>CM021729.1:63719305-63748804 GCA_011074415.1 Stictonetta naevosa | reverse complement strand
AGGAAAGAAAGAAAGAAAGAAAGAAAGAAAGAAAGAAAGAAAGAAAGAAAGAAAGAAAGAAAGAGAGAAAGAGAGAAAGAGAGAAAGAGAGAAAGAGAGAAAGAAAGAGAGAAAGAAAGAGAGAAAGGAAGAGAGAAAGAAAGAGAGAAAGAGAGAAAGAAATTTGGTTAGCTATTGCAATAATCCAGCATTAAAACTGACTGACAGAAGCAATAAAATCCATTTACAGTAGGCAGAGGTTGTACAGCTAATTGGCGTCTATCTCTTCCACCATGGTCACCTCTCCATGTAAAGTGCTTTACTGTTACACAGAGAGTTTAAGGATGAGCTTAAGGATGAGCACATAAGAAATTATGTGCTCAGTGTTGGCCTGACTCTACTTTCTTGAAGTCATTGGTAAAACTGTAACTAACTTGGAAGAAATTATCCTCTTTACTCAGATTCACATTATTACCACAGTAAAGTGCTTCTAGTAGCAATATCATTATCTATGGACATAACCAACATAACCCAGCAAGGGAGACAGCTCCATGACCATTTGGTTCTCATGGGACACTTCAACATCCCTGATATCTGTTGGAGGGACAACACAGCAGGGCATTAGCAATCCAGGAGGTTCCTGGAGTATGTTGATGACAAATTCCTTCTCCAGGTGGTAGAGGAGTAAACGAGGAGAGGTGCTATGCTGGACCTCATTCTCACCAACAAGGAAGGGCTGGTGTGGAATGTGAATCTCAAGGGCAGCTTTGGTTACAGGGAGTATGAAATGGTGAAATTCAAGACCCTTAGGGTAGCAAGGAGGGCACACAAGTAAGCTCACTACCCTGGACTTCGTGAGAGCAGACTTTGGCCTCTTCAGCAATCTGCTTGATAGAGTGCCATGGGGTAAAGCCCTAGTTAGAACAGATGTCCAAGAAAGCTGGATAATATTCAAGGATCACCTTCTACAAACTCAGGAGTAAGGCATCCCAACAAAGAGGAAGTCAGGCAAAAATGGAGGAGGCCTACAATGGATGAACAAAGAGCTCCTGGCCAAACTCAAGCACAAAAAAGGAAGCCTATAGACTGTGGAAGCAAACAGAGATATGCTAGGAGGATACAAAGAAATTGTCTGAGCAGCCAGGGATCAGGTTAGGAAAGCTAAAGCCCATTTAGAACTAAGTCTGGACAGGGACATCAAGGGCAATAAGAAAGGCTTCTATAAATACATGAGTGATAAAAGGAACATCAACAAAAATGTGGGCCCTGTACAGACGGGAACAGGAAAACTGGTTTCCTAGGATATTGAAAAAGATGACGTATTCAACAACACTTTTGCCTCAGTCTTCACCAGCAGGCGCTCTACCCGTAGTTCCCAAGTCGCGGAAGGCAAACGCAGGGACTGTGAGAATGAAGAAACTCCCAAGGTTGGAGAAGATCAGGTTCAAGATCATCTAAGAAAACTGAATGTGCACAAGTCCTCAAGACATGCTTCCAAGGGTCCTGAAGGAATGGGTGGATGAAGTTGCTAACACATTATCCATCATATATAAGAAGTTGTGGCAGTCCGGTGACATTCCCACTGACTGGAAAAGAGGAACATTACGCCCATATTTAAAAAAGGAAAAAAAGAAAACCTGGCAAGTAAAGTCTGGTCATTATCACCTCTGTCTCTGTAGAGATCATGGAGAAGATCCTCCTGGAAAGTATGCAAAGGCACATGGAAAATAAGGATGTGATTGGTGACAGCCAACATGGCTTCACTAAGGGCAGATCGTGCCTGACAAATCTGGTGGCCTTCTACCACAGGGTTATATTGTTGGTTGATATGGGCAGAGCAACTGATGTCATCTACCTGGACTTGTGCAAAGCATTTGACATTGCCCCACAAGCATCCTTGTCTCTAAATTGGAGAGACATGGATATGACAGATGGACCACTCAGTGGATAAGGAATTGGCTGGATGGTTGCACTCAAAGAATTGCAATTGATGTCCAGGTGGAGACCAGTGATGAGTGGTGTTCCTCAAGTGCTGGTATTGGGACTGGGATTAATTAACACACTTATCAGTGACACAGGCTGTAGGCCTGAATGCACCCACAGCAGGTTTGCCAATGACACCAAGCTGTGTGGTGTGGTCGACATGCTGGAGAGAAGGGATGCCATCCAGAGGGACCTGGGCAGGCCTGAGAGATGGGCCTGTGCAAACTTCATGGAGTTCAACAAGGCCACATGAAAGGTCCTGCACCTGGGCCAGGGCAATCCCAAGCACAAACACAGGCTGGGCGGAAAATGGATTGAGAGCAGTTCTGAAGAGCAGTACCTGGGGGTACTGGGTGACAAGAAGCTCAATATGAGCCAGAAGTGTGCGTTTGCAGCTCAGAAAGCCAAATGTACCCTGGGCTGCACCAAAAGCAGCTGATTCTCCCCCTCTATTCTGCTCCTGTGAGACCTCACCTGGAGTGCTGTGTTAAACTCTGGGGCCCTCAGCACAAGAAAGCCATGGACCTGTAAGAGGGGTGTCCAGATGAGGGATACAAGGATGATTAGAGGGTTGGAGTACCTCTCCTATGCTGAGGGAGTTAGGGTTGTCCAGCTCAAAGAAAAGAAGGCTCCAGAAGGACCTTATAGCAGTCTACCAGTACGTAAAGGGGACCTACAAGAATGCTGGAGGGAGCTGAAGAGGAACCCCATCCCTGGAAGTGCCCAAGGCCAGGCTGGATGGGGCTTTGGGCAACCTGGTCTAGTGGCAGGTGTCCCTGCCCATGCAGGAGGGTTGGAATTAAGTGATCTTTAAGGTCCCTTCCAACCCAAACTATTCTGTGATTCTATGAACTACACAAGCAGCCATCATTTATCACACTTCTATCTCACACCCTCTTCAGAGCAAAAAGAGATGTACAATATGTACCAGTGTAAGATGGAGTGTTCTTTTCTTAGTTTGGCGGAAAAGATTCTGGAATATTTTTATAAATATGTACTCTGAGAATATTTAGATAAAGGCTAGGTCAAACAAACTTTGCATTTTGTTAGGACCATAGTTAAACTTGCAGGCATCTTTGCCTCCTGCAGAATTTCATTCTGAGCCTGTATCCATCTCTGTGAACAGGCTGTTACCCTACAACGTGCTTTGCAATTGTGTTGGAGAACTTTGTTGGATCGAGTGTTCAACTGTCAACTAGTCAGAGCAGTTTTTAAAATCTTGTCCCAGGCTCTGAAGCACCTTTAAGGCAAAGGCTAAAACTGCATTTGCTTTAAACATTTTTCCACAGGAAGCTACAGCACAAGGAAGAAGGTAAAATGAACATACTTATTGTTACTTGGTTTGATAGATCAAACCCCCTGGTATTCTTAGATTTCATCCTTTTCAGAAATGCTAAGAGATTCACATCTAAGACTTTATTATTATTATTATTATTATTTTCTTTAAATCTCAGTGAGAATATTTGACTTTGAGAAATTGCTGGCTCAAATGCATCCAGGATGAGCTTTTCCATATTATCATACTTCTTTGTACTTAAGAGGGAAAGGAAGATTATTATTTGAAAAATGCATCGGCTCTTCATCCCACATCAAAATTGGATTTTGTAATATAAGAAAGACCTAAACTGAATTTAGAAGCCTTGATTCAAGAGTTGCTTCAGAATTCAACTCCATCAAGGATTTACAGGGAATGAATGTTATGAATTCTATGTGTTTGTGTATGCTGTTCACTGACAGATACAGACAATATTAAGCACTAACAAAATTCCATTGGTTAATTTTCAGTTTCAAAGCTTGTATGTTTTTACAGTATTTGCAAGACTTGTATTGCACTTTTTTGAGAAACCTTTAAAGTAAACATAGTCTGGGACAGATCCTCAGCTACTAAATATAAGAGAAAAATGCTTGCTGATATCAGTGACTAAAGTCTCTAAAAGACATCATAATCAGAAAACTTTGCATGATCTAATTTATTTCTGCTCTAATACGGAATGTAAATGAACACTGATCACCTTAATTTTGTATTTGTACATATACAAAGGCAGGCTTGTTCAGAACCATAGCTGACTGTATTGTTCCAATGACTATGAGAATACTAAACCAAAGCAGTCAAGCAGCAGCTCAGAAAGCCTATAATTAGTTACTACAAGCATTTTTTAGAAAGGAACAGTGAAAGTGGTATGGAATAAAAATCTCTCAAGACAGTGTGACATATTCAGACTGTCGCAGTGAATGGAAAATATACTTTGGTCCTGGTTGCAAAGTATTTCTGTACCAGAGTGAAGTTCCCATGCACATAACCAGCACAAAGCCAAAAAAAATAGGCTACAGAACAGGAAAGGATATTGCTACGCTTATATTTTAAGTATACATATTTAACTTGTCACAGTAATGTCTAAGCATAAGGATATCCGGTATTTGGAATATATCTATAGGCCCACTGAAATGATATGGTTAAATTCACTTCAGAAGGGAGACTCTAATAAATGAGTATAATATCACAAC
Source organism: Stictonetta naevosa (assembly GCA_011074415.1). NCBI lineage: Eukaryota > Metazoa > Chordata > Aves > Anseriformes > Anatidae > Stictonetta > Stictonetta naevosa. The sequence continues at coordinate 63,744,337 of CM021729.1, read as the reverse complement.
TGTAACATGAAGATTTGAGCATGTTAGAACAGCCAAATCACAGAGAAATTTATCAAACTTTTCTTTTTGCCATCTAACTCTTTGCAGAATTAATATGGATCATAGAAACTAACCATGGACCATGAGTAGGGTTCACATCATGATCCATGGTTTGTAGTTACCATGTGGCAGGATCATAATCCCTCTGCTGCATTAGAGACGTTTAATTTGCAGCTTTGGTAAAGACTATGATCACACTATTGAATTGCAAGTAATTTCACGAAAGATGCCTGTTCCTCAATGGAAATTTCTTGATTGTTTCTTTTTGACGTTGAGATGCCCCTTTTCCAAAGAGATATTATTAAACTTGGATTGCAATTAAATATATGTCTAATTGTATGTTCTGGACATCTAAAAACCTTAATTACGTACCTTAGGTACTATAATACAGTTACTGGCACATGTATTTTATCCATCTTTATATATATATAAGATATATATAGCTTCTCAAACATTTAATGCATTTCTTTGAAAATCCTTTTATAACATTGAAAAAAATAAGATGTTTCAACAGCAATTTTTGTGAGATCTACTGTCACTAACTATAGCAGCTTTAAACATGACTGTCCCTTTGTATACTCCACATTCGCTTTTAATTAAGGCCTGCTATACCACAAACTATAGGTTCACTTCATTCAGCAATTCTCTTCAGACTCAAAACAGTCAAACTGCATTGTACATATAATTTCTTATTTATTTGCCCTTCCACATTAGAATCCCAAGTCACTTTGAATTTTGTCATGTAGAATAAATATGGACCTATCTTACCTTTCATGTGTTCCACATAGCAATACACATCATAAGTTTCATTAGGAAAACGACGCCCATATGTTCTGACTCCTTTTTTTCCCATTTTATCTCCAAAACAGCCAATTCTTGGATGTCTAATTGGATACCTGAAATGCAGCATGTTCATATTTATTACTATGGCAAGTCAGCACATTAAGTCTGTACAGGCTAAGCATATTAATTTGGAGAAATACTCTCAAGGGGCCGTTTAAATATCTCACCTAACAGTCTGGTCAGACAACCAGCCAGCATCACATTGTTCAAATCCATCTTCATAGGCTGCTTTCAGTTGCTCTGGGCTTGCTATGACAGCACCATTGTCCAGACAAGTCTGCTGAGCTTGTGTAAAATTCAGAGTGTACCTGCTGGTTGCTGCACGATAGTGAAATACAACACCTGAAAAGATAACAAGCTCAGATTACTGACACATCTTACACCACTTCTGCAATCATCATTATATTGTAACTTTACCTGCATATTGTTACAATGCTGAAAACATCATATAAATGGTGTCTCCCCCTCTAGTGGCTGCTACCAGTAATTATATGACACCCTATGTTAAAATAGTTGGAACTATACTCAGAGTATACATAAAAAGTAACAAAACCATGTAAATATTTTCACTGGTGTGTTACAGAAAATCATGACCGAAAGGAAGACTGCACATTAAGTACATCCATGGCACCACACAGCCACCGTGACTGGTCAGCCAACTGCACTGTAGGCATGGCATGTATGCTATGGGTGCTACCTGACGTGTTGGCTTATTGGTCCATTTACTTGCAAGTCAAACTGTTTTACTAGGCAAGACTAAGTACATCTAGTCATCAGAAAAGGCAGGATAAAAAACAGACTTTCCTAAGCAGCCAGCTGCAGTAGCTGCATGCAGAAATGCCAAGAAGGAACAAGGCATCCCTTGAGGTCTGGTAGCTGCAGTGAGGCACGTGGCCAATGGCGACACCAAACAATTGGTGCTTCTGATACAGATTTGATCATTGGTTACGGCCCCGATGTCTGTTCCTATGCTTTCAAAGCTTACTACAAATGTGGCGTTTATAAACATATGTCTGTTGGTCAATTCTTCATAACTAGGTTTTCCTGCATGCAGTACAAGTGAAACAGACAAAACAAAGCCTGCTTTTATTTGGGGCACTTCTGGTTCTGGAAAGAATCTAGATGATTTCCAAAGATGCTTGAACATGCCAGATGTTTGGAGAGGCAGAGGTAGAGTTAAGATGGTTTTGTTTAAGACGGGTTCTGTTGAGGAGACACATTCTGTTTTCTATATACATATAATTCCCACTGAATTCAGTAACAGCTGTGCATGCACACCTAAAACAACCTATGAAGGGTGCCAACTGTGAGGTGGCAGAAAACACATAGTCCATCTGGAAAAATCACTTTCCTCTCTATCGCTAGTATATCTTACAGTTTAGCATCAAAAGGATGCCTCCTGATGATGGCTGAAAAATAACTTCTCATTTATTTCACCCTTAAAATATTCAGAAGCATTATAACATCATAAACCACTACACAGAATGTCTACAAAAAGGAAAGTAATTATTTCATTTTTTTCCAGTGATTTTATTGAAGTAGTTCATGATGAAGAAATAACATACTGTAATATGGTCCAGAAAAACAGTGGCATTGTGGCAATAATGACTTTAATGACAGGTCTTTGTTATTAGAGCATCGTTGAAAGATGGGAGAAAGATGGAAGAAGTCTGTTAATTTACTAGTAAGTAGTAATATGGGCAACTTAGTAAAGTGGTAATTCAAGAGGTTCCAGTGTATTTAGATTTTTTTCTCTTTTACAGACTAAGTCAGTAAAACTGTGCCTTTGTCAGAGGTCTGAATATGGCCAATGTTTAGAAAATACACATTTTTCTTCATATCATGTTTCACTAAGTTTCTCAAATGAAAACAGAACACATTTCACAGACAGGTAAGGCAAACCTCAATCATCAGACACCAACTTTCATCAAAGCTACTGGCAGAGAAACAAGAAACGGAAAAGGAAACGTGAATCCCCCTATTTCATTATGCAGTATGGACCCACGCACCAGCTGCAGCCACTAGCTGGAACCTCACAGGACACTACAGCCCCTATAAAATGCCTTTTCAGAGCTGCTGACAGAATCCATAATGCATAGTGCTTCTTCCAAGCAACGATGTAATTTCAGTTTCAAATGAACCCAAGTGTCGAACTGGCAAAGGCAGCAAGTGAAGAACACATCTTGAAAAATTAGGGCTATGTTTATATTCATAAATTAAATATTCCAGGTGCCTGCAATTCCATCATCAAGACAGTTAAGTGGTTAGACTAGCTCAGTGCATTACTTGGCCAAGGCCCCGTAACACCCTTCCAAACAATTTCTGGGCAGACATCAGGAGTTAGCAAGGCCCAGGAACAACTTCCAGTGGGCACCTTCATCCCCTCCTGGGAGCCAAAAGAACATAATGGTATGGATGGGGCCACACCACTCCAGATGGCCTCAATGCTACACCACGGTCTTGAGCCAGCACATTTTCTTACTAATGTAAACTCTCTGCAGTGGGAGACACTGAAAGGGAATGTCAGAGGGAGAGGTTTTCCAGCTCCTATACCTCTGTACTTTCTCTGTTGCAGGGCATCCTCTTTTGCCTGGTGAAGGCAAATTTATGGACCATTTGTGTTGCCTTAAGTTGTGCAAAATTTTATTTATATATGCATATCTGTACATATATACTTGTGTGTGTATAGCAGTATTTCGGCTTTGTGTACCCCAAGCCATACAGTCCCTTATCCCCTGTCCATCACAGAGCACTACCTTACAACATGAAAAGTTAGAAAACAGCAACTAATTACTTTTGGAATAATTAAAAGCTTAAAATAATAAAAATATTACTTGGAGATTTTTTTAAGCTGTGGTATGCATTAGTTATTTAAATTTATTAGGTACTTAGTAACATGGTCGACACTGTTGACCTGCTTGGTGCCTGGGGTCTAGACTTAAGAAACGGGCAAATTTTACATAGCTCACAATGGAAGTGGATAAAACATTTACCCTGAATCGTAAGTATGAACCTGCAATATTATGCACAAGCTGGCCATCTTGGCCTGATTGAAGGTTATTGTACCAATAATATACAATATTTGACACTGAGTATTACTCAGAGTCAAACCAGGAATGCACAAGTATGTGAAGCACTTTGCTCATTTGGTTTGTCATTTTAATAATAACTAAAACATATTTTGTACAAATTTAGATTCATTGCCTGTAATATTTTTCTGCCACAAGTTTGCTTAACTGACGTAGCATGACTTCACCCAGGCACTGCTTTTCAGTATAACCACAGGTTCATTAACTTAGCATAAGACAGCAACATATTTCTCTGAAATCACTTTTTTTAAAGTTTCAGACTGCCTAAATATATGAGTGCATTCTCAGCAACCAGTTACCTTGCCTCTTGTTTCCTACATGCTGGAAGCAACTACTGCCCTTCTTGGCTGGCATATGTGTAGGCTCTCTGCAATACCTGAATAAGTCAGGACTAAAGAGTTAATGTGACTGCCAATTTAAAGGAGCTTTGCAGTGCTGAGAAAACGCCTTTGGTCATTTGTAAATCCTGGAAAGGAACTTGGGGAATGCTTTCTTCTCCTCACCCTGATCCAAAAGGTAAACTTCACCTATTCTCAGAGTTTAAGGCTCGTCCATTTCCAGTGAGGAGCTAAAAGACATAAAAGAGCCTCCAAGATGAATGGGAAGGAGGACATGTATGTATAAGCCTGTGCAACAGCTGCAATAATTAGAAGACCCCCTGGGGCTAAGAAGATTAAAGTGCAGGACTTTCATTGTTTCAGTTAGACAGAGAGAAGGAAAAAATCCATTGTCCGAGTTTTTGCACTTTAAAACATTTGTAAAGGATTTTTTTCCCTTTGTCTGTTTGCTCTCTGAAAGAAAAGGCAAGAAAGGAGTTACCCTAGGAACAAATAAAGCAACTGGAAAACAGACTACAACAGTATAATGTTGTCGCTGAACATCTGGCAAACAAAGTCAGTCTAATTACAGGAAGGAGTAGCAGTGTCTGCAAGAAAGGGCACTCATAGGAAAGTAATTTGTAGCATCCAAAATTCACTTCTTCTGTCTGAGCAAAAGAGAATCTCTTTTACTCATTCACCTCTGCCTTACATCAGGGAATGAAAGTGTGAAGTATTTCACTTTTAACAAACTAGGACTTCCCTGGGTAAGAGACTTGTTCTATAGTTTCACACCTTTGGGCGGCAGCTTTGCTTTATTACTTGCCAGGGTATCATGTCCTCCAAGATGGTTCTTGCCTTATTGTGGCTAATAAATGACAGTTCACTTTCACTAGTGAGCTAACACTGCTGCAACACGCACACATGGAGTCACATAAAGCCTAAATTTCAGAAGTAGTCTCATATAGCAAAGAGTACCTAAAGATAAAAATTATGATGGTAGTGGTCATACTTTTAATTTTTAGGTCCAAGCCTTAGTCACAGTGGTGCAGATCCTTCAAATATCCTTCACTGCCAAAGCTACCTGAGTTCTGCACAAATTTAGTGATCCTTCTTGCTTTTAATGCAGAAAACAACTTACATGACAAATACATGCCAAAACAGAGGCAACAGGAGTGAGCACTGTATGAGAAGAAGGAACAGCACAGCATTTTCAGCTTCCTGCAAGAATAATTCAGCTGTGTTCCTCATTCGAGGTTTTGCACCCATTTTCTGACCTGTCTTATGCTCTGGCAACCTGAGAAGAACAGGGCTGCATCACATCAGCAGGAGATCTGTTGCCAAATGCCTCCAGGATCCTCTGAGTGTGCAGAGAAAAAGTATGCACCAACTGCTCTGCTCCATCCTCCTGCTCTCCAGGAGCAGAGATTTATTGTACTAACTCACACATCGCCCATGTGCAAAATCTCTGCCTCCATCCTCATGGAATAATCCAAAAGCTCGCAGGTGTACGCAGGCTCCTCCAAACAAGCTGTTCCAGAAAAGGAAAGCACCTGATCCTGAGCATTACCTGTGTTTTTCTTCAGGATGAGTTGCCAAAGTGGAGGACTGGGTTACTACATCTGCATCACCTGCCTTATTATCTCTGCACTTGGCCTAACGAGCATTCACTGAAGCAAGGCTCTCATATCGAAATTAAAATAATTTAAAATTCAAAAACAAAAAATAGCCCCTCTCAGAGCTGCCCTCATGTTGGGTGATGTCTGCCAGAATAAAAATCAGTGCAGCCATTCATGTCAGCCTCTGCAGGACCCTCTGCAGTTTCTCCAGCCCGACCCAAAAACCACATCCATCAGCCACCACTTCCACAGTCCCTGATGCTGGGCAAGGGCAGCTGGACCACAGCATCCCCCTCCCTGCCCCTGAGGTGCCCTGTGCTCAGACTCGGTTCTTTCTGACCCTGAAGTCAGTTCCCCTCTCCCTCCCTTTGATGGCCATTATGCATTGTGCTCTTTCCTCACAGCTAAGGGAGCTGGAGGTTCCTTAGCATCACTTACTTGGGAGAGTAAAGTACAAGCTTAAAAATGAAGCAGACATTTCATTTACTTACCAAGGAAGCATGGAGTTTCATCATCAACAGGTGATAAAGTTTAAAGACAGATAAATCTAAAAGATTTTTAAAAATCTCTTCAAACACCATACTTCAGCGATAATAAAGGGGAGTTCTGGCTTTAGAGAGAATAAATCAATTAGGTTGTCAACACACAATCTCTCAGGGCTCAGAGCACAATTGAGTGGCACTGTTCCCACATTGGAAACAACTCCCATTTATTATCATTATAATGCCTGCAAGAAAGAAGAGTTTGCATAAAAATGAAAATGTGAATTACCATCTACTCTGCCTCCCTAATTGCTGCTTATTCCCATTAACGAGGCCAGTATTTTAAGCCCAGGAGTTTCCTTACTGTTTTTTTTTGTTGTTGTTGTATTTTTTTATTATTTTTTTTTTCAAACCTAATTTGTAAAAGTCTTCTCAGACATGCAGTGGATTCAAATAGAAACTAACAAAAGAAGGCCAACAAAAATATGGGACTCCTGAAACATCAGTAAGGGTAACACTATTGCTAAAACATACTGACAAGATGAGTATTTAATCACAAGATAAAAAAGGGCAAGAAAACCGAAGGATCATATTTGCCACTTTAAACCTGCAGACATCTCCAAGATAGATAATCAAAAAACACTTTTTCATTTTGTTTACACTTGGTCATCTATATAGCTTTTTAATAACCCATTTCATAGCAGCACACAAAATGCCAATTTCATTAAATGTTCAATTATGTTTAAGAATGAAAGATACTGTTACTCTGCATTTCTAGGCCAGCTTTTTATGAGGTATTATGAAACTATTTTATACAAGTGGACTTTATTATACCTGGAGAAAGGGAATGAACATGGAAATAGAGAGGCAGAATAACACTTTTATTAAATCCTTTGCAGGATTCAACTCACCAAAGTTTGCTTGCCTAAAGGTTAGGAGTCTCATTCACACTATCCATCTAAGTCTCTCTGGTCAGGCAAGAGCATCCAAAAATTATGATAATAGAGTAGAATAGATCAGCTGGAAGGGGTCTACAAAGACCAAGCATTACTGCCAAGGACTCCTAACATGAGACAGTTTGTAATGTGGGTTTAATAATATCAGTAACAAGAAGGGTCCTGAAGATAAACTCAAAACACATTAGAAAAATAAAATTGCAAGAACTGACAAAGAAAGAACTGTTTCTGAGAAAAGGGGAAAATTTCAAGCACAAAATTATAAAGGCAGCAGAGGAGACAACACCTCAAAGGAAAAACAAACATGAACGACATGTGTTCTGCATATTCCAGTTTTTGTAAGAGCTCCAAGTGCATAATACTGCAGGATTGTTAGATCTATTTTGAACACAAAATCTTCCTGTCTGAGAAGTCGATGTAATTATAACAGCAAGCAGGGTGTAAGGGAAGTATTTCCCACAATTAGTGACAGGAAAAGAGGTATCCAGTGTGACAAAACTGCCCTTCTGTGCAAGACTGAGGACCTGCCGGCACTGGTTCCTTCCCTGGCCTCAAGGACAGCTCCGTGGTTGCCATTAACCAGCAGGGTAGGCATCTGGCAGCCCCAAGGCTTCCTTTGTCGACTAAAATTAAGTGTTTCCCTCCCTTCTCTTATGCTTTCACCGGCTGTGAAATGAAAATAGTAACATGCAGGGTACAGTTCAGTCTAACCACATGGATCTTTGGGATGAAATACTCAAAGTGCCTGACAAGACATGCAAATGGGCAGACTCACTTGATTTTGGGATTAATGAAGGCATATATCACAGCACGTAACTTTGGTACTTGCAATACCAAAGGAAGGTTAAGTGACCCAGGATGTCCTTCTGGTCCGGTGTTGCTGACTTTCCCGTAATTTATTAACTTGATTTAATGTACAGAATGGCATTGTCACTTAAAGAATAGAAATAGCAGAATGTTGCTTTCTGAAGCATCAGTAACACTCCTTTTACCTCTAAATTGTCACCACACAGTCAGTTTGGCAAAAGAATCCAATTGAGTAATTCTGCTTTACTTTGGGGTTCAGCTATATGATGAAGCAGTTTACTACAATATTAGTTGAACCACAGTAACCACTTTGTCCACATACTTTTAATTCACTGAAAAGGTGAAGCAAAACATGTCTCTCAGACCTCTGAGAAAGAGTGCTACTCAAATGCACTTTGTCTTCCACTCCATAAGCCAGGAATGTACAAGTTACCAAAACTGGTGATAATCTTACCTGGGCTTTATGGGGCTCTGTGCAAGCACCAGCTCCAGCTCTGCTTGGGAGAGTGGACCAAAACGGAGTGTTGAACCACCCTAGACAACACCTCGAAAGTTACTGCGATTAACATGGAAAGAGGATTCTCCCATACTGTGCTAATAACAGGCGATGAAGTATGCACACAGAGAACACAACTCTCTCCTTTGGCAATTGTTATTATTTTGGGGTGCAGGCTCAAAAAGTTGATGTAATCAAATTAAATTACATTTGTGACAAACTCGTTTGCTTTTGTTATCTTTTTTTAAGATAAAAGTTGAATTCGCAAGCATGCAGAAACCCTTACTGAAATGAAGGCACAAAATTTGAGCGGCAACACTAATACGAAATCTTTAAAAGTCTGATAAATGCCATTTGTAGTTAATATAGAAAATGGAAAATCAAGTGCAAAAATGATAACTTAACAATGCTGTTTTCTATGTGGGTCAAGATCTGGCTTCTTCTCCCCAAATCTGGGCATTAAAATAATCACAGGAAAGAGTAGTTTCAGAGAGAAAATGGTGTGTGAAACTGCCTTTAAACTCCAAAAAGACCTGAATTGTGCATCGCATTGCAGTGTTCTGCAGGAATACTAACACAAGGTAAAGTATTGCCATAAATCATCTGATATTTTATTGTAGTGAACATCTGCTGCTCCTGGATATAGCTATGTAGTCAAGGGAGCACTTGAAAAGGAAGAAGGAATGCCAGGTACATTCATTAGTGAAAAATAATGTTCAAACCAGGATTTCTTTTGCTTTTGCCATTAGTACTAAACAGCTTATGAAGTTATAAAGACATTAATAGTTACATTGATTTATTGTATTTCCAAATTAAGACCACACTTTCAAAACCTTTCGTTGAATAGACACCAAGACTGCTAAAGTCAGCTTTGACATACTGGACAAACAACGCAGTATTAAGCTTACCAAAAGTCTTAGCTAAAGCCATGTCTTTCAAAAGCAGATACTAACATTTGTTTGGAGGTTCAATCACTTGAGAAAATACCCAACTTTCAGAAAACACCTGAGTGCAAAGAAGCACAAGGAAGAGTCCAAAACAATGCTTGTGCAAGCTGGCACATCTACACAGCACAGTGTTCTCCTAAGTGGAGTAATTTGGGCCCAGACTTTGCACTGACATGGCATAGTGCCTGGGCTAACATGTCCTGCCTTTCAGCAGTTTATTACTTCAGGCTTAGTGCCAAACTGACAGTGCTATACAGCATCAGGCTCTGAAGCAGTCTACTCTGTACTTATCATGCTGTAGAAACAGGATCTTAGGAGAACACCTATAGATCCAATGCTCCTTTTGCCATTTACACTTCATTTAAAGCTCTGTCTCTTCTATTTCTTTATAAGAACAATTCTCTTCCTCAAAGTTTTGGAGGCTATTTCCTTCTAGGGCTTGCAAGCCAACTATTAGCCCTGGATCTTCCACATGGAAGAATACTAGCTGCCTTCTCCCTGTGTGTTTTCATGCAGCTGCTGGCAGATGATTCTCCAACCAATCCAATAATAATTATGGGAAAAAAAAGAAACTCTTCCTTTGTGCTTGATGCTCCTATCACAAAAAGAGTGGTTCTAAGTTTAGACATGGCAAGTGGCAAGAGAAGCCAGCCACAGCTCCATTAGGGCAAGGCAGTTGCTTTTTTCATCCTACAGAAACTACTGTAAAGAAACTACCTCTGCCCACCAAGTCTGTCTTCTTGTAAAGACACTGATGTTTTCAAACAGATGTATTACATTATGTCCAATGGTTCAAAAGGACTGGTTTAGGAAAATTTTAGAAGTATCTGCTAAAAACAAATTGTAAAAGCAGGAGCTCATCTTGCAAAGGATATAAAACCCATCAAAGAATCAAACTACTATGGGAACAAGTGAAGGGCATTTGTTCCAAGAATCAAAAGTAGCCTCCCAAAAGGTGTAACTGAGAAATGGGAAAGCCATAGGCTGGAAAAGATTCTTAAAAATAAACAAAAAGAGAATGGAGCAAGTCAACACTTAAGGGAGGACAATTTGCTAGATTTCCTTTCAATGCCTTCAAGTTACATGGTAATTATTAGCTTTTGCCATGCTGACTGTAATCACTGCTGACTACAAATGAAAAACATAAATCCTTACCATCAACGGCCAATGATACAATGCCTTGTGTGTCCTCAACTCCGTACATCACATCACAGCGATACACCCCTGCATCACTCGCACGCAGCTTAGAGAAAGTCAGTGAAGCATCACCAGTCTCCTCTGAATGGGTTGGAACAGACACCCTGTCTTTGTAGTTTTGGCCTATTTTGATGTTCCCATTCTGGGCCACCAGGACTGTGGTTTCTTTTGCATCTTTTCCACTTTTATCCAGTTCAACCTTTGACCATTTAATTCGTAGATATTCGGCTGCATAGCTGGAGGCTATAGTGGGTGTGGTTGAAAAGAAGCATGGCAGGACTGAAGTTCCAGACAGGGACCCTTTCACCAGGGTTTTTTTTTCTGCTTTAACTAGAAGAGGGAGGAGAAGAGAAAGGAGATATTGCATTAGTGACCAGCAAAATCAGAAACATACATTTCTTTGGTATTTAATGATTAACAGACTTTCAAGACCAGAATTCCATGAACCTTAGTTGATTCGTAACAGGTCTGATCATTGTTAGGTAAAAAAGAGTTTGTATCAACATCCCCAGCCCTTGGTTGAGCCCCTTCCCGCCTGAACAAATTAATTCACTGCTCTTTGATTTATTTTCTCCATTTGTTATAGTAGTAAAGTTATTGACTTTCTTTGGAAATGATTTTAAAGTTTATAGATAGCAGCTGAAGTGTAAGAGCTATGTTTTCCTTCTTCAATGGAGTAAAACCACTCTCAGTGACAGGTGGCCAGTTATCACATATTTGTTTCTGGGAAAAAAAAAAAAAAAAACAAAAAAAAAACAGGCATTTATGGGAGCTACTGACTTTTACTCCTTGTCTTACCTCAAAACAGCATGTTCATGTGCTCATGGCCTAGATGTATGCAAAGTCATAGGCTGTTTTGCATTGCACCCCTTACACCATTAGTCTTTCAAGGGTTAACTCTTTATTGCATACATGCTGAAACAAAAGCCTTTCCAGTTACATACTCCCATTTAGTCATTCTTTCAAAATTATTTCCTTGTAGCCTAGGGGCCAGTAACACATTGCAGAAATGAAGTATTTTAGGATGTTAAAGTGAAAAAGGAAGCAAAGGGTGTAGAAAGTCCCTACTTGGCTCAAACTTGACTTGATAGGACCTTTATCATGTTTATGACATCTCCAGCTGCAAACACTTTCCAGTGAAATGCTTCCATCTGACAATATCCTGAGGGGAAAGCTGACTACTGTTCAACCAACCTGCACACAGCAACTGTCTAAAGACAGGATTTTGGTTAGATTTATTTTCTGTGTCATGTTATTTCATCATATTTAAAGGCTTAATGAAGATTAAAAGCTGACATGTAATAGAACCTATACCTCCTCTTTCACTGACCTGCCTTACACATTTCTTCAAAGGCTGAAAATGACGATCAGCAATTTTAAGTCAGCGAAGAATCATGACATTTAGAATGAAAATATCTTCAAATACCAGCTACCAGCACAGTGAAATAAGAGACACCAGCACATGAACATTACCTAGCTATTTATCTATCTATATCTATGCACAAAAGGAGTAGAATATTTTGAAATGCAAAAGAGAGGAGAAAGGAAAAAAAAAAAAAAAAAAAAAGAAAAGAAAAACTGCTTATTGATTATTTTAACAGTGACAGATGACATTATGTAGCATAAAGAATTTAATAGTATCATGTAAAACGGTTCAATACAACAATCACTAGCCTATTGGCCATGCATTTTGATAATAAAGAACTAATCTGAAAAAGAAAAATATTGGACTAACCAAAAAACCATTAACCAGCAAACAGACTGCTGATGCTACAACTCACGTTTAACAGTCAAGCATTAATTGCTTCACACAGCCTGAGCCAGATTTAGCAAGAATCTGTATGCAAAACAAGGGATGAAAGAAACAAGACCAATATAAAATTGAAGACTAGAGAAATTGCATATTGAAATTGAAGACAAGCCTGTAGAAGTTACAGGAGACTAAACACCAGTTTAAAAGCTTTGATTGCTAACATGTTGATTTGGGAAAAATAAATAAAAACACCACCAAACTACTGAAGCAAGAATTCGGGCGAAGTCAGATACCACTTACAAGGAATAAAAAGTTGACTTCCCTAATGTTAATTGATGGCTAAAAACTAGAAAGGGCTGGTTTTGTTCTGAAGATTTATAGTAGGAAAACATCACTGGCTCTTATAGCACCTTTAATTTCTTGAAACATCATTGAATGACTGTGTGGTAGAGCCAGAAAAATAGAATGAAGACTTAGTCTTATCATTTGTGGTGGAAAAACTGCCAAATTGCACAGGTGGGAGATTAAAATCAGTCTCAAAATATTTAGCATTTATTATGATCTCTTGTTATCTATATACATTACAGGAACTTTTTAAATGAAAAATGACCTCGTTATAATTATCCTGATTGACAGAATTTTAATAAACTTTCAAGAGAGTTGTTTCTGGTTATGTGTGATCTGGAATATCAGTACTGAACCCAGAGGAAATTTATTCTCTTTAAAAACTGTGTCTTCACATCAGTAGACTGAAACCCTTGGCAGCAAACACATATCATCATGATATGCAAACTAGATTTATCCTACACAGGACCACAATCTAGAAAAGGGGAAGACCATGTAGATACAAACATACATCTAAATGTAGTAAGCATTATAAAGTGCTTTTTAAAAGCACTTTCTGTTTTGACTAGCAGTTGAGAAGGGAGAATGAGCAAAAAGAAGACAAAAGTTGAGAAAATAAAAGATCTTTTTCACTACTGAAAATATATTTACATATGTTTGACATTGAAGGCTAGGAGATGTTACTGCACGGTAACAAAAAACTTGTTTTCTTGCAGTAGTCCATGCAGAATTTACTGGCCAGTGGAGAAAGCATCTATATATTTTATTAATCCATATAGCCCTTTTGTTTCTTCAATATTTTCCCTATGCTTATACTCAATGTTGGGTCTCTTTTTCAACTACTATGCATATTATGTGACAGACTTCTCCTTAGAAGGAATTTGAACACAACTTGAGAAAAGTAGATATTGCCCACTCACCAATCACAAGCTTTCCAAGTGTTCCACACCATATCACTGTTTCATGACTTATCTTCAACTAACCAGGTAGGACCTAAAATACTGGTAATATCATGCATTCTTCAGCAAGATATGGTTCTGAAATGTTTAAACTGGCTGGCAATTAATGTGAGCATTCTGTTGCTAACTAAAATGTATCACTCATGGGCATACTTAATTCATTAGGGAAAATGCACAGACAATAAAAAAATAAAATACACAGCTAAATCCAAATCACCTGGCCACAGACACGTCTTGGCAGAACTCCCAGCTAAGTCAATGGGAGCTTTGTACAAGATGATGGGACTGCAGTGTCAGGCTCAGAGTACTTCGTACAGTCAGCTCACCAGCAGGTCCTGTGGGCCTTAGCATTTGGGTTTTTGTGTCTTCGTCAATTTAAATATTAAATAGCTCCAACATCAGAATAAGTAGCATGAGCAGAATGAGGACTTTTCCTATGTGATACCTCGACAGAAGACAGTCCTGTCAGGTTTAAATTACTGTGTAGGATTTTCACAGACTTAATATTGTGCTATCTTCACCATACCTAAAGCTAAGATATAGTAATCTGTTTATCATGGAGATGATGGCACATAGAACTCTTTTTTCTTTAAAATAAAATAAAATAAATAAAACAAAATAAAATAAAATAAAATAAAATAAAATAAAATAAAAATTACAGCTTGACTTTTCACACTCTTTTTACCCCTTAGCAAAAATGCCTTAGGTCCTCCTAGTCTACCATTTTGGCTGCAAAGATAACTTATCTTGCCAATGACATATGGCTTGATATCTTTCTTTTGAAGTTGGACACAAACTATAGAAAAAATTGTAACTTGAAGGCAAAGCATCTCCATAGAATTATTTGTACACTTTATTTATTTATTTATTTATGGTAAATGTTACAAAACTCTTAAAGTAGAAATTTAAAGGATAGAAAAAAGGACAGAACTCTGCAATGTTGCATTACATTTACCATATGACAAGACTAATAGGTATGGAATAATAAAAAAAACTGGAACAAACAAATGCCCTACGTGAAGTGACAATGCTTATAGAAACAATTTTGCTATGTAATTAAGCTTCACTGAACAGAATGTTGTTACACAGCAAGCAGACAAAAAAATGCTTAAAGAATAAGTTTCTATTTAAAACCACATTTATGAGATAAAATTAATCTCATTTTTGATTTCATCCACAACCTACATATACATACGATATGTCTGTCAAGAACAACTGAAATGACCGATGAAGTTGTGTGTTCTGTTAATCTGACTACTAATAAGTTTAAGAGAAGTCTTTTCGTTAACCCTAATTTCATTAACCTTTCTTTTAATGAAGATATTCAAAAATTAAAATTAATGGACTGCTTGCACAAACTTATATGAAACTTTGACAGCAGAGGTAACTGAGGACCAAGACTCAAAGAAAGTTCCCCTTGAGTTCTTTGACAGGTGATTTGGGGCCTAAGCAAGCAAAGGAAGAGAAGGAGATAGGATAACAAAGAATTAACTACTTTAATATTCTGCAAGAAGAACAAAGGAAGCTAGGAAAACTTAAAACACAGCTGAAGAACTCAATATAATGTACACGCAGATGTGCAGACATCATACGCATACACATACGTATTTTATAGCACATATACAATATAAGCACAATACACTAAACTGATGGATATTATTTACACACTTTCAAAAGGACATTATCACACACTGCAACTTAAGGCATTTGTGTTCTTATCTGGATGACAGGGCTTTCATGAAAGCATACTCACTCATGGCATGACAAATGGAAGCTTAAGACGGGTAAGGTAAACTCCAACACTGACCATAATCACAAGGTCCAGCTTGTAAACTACAATATCATGACACCAGCTAGTTCAAAGTGAGTAAATGCCAAGCTAGGAGTAGGTGTAAACCTTGCTCATGAACTTCTGTCATTAATCCTTCACATGTAACTCAGCAAACAGCAAAGGTCCTGCAGAGGGGCACTCCCACGACCCTAGAGCTTACACTGTGTTTCCTGCTGCCCTCCTGACAAATGTATCTTCTGAGAATTTGAAGTCTTAGAGAAGGCATTCTCAGTCTGCTCTCTAAGGAAAAATACTTCTGTTGCTACATAAAAACTAACAAGCTTGCCATGCAAATATGATAGGTATTTATGAATGTGACCATTCAAATAGATGAGAGTGGAAGAGAAAACAATGACATGAATAATAATTAGTGATGAATGCATAAAATTTGGCATGCTTATAAGTTGCTCTGTTCTAAATTAAGCTTCAGTTTTGTTATGGCTTCATTTGACCCCCAGATTCCAGGATTTACACTAAAAAAAAAAAAAAAAGGGAAATATTGAGGTGAACATCCAAATAAAGCCTTCCAGGGCCACTGGCAGAGAAAGGGAAGTGCTGAGGATGATGTTCTGGCAAGTAGCTGAATAACTGAAGCAGTCTTAATGATGCCAAATTTGAACAATTGAACATCAGACTGAATGACACATGATTAGAGAAAAGTGCTGTGCAGATAGGAGAATAAGGTTAGTTTCCAAATATTAAAGATGCTAAGTATTTTCAACTGAAGTTTAAAGTTTTCAACATAACATATTTCCTAGTAGAAAATGCCAACTCACCAGAACATATTTTTTATAAATTAATTGTTGTTTTTGTCAAATTCCCCACATGAGTTTTGAAAGAAAGACTTCAAGGTTTCAGAACAATTTTGCCTGAAAGGAAATATTGCTATCAATCATATGCAAGTGACTACTTAATTAAGCCATAAGGGGTTACTAGATCCATTCTAGGACCAGAGGTATGGGAACCTGTGGTTCATGAAAGATTTTGAGGCATAAATTTTGCATTCAAAAGCAGGATGTTAAAAAAGTTGCAACTTAAGAAGTTCCTGTCTAATCATCAAAATGCAAACACAAATTTCTTTTTTAAAGTTTGCTTTGCTTTTAACTAAAGAAACAGCTGTATTGCAAAAGTTTGTGATCTTGTAACACCTATCCTCAAAAATGGGTGTATATATACACACAAACTGACTGACTTCTACAAAACAGAAGGATATGGATCGATCCCAGACTCTATTGGATTGATTTATGAAAATGTTTTCATCATCTTTGTCCTCTCCACCATGGCCACACTCTAAGGAATCTCATGTTTAAGAACCTTTATGGCAAAAGTACAACCCTCAACTTTGAAAATAAAACTCATGAAGTTTACAGTGTATTTCTAGGAACAAAAGAGTCATTCTACACTTCTTCCAAAGGTTTCAGGTGAATAAAGACAAGTTGGAACTTGGTCTATATTCCTGGGGTGACCTTTCCTGTACTTTCCAATAGAATTTTTTTGTTTACTCGAAATTCTATTCTGAAGGTCACAAAAGCCATTTTAGAGGTGATGAAAGTTGGATTAAATTAGGGGACATCTAAAGGTGCCATCCTGTGTTCCACCACCGTAAGGCTCAGACCAACTTCTCCCCCCAGACAGTGATGAACTCCCAGTCCCCTAATTCTGCCAGCTCAAGCAGATCTGAAAAGCATTGAGACAGATCAAAGACATGATCCAACTGAAAACTTAGCTGGAAAAAAAAAAAGTAATCATCCACTTTCAGGCAAATCATTTACCTGATTCAGCTGGCCATATATCACAAATAAGTGTCATTACAAACCAAAACATGCCAACTAGCACCAGGGGATAGAGAAAGGGCAGAACTACCCCATCTAATACTAAAATATATGTGAGATTAGATTGACCACTATGCCCAAAATAATCATGAACAGATTTTAAATCAGTCATAGCAGAAACACCAGGTTTAAATATCTTGTCAGATTCCTTTCTTAGAAAGGAATTCATTGGAATGGGCTGCCCAGGGAAGTGGTTGAGTCACCATCCCTGGAGGTCTTTAAAAGATGTAGAGGTCTTTTAGATATAGAGCTTAATGATACAGTTTAGTGGAGGACTTGTTATTGTTAGGTCAGAGGTTGGACTCGGTGATCCTGGAGGTCTCTTCCAACCTAGATGATTCTGTGATTCTGTAATTCTTTGCTTTATCTCTCCTTACATGCTTTCCATCCCAAGATCAATTATCAGTTTAAAAATCTTATCTTTATACCTCTCCTCCTTTGAGTGATGTACTACAATTTACTCCATTTTAAAGCTGACTAATCATGGATAACACTCTTAACTTTATCATATCTTAAAACAGACATTTCTGCCTTGAAGAAAGCTATAACTTAGCAAATAAAATTTTGCTACCTAGACTTACTTTGCCTTTCAGAATGTTTTATATGAAAAAATTATTAAATGCCTGGTGTGGATCCAAGAGCCATATATCAATGTACATTTACAGACATTTTACTAAGTAAAAAATGGTGAAAAACAGCTTAACATTTAATAATCAAATGAATCCCAGCCCTTCTTGAATTAGAAAATGGAAGCTCAGTTTTAGTGTCTTGCCCTCTCCCTGAAGCTTTGAGTTTGTTGTCCATGAGGATGACTCTAATCATCCTGGTTTGTTGTGGTTTTAGTGAAGACTGGAGAAACAAAATTAACTTTAAGGAGGAAGTCTCCCAACCTGCTTGAGGAACAGGAGGAAAAAACATTTTCTTTTTAAGCCAACTCCACTAAACACAACAGTCTTCCTTTATCCTACAGGACTACCTAAAGATTTTGCTAGACATGGTAAAAAAGTAGGATAAAAATGGGTATATTTGATTTTCTAAAGGCTAAAATCAGTTCCTAAAGAGGAAATAAGGAAAAAAAAAAAAGAAAAAAATGAGGGAAGAAAGAAGGAAGGAAGAGGAGAGAGAGGAGGGAGGGAAAAAGGAGGGAGGGAAAAGCATAAGTAGAAGCAGAAAAAGCATAAGTAGTAGAAGAAGGAGTACAAGAAAAAATATTGTCTTGCCTTGAGTCTTGGGAAAGTTATTATCACAATTTTCTGAGTTTGCAGCAGCTGCAGGGACTTCTTCCTCACCAGTCTTGAATCAAAATTTCAAATACCAACAGCAACCACATATGAATAGGTACTTCAGTTTTAACATGTTATCACCATGAGAAACAAACACAGCTCCTCCTTTCCACCCAAAACTAAGACCTGCACCTGCCTTAAGATGTTCTTGCTCTAGGGCCCAGCAGCCAGGAGCATGCCACCACTCTAACCAGGTAAGCTCACAGCAGCCTCCCACAACAGCATGTCTGGCACTGCCCACCTCAGCTGCTTGCTCCACTGTTGGCCACAGAGCCAAGCATAAAGTGGGGCTACTCGTTTTCGCCATATCACATCTGTATGTGTCACCCTTCACCCTGAATACAGAGAGGGTGTCAGTGATCTTTAAACCCAAAAGGCTGCAGTGGCATGACTTACATGAGAACAGTCATTGGAACCTGATGGGTAGGTATGCAAAACTATTCTTCCTGTAGCCCCAAGAATCTCCCACTTTATTCACCACCTCCGCAGCTTGTCTACGTCCATCCTGGCAGTCTGTTCATGCTCCCCATTAGCAGCACTGAAGCCCTCATGGAGGGTGTCAGCCCTATACTAAAATTAGCCTCTGGCAGCTCTCACCTACTGCACAGAAGCTCTTCTGTGAATCATGCTGAATATACGAGACATATCTGAACAATAGGTCCAACATTTCACAAGCACAAGCTAAAGGATTAAGACACATTCTTGAACATTTGGAGAAGGCAAGCTGTTTCGCTTCACGCTATGTAATGTTGTTATCATGCTATGCTACGGCCTTTATCATCACTTGAATTATAGTAATGGCACTTACAAGCCTCCGGAGACATCAGATAGGTGTGTGAAAACCTCATCAAAAGCATGCCCACCCACCAAGTGTTTTTTTGTATAAATCAGTACGGAAATAGGGAGAAAATAGAAACAATGTTAGTTACACTGTACAGTATAAAGAGCAGGAGAGGCAAAAGCAGAAACCAAATCTCCTGAGTCCTGGGAAATACTCTAGCAATAAATATTAAAATAAATATTAATAAATGATATGGTGTATAACAGACTTACCTTTAGGTAGCATATATGTTATAACTAACGTGGAGCACATCCATATGATACCTTTTATATTTAACAACATCTTGACCTACAAATAAAGAAAAAAAGGAGTAAGTGGTTGGTAGTACATTGTGTGACAATTCAGTACATTAACATTTATATTTGACATTAGAAGGAGTCATCTGCTCTAGAAAGATGTTCAGCAGGACGGTACAGTAATCCTTAATATACTGATCTTTTGGCATTTTATTCACTGTTTTAAACCTAATCCCATACAGCAGTAGCAGTACATGAGTACAACATGATGACTTCTCCCTGGTGAGGTGTTGCCAGTTCAGATCCAACCTCCAGGTGACTTTATGTCCGTAACACAGACTGTCTTATCATTTAGCACGAGCAAACAACCTGTTTCGCATGAAAAGGTTCTGAAAATGTTTCCTCCGAATCTGCAAATACCCTGAAAAATTAAGAAGCATGCTAACGAAAGCATTAAAATTCCCATAAATGTCAATAATTATAATGCTTTTATAAATAGTCTCTCCTCCACATAGCTACACATATGCACTATCTAGCCATCATAAGGAACAGCTTTCAGCAGCAGTTTGTCAAGCACTGTCCTTAAAAAAGTTTTTAATCACAAAATCCCAAGTTTCCTGATATCGCTGCCAAAATACTCTGCTTGGGTTCTGAACTTGGGTAAGTAACCTGAACTCAAAGACTTCACAGATGAATTGCTTTTTGGAACAGCGAAACAGAGATTTAGTAGATACAGACCTGTGTTATCTCTATGAACCTTGTGTTACATATACATATTTTAGCATTTTTTACATTAACATTTTAATTCCTTGCTCTTTACATGTAAGGTTTTAGAGTTAAGGCATTAACGAACACATCCACAAACCTCCTCAAGCTATCCTGCACATGACAGCAAGACAGAGTTAACTTATTCAGAAAGCTACTGCTGATGTGTTCAACCTCGGGAAAGTTTTCTACACAGCAGCTTACAGCTGCAGTCCAAACTTCACGGGAGTCTGTGTGAATTGGCATCTACCCTGTAATGGCTGGATGGTTGAGAAAAGATGCAAAACATCTCAAACCAATCCCTTCCAGTGAGGCAATCTATAGCATAATAGCATCGTGTTCAAAATTTCCACCTAGAAGGGTTGAAAACCCAAGAGTTTTTCATTTCCTATATGTGGATGGCTAGGGCTGGCTGGTTGCACTGGGAAACATGTGCTGCAGCCTATTCCCAGGGTGTGGAGGAAAGAATACAGCTGCTTTCCATGGAGCAGGCTGTGCCTTGCCAAAGACGCCCCATCTCTGCTTCATCCACTCGACAGCGCTAACAGCATGATGTGATATCACTGATTTGGCAACGTTAACTTCACAGGATTTTTATGACTGAATCCCAAACAAAACCAAGACCTCTTTGGCTTCATTCAGTTCGAGCCCTATCCTCCATTAAACTTTTTCTGAAGACTAACGCCAGCCAGCCAGTTTTATCTTCCCCACAATTTGCACAAGCAAAGCTGTATATGGAGAAAACAAAGTGGCTATTTAATAACTATCTATAGTTGTTAGTTTGATAAAAATCTATTCTGTGCTCGGTATACCAAGCCCCCGTAACACATTATGGAAGGCTCTGATGAGCAAGGTTGCACATGGTAAGAACTGCAGACGTCAGAGTCCTTCTAAAGCAGTGGGCCAGTTTTCAGACACAGGCAGACATTTGTTTGCTTAGATAAACACTTAAATTATCCTCATTATTACACAACATATCAGAAAATTAGAGGTCACGGTGAGCCTATAGATGTGCATAAACCAGAAGATGCTTCAAGAATCCCTTGAGTCCTGAAGTTTCTGTGAAGCTTCAAGCACCAAAGCCACCACAGAACAGCTCCTCAAGTACTACAAGCACTCTGAAGATAAAGTGGAGAAGGCTACCTTGGATTTTCTGACCAGAAACAAAGGAGTCAACAATGGAATCAAACAAATTCACAAAGAAAAAGGAACTAGCAAAGAACTTTCATTTTCCCTTGTGCTGTGGCTCCAGGGTGTTTGAAGGATCTCATCCTCCCATTCCTCTCTACCTCACACACATACACATGATACCATAGCTCCAGCCCTGCATGGGTGACTGCATTATAAAGGCAATTTGAGGAATCGTATGAAAAACATCTTCAGCTTTCAGCCACAAAAAACACATATACCACTAAAATATATGGAAACAGAAAAGACAACTGCAGAGAGATAACTTCCTGCTGAAGACCAGGTGGTACCAAACCATCAGGGTATTCATGGATGTGATCTCTACTCTTGGCCTTGCACAGAGGGCTGCTGAAATTACACCTGCTACACTGAGAGCTTGGACAGCTCAAAAAAATAAAATAAATAAATAAAATTGCACTCATTTGAGCAGAGTTCAATATGAGACACCTGCCAAAAATCCCCACCCAGCACTTGGAAAATCACCTCTCAACCCTTTATTTTTTTAAAATCTCCTCCACCCTGAGGCCCTTAAGCAACAAAAAATGCTGGGGAAAGGGTTCAATTCTCACCGCTCAGATTCATGAACATGATTCCCATGCAACACGCCATGCATGAGGGCTTTCACACTCTGGTCCTCTGCAGGCTCCCATAAACACTCCTGGGTTACTGAGTGCTGCTCCACTACAGCTGCCAGAATTAAATGTACAATTACCCCACCTCCCTGTCTAAGCAGCAGACGAAAAAAGCAATACCCAGCTCAGCCCCCAAGGGCAGTCTCACCTGGAAGGAGAACACAGAGCTCTTCAGACCCCAGCAATCTCCTTCAGGAGCTGCAGGCGAGGCAGGGCACTGCAATCAGATGAAGCTGCTCCTGCCTCCACTCCTTGTACCACAGAGACTGCAGCTGACTGTGCTCCTGGACAAAATCCCTGCTCTAAGTTAGGTATTTTTTCCACCCTGCTCCCTGCAAAGGCCTCTGCTGGCTGCTGTACTGTCCCAAAGTCCACAACAATTAGCCAAACTCTTTCCAATCATACCTTTTTCCGTACACTTTTTTTTTTTTGCCTTGGTGTCATTACACCTTGAGGAAGAGAAAGCTATAATGCTATGGACACAGCAAGAAAATCCTGCCAACTAAAGTCTGCATGACTTGAGTAAGTGTTTAATTTCCACCTTCTATTAAAAAAAAAAAAAAAAAAAAAAAAAAAAGTGAAAAAGTGTCTTACTTCATGTGACCACACTCGGGTTGCCTGCTGGCTAGTGTCCAACTGGACTGGTCCAGTTTATTAAGAGCTACTCCATACAGACTGATCGACAGAAGTCATTTTCACTACATTTCTAAATTGGATGCGGCCCTGAGCACAGCAATTATTTTTAACTAAAAGATGCCAAGTCCTTGATATACTTCACATCTTTATAAACTAGCAGAGGAGGTTCTCTCTTTGGGGAAATAATAGAGCTCTTATTTTGCAGGCACTGCTACCTTCCCTGGAAGAGCAGAGAGGCATAAGAGCAATAAGTTCTGACCTTATTACAGCCTGCAATTAGTCTGCAATGTAAGCTTGATCTCACACCAATGCTATTTTAATTTAACCAGATGGGAGAACATTGCGTCTCTCTTTCTAATTCCGGGTTAACAAAGACAGTGAATTGTCCCTGTGTGGGACAGACTGAGATGTACCAAGAAGTCTGCCCAGCTCCTTCAAAGTTGGAAAAATGAGATATTAGCTATTTTCCTAGAGGTGACGCTGTCCCAGAAGGATACAGCTTCTCAGGTTGTGCTGAGATTGA
Source organism: Stictonetta naevosa (assembly GCA_011074415.1). NCBI lineage: Eukaryota > Metazoa > Chordata > Aves > Anseriformes > Anatidae > Stictonetta > Stictonetta naevosa. Next base: position 63,720,721 of record CM021729.1, on the reverse strand, counting down.
TTCAGCACATTTTCCACAGCTGGACTGTGAGAGCTGGATGTGTTTGCAGAAAGCAGTCTCTACCCATTTACCCTCATTGCCTGCACGGTGAAGGTAAGGCTCATACAAAGAAAGAAAGAAGGAAAAAAAAAAAAAAAAAGGAAAAAACAAAAAAAAAGCAAACAAAAAACACCTATGAGAACTTGGCACTGGAGACCTGAGGTTGCTGCTCCTACTAATGGGTAAAACAGCAAATTACACGACTTTTCAGCAAAGCTCGGGCAGGCTAGAAATGACCTATCCCAGATGCAGCATCTCTCTTGCTGCTCTCTGAGCTCTGGCAGACACCTTCATGGCTCCCACGCTTCCTCAGAGACACATGCTCTGTGCCTTATTCTGCATCTGCATGCCTCTGATCCTTCAGTGATACGTCCATTAATTGCCAACATGTATCAGCTTTAGTGTAAGTGCTGTTTAATTGACTTTACTGGTGACAATACACCTCAGCCATGTGATTAAGTAGCTGGCCACGCTGCCACATGGCCGACTTGGCCTCGGTCTGCTCCACCAGTGGCATCTGCTCAGCCTGTCACCACTTGCAGAGGACCTCGTGAAGCCTTCACAGAGGACCTGGGGGCACCTCCAGCATCCCCTCCTTGCCACCCCAGGCACGGAGAGGAGCTCCCCGGCCTGCTGCTGGCCGTCCCAGCCGCCAGCGGGACGCAGATGGGCGGCTGAACAGAGCACAACGAGTTCTGGCAGACGCCCCTGGACGTCCCCCCGAGGCTTTCATTTAACCCAGAAGCAGCCCTGTCCCTTCGGGCAGCCTCTCGGAGATGCTCCAGGAATCCATCCGAGGGGTATGGGGGCTTCCAGGGCCCCAGAGCCTTCCCAGTGCCCACTGGCTCGGAGGGACAAGCCAGGCCGAGGCCACCAGGCTCCAGCCCTCCTCCCCGGCGGCTTCGGGCCTGTTCTGTGGGAGCCACCCCCACCACGGCACCGAGACGGGGACCCCCGCCACGAGCAGCTCTTCCCCGCCACCATTTTATGGCCGGGGTCCCCCGTCCCCCGCCAGGGGGCGCCCGGGGCCGCTACCGCGCCCCGATCCGTCCCGTTCCTCGACAGAGCTCGGGGGGGCTCCGCGGCGGCACCTCCCGGCCGGACCCGCAGACCCCCGGCCCCATTCCGCCCTCCATCCCCTCCTCTGGGTGGGAAGAGGGGATGCGGGGAGGTTTTGGGGTGCAGACGGTGTCCCACCCCCACAGGTCCCCGGGTCCGCCCCGCCGCCAGGGCGCTGCGCGGCTCGCAGCCTGCCAAGTCTTACTCATCCCCTTTTGGAAGGAAACTTCCTTCTTTCTCCCCCTCCGCCACCTCCCTTTTTCATAAAAATAAAATAATAATTAAAAAAAAAAAGTAATAAAAAAAAAAAAACAACAA
>CM021729.1:63677559-63704305 GCA_011074415.1 Stictonetta naevosa | reverse complement strand
CCTTTCCTTTCCTTTCCTTTCCTTTCCTTTCCTTTCCTTTCCTTTCCATTCCACTCCTTTTCTTTTTTCTTTTTTTTAAATCATGACAGCATAGTATGAATATTGGCTCTCCAGAGGAGAAGGTATGGGTAGTGCTTTCAAATGCCTTATCACTCTGCTGCAAGTTGCAGAAAAGCTCAAGTGATGCAAAGAGGGGCTGTACCAGCGGGATCCCTGCTAGCCCCAGCTGGCAGACAGAGCTGGAGAAGTCAAGTCATAAAATTTTGGTTGTTTGCCACCTGCACAGTGCCCAAGCAGGTCACATTTGAACTTGTGTAATAAACATGGGCCATCCTTCTGCTGGTGCTCGTCCAGGCAAGTGACACATCAGAATATTTTTTTAAACTATTGCAGGTACTAAGACAACAAAAGTTTAGCATTAAAAAGCTTATTCATACTGATAGCAAAAGATACTTCTCGAAGCTTTCACAGAAGAACATCTCACCTCCAATGCAGTTCTTGTCCTTCACATTTCCCAAATGTATTCGGAAGGCCCCAAGGTCAGAAGAGTCAGACTTCCTGGGGAGGACAGGGGAAGGTCAAAGCATCCTCATTACTTCATTTGGACAAATCCCAGCAGCCTACTGATACTTTTTGCCTATAACAAGAGCTGAAGAGGGAACAGTTTTTTGTTTGTTTGTTTGTTTGTTTTTTTCTTTTTTAACTGCTAGCTGAAGTCAACAAAATAAGGGACAAAGAGCAAAGAAGATCCTTATTTCAGGCTGACCCAATGTTAATTACTTTCTGTCCACTGAAAAATTTCTTTGGTATTAAGCAATATTTTCTCATCCTTAAAAAATCATTTTGGTTTTGATTTAGACTTTTAATTTAAAGAAATAAGGAACAAAAATCTAGCCTTAATGGAAATCCCCAAAATAATATGAAGCAATGCTTGGACTTCTGTTTCCTTGCTGTTTCCAGTCTTTTCACAGACTTTCTGGGAATTTTTATAGGACAAACAACTTGGCAAAAATCAGTTTTGAGTTTGCAAAGTGTTATGATATCACCACATCTGCATTTTTCATAGGAAAAAAAAATAGTTTTTTCTAACAAACAAAACTACCAGACAGAAGTGACATACGACAGCAGTGGTCAATACAGCTTAAAGAGGTGATTATCTCCCATATATCAATTAGAAGTGAAATGATTTCCCTGTTTGTAGAATAGCATCTTCTCCAAGTGGCATTTCATTCCTCTGTAATCACTATTTTCCCACTCATTGAACCGACAGGGAGAGAAGTGTGGCCTCACAAAGGCACACACAGAGGCAACTGGAGAGCAAATGCAGTTTTGTTTGCCTTAAATTGCCAGGGCACAAATGAGGCCATGCGAGCAGCTGGAACACAAGCAGCTCAGCCATGCAACACTGGGACAAGCCGTAGTGCAGAGGTCTGCTAACCCCAAAGACCAGAGGATATTGATGAACACCCACATGTCCCACACTGGGAAACAGGATGGTGCTGGTGCTCCACAGCGTCCCAGCAGCAGGCAGTTTGTGCTGGGATCTCCAAGGATCTGCACCACACCTACGGGAGCTGAGCCATAAGCCCTGTATCCTCACATGCCCTGAGAGCTTGTGTGCCTTTGCAGATGGCTTAAGGATATCTCTTATGGGGTCACTCATCTTAAATGTTCTTCAGATGCACCTCTAAAGAAGCATGCCTGGTGTGTCCACCTCCTAATAATGCTCCAGGCGCTTTGTCTTGTATATATCATTTCTGCAGGTGCTTTTTACCAGGCCACAAGCTTCCATTCATTTCCTTCACACTTGCATGGGAAACCACTTATTTGTGAGAGCTTGCTGGTGGTATTTTAAGCCCTAGATTTTCTTTAGGATCTCTTGCTCTTCACTTTGGACCTTGTCTAACCTTGATCAGAAAGGGCATGCATCCAATCATCTGTGGTTGTCATATAGTAGCCATGCACTACAGTATCAAGGTAAGAGCAAAATTTCCTGTAAGGATCAAGAGTGTTTTTGCCTGCTGCTATTTTAGAAGGCAAATAGCCTGGCATTAATTTTTTTTAGTCTTGCTATCATTTTTATTTATTTATTTATTTATTTATTTATTTAATATGCCTGTATTGAACCTGCAGTCTGCATGTAAGAACAGCTGATACCAGGGAGAAGTACTATGTATAGAAGGTCAGCGTTTCTTGCTATGACTTAAGCCACCTCTAGCTGCATCAGCATAAAATTTAGGATTGGGGCAGAAGTTACACACCAGGAGTAGGGCCCTAGAAGGTTCTGGCTGATGTTCAGCTTTGGGTTTAAACTTTGCAGCACATGCTTAGAAATTCTGACCTTTCATACAAGTGACCTCATAAGAAAATTTACAAAGCTTGTTCCTTTTTCTTGGGAACCTCATGCACAAGGGTTCTTGAGAGACATCAGTGGCATTTAGACAAACTCAGATTTAAAAAAAAAAAAAAAATCCATAATATCTTGGGATGTCATTTCTCAGCCTGTTACCCCAGCTAAGAAGTGCTGCTGGGTTTAAATTCAGGAAGTTACTATGGAGAAGGAGAATGAAGAGGGCAAAATACCAGTATTTTGATTTGCTCACAGGTTACAGATCAGTTTTCAGATTTCTCTAAGTTCTTATATCTTATCTGTCACATAACTATGCATGCATTAACTTCATCACTAAATTTATTTCTGGACTTTGCAAGTGAAGAAGGGAACTGACAGAGATGGCATGCATGTACCCTCACTTGTTTTAGACATGTACAAAACCTGACCAAAGCCAAGTAAAAGAAGAAAAAAGATCCAAGAAAATCTGGGCTATTTCTAGTGCTATGCCCCTAACACTTTCGTTTAGATTATTATGTATCTCAGGGCTTGCTTCGTGCTGCCAGAGTGAGAAATCCTCTTCAATCCCTGTGTGCAGTCAGAAGCAGTTGGAGCATCTGCTCTGGTCTAAATTGAGAGAGCAAAGATGTCCACATAGTAATATTGAAATGCATGATAATTTAACCTAGAGGGGCATGCCTTTTCCCTCTTCACATATTCTGTTCACATCACCCTTTAAAATTAATTGTCTGGGTTCTGTAGGAAGTAGTTTTGCAGAATCTAAATACTCCCTTTTATTTAGTTTATGCTTGTTTTATGGAAAGCGACATGTTTTCAGGTCAGTGGTCAATGGAATTCTTTTTACAGCTGCCTCCTCCTGTTTATCTTTATCTGTCAGTAAAGTAAACTCTCTTCTAGTTGTTTAGAAATGAATGTATTCTGTACGAGCTATCGTTACATTACAGGCAGTGCCTAGATGCCGTGCTCTGCCCAGCAGGAGGCAAAGCTCCTGTGGTCTTCTGCAGGATGGCTACAGTACGAGAGCCTGTGTGAGGGATGGGGACACCACCAACTTTGCTTCTGGCATTCAGAGGCAACCCATAGACATCGAGTGCTATCAATTCTCTTCGTTAGTTCTGACCTGCTGAGATCTGTGTCCACACACCAGGTCCACGTGGATTGAGCTTGCCCCTCATCCCAGCCTCCTTGTGGTTGGATTTCTGGCTACCCCTCTCGGGTTGTCCCCAGGCTCTGTCACCATCATCACCCCTCATCCCCTTGGCATGACACCCACAGGGGTTTTGCTCCAGCCTCAGTTGTTCCTGAACCTTCTGGCACTCGGTGACCGTGTGTCACAGACACACTTCACTCCAGTCTCTCCCTAAAACTTCAGCCCTGTGTCTGGAACACAGTCCTTCACCGAAATCAACTCCAAAACATGCCGTGAGGAAATAGGCTTGTGTTTTGGAAGGAAAGCAAGTGGCTTAGCTGTGGCTAACAATGCGTCTATGCTCCATGCTTGTGCCGTTTCCTTTCCATGAGAAAGCATTTCCAAGAGGCTGGATTCCTTCTTTTATTTGGCCGTATGCTCTCACTGTAACTATACTATTTTCAAAATAACCCTACACTAACTGTGCATTATTAATCCCCAGAGACAGAAACTTCATTTTAACGTTTTTCTGTAAGCACTATGCAAAACTAGGGTATAATATTAATGTCTGTCTTTTTTTTTTTTTTTTTTTTTTTTTTCCCTGCCTATACTTTAAATGTAACAAAAAGGGAAGTCAGTTTAAGAAAGAAACAAAAACTGATCCAATGTGAAGCATCCAAATCTGAATTATATTCTGGTAGAAAAGAGCGTGCAGGTGGTAAAACATCTGTTCCCTCTCTGGGCTTTAGGTATCTAGCACTGGCTCGTGCTTAGCAACTCTCTCCTCTTCCATATGCGTTTCTTACAGGTTTAACACTTACTTGTTGGAGTCTCTACAGCATTTTTAAATTCAAAACAGAAATAGAAAAATGCTTCAGGTGGCAAATTACAACCTTATTTTCCACAGTTCTGTAATGAAGTTTCCCCTCTAAGTTACAATAGCTGGCACTTGTTTTGCATAAGGTTCTCCTAACAGAGACACCAGTGCCTGCTGAGCGCAGCACGCAGGCCTTTACATGGGCTGCATCTAGGCCTATGAGCAGGAAGGGTCAGGAAACCTAAAACAGAAACAGGAGGGGCTAAAATCATAAAAAGCATAGACCAAACAGGGAGGGACGTCAGCCAGTGACAGGTTTCTCCTCTCAGCCCGTCCCCAAGGACGGAGCAGGGCAGCCCGCAGGCAGCCATGGTGTAAGCCATAAAGTGGTGCAGAGCCCTCACCAGTGGGACATTTTGGGGGAGCACTGGTCTGCCACCAGTATCTGCTGTGCAGTGACTGATGCCTGGCCCTGGAAGACCCCAGGAGTCATCCTGGGCACGAGGAGAAGGGGTTTCCTTGGACAAGGTGTTTGGCATCATGTCGGCTCGTGAAGGAGGGTTTTGGCACCAAGCCTGGCACAGCGAGGTGCGCGCCATCGCGTGCAGTCGGAGGGCTGGACGGCCTGCTGAAGGCAAGGACATCGTGCCAGATGAATGAGAGTGAGCATAAGCTGCATCTTGACTTACTGCCTCAGTGCCGTGATGTCTTTAGGAACAAAAAATGTTTCTGGCCCTTGTTTCTGCACTTTAGGGAAAGAAGGTTTATTACAAGAGATCTCAGAAAATCCTGTGATGTCTTAAAGGTCTCAAGCTGAGGCCTGTCAGGATGTAATTAACAGATGTAGACAGCCACTATCTCGGCATGACTAAGCTAGTTTTACACCAGATAAACCCAAATTATATTTATTTTCATTTCACAACATGTTCATAATTTTAATGAGCCAGTGCGATATACAAACAGGAAAGCGAGGCACCATGACCAATCCTTCTCCCTGAACTGCTGGGCTTGGTATGTTAATGGACAAAACTAACACAGCAGCTTCACCGAAACAAAAAATCTTCCAAAATGATTGAGCAAGGCAGCTGGCGGGGAGGCAGCAGACAGCTCCCGGGGCCCACAGCTATTATTATCTGTTTGTGATCGGATCAAGCAGTCGTGATAACGATATCTTAAGAGCATGGCTTCACTCCAAACGCACTCAGTGACAGAAGCCAAACACAACAATTAGTCAGCGAAACACATCTCTCAGGCTGACACACAAGAACTGTCTTTTCATGCAGGGCACCGCTATGCAAACGTGTAGGAAAATAAGTGGAGACCAAGGCGTTCTTCAGCAAGGGGAGCTGAAAAAGACACATGGGGAAGACAATGGGCCCTGAAATAAGTTAGACCTGGGCCAGCTGCAGCATTGCAGTTCCTGCTCCTGAAACAAACAAACAAAAAAAAAAACGTGTTTTCTCTACCTCTGGCTGCTATCAGGAAGCCCAGGGATGCTGGTGCCTCTGTCTACCAGCACCACCAATGCCAACAGCTGGCTAGGTGTTCAGTGGCAGAGATAAGGTTTTTCTTTTGCAACAGTTGCAAAACTATGCATTTTATTTAAAATGTGACTATATGGTGTCCATGGAGCGTGACATTTAAATGTCTATATGCCAAATCTCCCAATACTAGCTGAAACTCAACACACTGTATGGCACCAAGTACCACAACAGAGTACCGCTTTAACTTCTGGTGACTGAAGAGAAGCTGATTTAGTGCAAGGCTACACTCAGCTCTGACTGTGGATGGAAGGACACAGTGATCACATCTGCTGCTGCTATGCAACATGGAGCAGGAGTACATGCCTACCCCGCAGGAGAAGGAGAATAAGGAGCACTGAGGAGATAACAACTCACCTTCCTCAGAAACCCATTCAGTGGTTGCAAGCCAATATTTCCTAGTTAATCTTCAACATGAGTTTATGTAGGAGTTTCCCATTTGCTCTTGCAACTGCTATATATTCAGGCATACAACAACCTGTTAATAAGTTACACCCATGGGAAGAGTCATGGATGGCTTAGGCCACAGGTCTATACACTTCAGCATCCATCTCCACCTCTGGTGGGAAGAGATGCTTAGAGACAAGTAGGAATGAGGTAGCAAGTGTGATGCTTTCCCCAGCATCCTCCCAGCCTGCAGACACAGTCATTGCATGACGAACTCGTGCCCTCTTTTCCTCTTTTTTTTTTTTTTTCTTTGGGGGGGGTGGTGGGGAGGGTGCAGTCTTTAACCAGTCCTCGATTCAGGGCTGCTATACTCACAGGTGTGTGGGTTTAATTCAGAAGTTATACCAAGTCCCTGGTCCTGTTTTTGGCACACCTGGGCAGCTCAGAGAATCCCTCAAAGGAGAGAGCAAGAAGACAGGGAGGACCTCTTAAACTGCATCCATCTTCAGGACCAGGGCCACTGGTGGGGCTACAATCTGCAGACTTGTAGGTTAAAAATCAAACTCCTGCTTTGCAAAATCTGAGCCAGAGACTTCCTCATTCTGTTAAAGCATAGCTGGGGACATCCCTTTCTGTGCATTACCCAGATCTTCAGAGCCCATCTGCCTGCAAGGTGCTCCTGTGTGCATCCTGCCTCCAAGGTGCAATGAAATGGGGCTATGCACAAAAAAATGTTTTTTATGAACCTTAAAAAAAAATTAAAAAAAATCTTGGGTTACCTCCTTGTTTCCCAAACTCTGCATAACATTTGGGATTGTCTTCAGTGAGGTGAGAACTTGACTCATGGACACCATTAGCAAAACCCCGTCAAATCATTATATACCACAAAGAAAAGCCATTCATTACAAAAGGGCTAAAATAAAAATCCAGCTAGACAAATAAAGGAAAAGCACCACTGTCACTAGAATTTATTGAGGCATTTTCAAGGACTTCAGTGGGTTTTATTTTGTGATAGTTTTCTATTCAAATTGTAATCACAGGACTGGGTGTGGAGTTACTTCTATTTGGCAATGTGTGCCTGTTGAGAGGGAGAGCAAGTGTGCTACAGGCACGAGCATCAGGGAATGGGCAGCGACTGACCAGCTTGACCTAGAAATGAGCTCCTCCCTGAGCTGGGTTTCAGAAATTAGTATTACACAGCAGAATGTGCCCCCAGTGCACTCTGCCTCCACTTTAGCCTGTTTTTGTGTTTCTCTCAAAATCACTAATGTGCTGAGGAGAGGAAGAAAGGATGTGAAAAAGTTATTGTGAAACCTACAAATATCTTTTGTGAAATCAGAGACTACTTCTTTCATTTTTGGCTTGCGTACCTTCTTGGGCTGGTTGAGTTTCATTTCTCATTTTATGGACTTGAACTGGAGTGATGAAACCCATCAGCATCACCCCACCACAGCCCATTGTTTTGAGAATTGCCAATAGCTTTCATGCAAAAATTGTGGTCCCGGCTGTGTAATCTGGGGACTTCAGCTTCAGAAATGTCTTCTCAGCAGGAGGCTTGCATTGAGTAAGTCTGCAGGTTTCATGGCACGGACTCCTGCCCCTCAGGATGAACCTCACACAACATCGCTTCTCCTGAGAACCGTACTGAGAGACTGTGTGAGTTCTGATGTCATGACAGCAAGTTCATCCCTGGACATTGTGACAGGGAACACAGGTCCCTGTCAGGGTAGAGGATGGTACCAGAGTCCCCATGTCCACTCTGAGCGAACCTCTAAAAGCCAAATCTCTTCAGTACAGCTTGCATCTTTCCTTTGGCTGATCTTACCTCTTCTGTGGGCCTGAATCCCTATCATGTACTCATACTGCATGTCTCTGATAAAGTTTAATTAGCTAAATATTCAATTAAAAAAAAAAAAAAGTGAAAAGGTGACCTGAGGGCAAGCCAACCACCTGCTGAAATCCTTGATAGCAACAGGAAAGGCCCTCACATTAGTTCCAGCTGGAGAAAGCAGGCTGCAAAACCAAAAAATTAGGTTGTTCCTCTGCGCATGAAACTGAAAGAAAAGTCAGGATTAAAAAATAAATAATAATAATAATAATAAAAAAAGCAAAACAACAGCTTATTCTGGGCTTACTGCATCTTATTACTGAGCAGTTGCTCAGTAATTATCATCCAGCTTGGCTGATCAGCTCAGCTCTCCACTAGCTGCATGAAGTCGGAGGGGAAGACACAGCATTCCTGGGATTTGTCATGAGGAGGTTTGTCACATCTTCCTGAGGCTTGCGTAAGAAAGAATGAGACAGGCTGCAGAAGGCCAAGTGTTAAGCAGAAATTATTTCACTTCCTCCGTGCTTTTGCAGCATGAAATATTTCTTGCCATAAATCAGCTCTGATTAGTTTATTATGGATGTTTAGGTTAAATGTCTCAATTGCTCTTTTGTTCTTTGGGAATCCAATCTTATTTTTATAGATATTTATTAGTACAGCTTCTAGACAGCTGATTTCATTTCCCATCTCTTTCCCATATTTTTGGCTGCGCTGTGGGAAGGACTGTGTCATAAAGCTAAAATACCCGCAGACATTAGCAGCAGGACACAGGCTTGCCTCTCTACCCACCACACTGACACCAAGCAAGGCTGTGTGGAGAGGACATGAGCCCATGCAGAAGCTGACTCCCCGCTCTTCTTCTCCCACAGCCTTTGGGAGAAATGTGGCTAGCAAGGCACAGCCACCAAATGAGAGCTGCCCTAAGACAGGCAGTCGTGCTGAGAAAATTGTGTGCAGGAACACCTGCATCTTGTTCACATATAGGAAAGGTTCACAGTGTCTCACAGTTTAGCTTCTGCTGTTCCCTTCTTTAAAACTACTCTGCCACAGCCCACTGAGGAAATGAGATGAGGGGTGGCCTGATGTGAGCAGAAGGCTGTCATCCCAGATTGCTGAGCCTTCTTCAATCCCACGTGAACTTCTCGGCAGGCTGTGCGGGGACGTGCCTCACTCACCCCGTTACTTACCTCGTGCATCAGCTGTGCCGAGTAATTCACCAGCAGTTGTTGAGAGGCCATCGCAGGGAAGTACTGATGTGGCAGATGTTACTTTGGTTTTGAACCTTGGTTGTTCAGTGACTACTACCCAAGCTAGGTGTCGGAGCACTCAGCTCCACGTACCCACTCCAGCAGACGGGTCGTGCTGCTGCGCTGCCGCGTCCACACCTAATATAACACTTGCACTTGGCTCCCGCCGCTGCCGTTGAAAAGAGGGTGGAGTGAACTTGACTTCAACATGTCTGGTAAAAAGTTCCCTGCAGACAACGTCTAATGAGGTTTTGATTTTCCAAAATAAACTTACAGCAGCTCACACGAATGCAGAACCCCTCCTGCTCCATTGCTCCCTCCGACGGAGGAGCTCCCACCACCTCTGTGCCAGCACAGGTTTTCTGGATGTGGCAGCAAGACAGAGGCTTGGAGGGATGGAGCAAGTGGTGCTTAGATCAGGGTGCACTCTGGGGTTGCAAAGAGCCTTTCCTGAAGCTTACCAGAAAGGATAAAGATTAACTTCTTCCCTCTGTATGAAGGAAAATAAACCATGAGCTCGCTGTGTGGAAATGGTAACAGAGAGTGTTGATAGTGCTTCCTCTCCAAATACAGTGAGAAGTCAAAAGGAAAAAAAAAATCACTTGGATGACGTGGGAAACTCCTAAGATGGTCTGCTTACCCTGCTCTCTGAATTACCCAGATTACACATCAAGAATCCCAAACAAATTAATCTGTATCACAGCAGATGGGCTTGTGCTTTACCATAGTACTTTGTATTTCGGTACTATATATTTGATATCTATGTAATATACATATTACTTTTCTATCTTTATTATTATTATTATTATTATTATGTGTTTGTGCATGTGTGTGTGTGATGTAGAAGCTCTTCCAGTGTCTTCATAAATAAAAAAGTAAAAGGCATCTTCCTCTTTGAGGTGACTTTGCTTGATATCTGCCCTACTCACGAGGAGCAAATATCAGGGAACACAGCAGCAGAACGTCTTTCCTTGAGTTCTGCATGGTGGTCCTGGTATCAGCTGTGGTCAGGTGAATCAGTGGGGACAATGTTCAGACTGCCTGCAGATACAACACTCTGCACAGTGACTTCTCCTGCCCACCACCTTGAAAGGCTCTGATAACTCCAGACATCAGGTACCCTGAACCACTTCATTGCCCTTCAAGAGTAAAAAATCCACAGTAATGGTAGCTACCAACCCACTAGTGCTCATCCACCTAGCTCCAAGCAGCGACAAGCTTCAATATTTGCCATCCTTGTTCCCCTGATACTCATGGAGAAAGTGAGGGTTACCACCTGGGAGCTTGCCATCCTATCCTAAGATAGGTAAGCTGAAGATACTCACCTTCTTCTTGCTGCTGAAGGAGCCTCTGGGTGACCGTCTTAGGCTGAGCATCTGTAGTGGGTTTACATGGCAAGGTTTTGGTAGCAGGGGGCCATAGGGGTGGCTTCTGTGAGAGGGATCTAGAAGCTGCCCCATGTTTGGGAAGGGCCCCACTGCTGACCAGAGCTGAGCCAATAAGGGATGTTGTTTTGTGCCTCTGTGAGAGTATATTTAAGACAGGAAAAACCAACCAACCAAACAAAAACGTTGCACCACACAGTGGCTGGGAGAGTGAGAGGAGTGAGGAACAGCCTTGCAGGTGCCAAGGTCAGTGAAGAAGGAGGGGGAGAGGTGCTCCAGGCACTGGAGCAGAAGTCCCCTGCAGCCTGTGGTAAGGACCATGGTGAAGAAGGTTGTCCTCCTGCAGCCCATGGAGTACCACAGTGGAGCAGGGTTTCCATGCTGTAGCCCATGGAGGAGACCATGGTGGAGCAGGTGGACCTGCACTGATGGAGGCTGAGGCCTGTGGAAGACCCCTGCCAGAGCAGATTCCGGGCAGGACCTGTAGGCCGTGGAGAGGAGACCACACAAGACCAGGTGACCTGGCAGGAGCTGCTGCCTGTGGGGGACCCAGGTTGGAGCAGTTAGCTCCTGAGGGATGGACACTGTGGTATGGACCCATATCTGGAGCAGTTCTTGAAGAGCTTCTGCCTGTGGGAAGCCCACGCCAGATCAGTTCAGCAAGGACTGCATCCCGTGGGAGGGACCCCACAGCACAGGGGACGAGAGTGACCAAGATGGAGAGGTGGCGAAGAAGCGCTATAGACTGACCATAACCCCCAATCCTCCGTTCCCCTGCACCGCTCGGGGGGAGGAGGTGGAAGAGGGTGGATGGGGGGGAAGGTGCTTTTGGTTTCTTTCCTTTGTTCCTTGCTTATCTAGCTTGTTAGTAACAGGCAATAAATCTTCCTATCTCCCTATGCTGAGTCTGTTTTGCTCGTCACGATAATTACTGCATGATCTCCTTGTCCTTATCTCAGACCTTGAGCCCTTTTCATCATATTTTCTCCCTGCTCCTCTTTGAGGAGAGGGAGTGAGAGAGCAGTTGCGGTGGAGCTCGGCTGCCCACCCGAATAAAACCACCACAGCATCTTACCCACAAATTTTAATCCAGGCCAGAGAGGTTTCTCCTCACATCCTCTCCACACAGCAGCTAGCCACCATGTAGTTAGTCTGCTTGGCTGCACTTGGTGCATCCTCAGAGGCAACCATTCTCTCTTTCTTCCCAAACTCCACCCAAGCCTCACCTCTCAGACCAGAGGCTCTGGCAAAATCTCCCATTTTGGCCACAGATTTGGCAAAAGAGGGATGAGGTGACCATGCACAAAGCAGGACTTCCAAGTGACATTTAATTAAACAGGGGAAAACCAAACCAAATCAAACTAAAGCAAAGCAAAGCAAAGCAAAGCAAAGCAAACCAAACCAAACCAAACCAAACCACCAGCACCACCAAATCCTGACCTTTAAATTTTCCTTTCAGATATATGCCTGTCAGGCTTTCTCTCAAAAAATGACAGCTCTGTATAGAGCTCCTCTAGAAACAGAGGATAATAATAGTTATTTTCACCTTAGATACTCAAATGGTTCTACATATATTTTTCCTAGCTGTCCTATGAAGACTAGTCTAGGTAGGACCCACTGGTTTAAGTCTCAGCAGAGACATAAAGCTAAGACTTTATAGAAAACCTTTACAGCACGTGGGGTACTTATAAACTCTTCCCCTGAAGACAGAGAGACACTTGCAGTAGGATGGGACAGGAGCATTCATCAGCACTGCTGCCTGGTGACTACAGAAAGCTTCACAAAATCCCAGTGATTTACATTCAGAGCTACTGCTGACATTAAAGCTTTTTGGAAGACACAGACTAAATTTATTCTCTTCATTAAATAATGACAAACTGGGCAAGGTGTGAGAAACTTGCCTTGGTTGCCCCTTCCCTGAGCACTGGACTAGATGTTCTCCAGAGGCCCCTTAAAACCTCAGCTGCCCTGTGGCTCTGTGATGTGGAGGTACAATGGTAATTCTTCTTCAGATAAATACTTTTGACAAAAAGACAAATACAGACACACACACACAAACAAAAACAAACAAACAAACAGCCAAACAAAAAGCCCACAGAACTATTCTGCTTTCCCAGGAAATACTGTGACAATAGTGTGTTCATCCTTCTGGGCATTAAAAAACAGCTCACAACAGATAATGTTAAGGCTGCTGTAGCAGCTTGACAAGAGGTGAGAATTCTCTCAAAGAAGGCAATTTCTGGTTATTGTGAACCCCTTTGACCATTGGCATTAGCAGGTAATGCAAGATCTGACAATGTCAGGTGTCTGCTGCAATCCCATTCCCCAGAGAGAATTAATTAAAGAGGACCAAGTATCTCTGCTCAGCTCTCATCCCCCTTCCAGTCACACTCAGGCCAAAAGTGCTCTCAATTTCTCTTTCTTGCCATCTATCACATGTTCTTTCTGTCTTTCTTAGGCTGTACTTCCACAGATTATCCCAGCCATGTCCTTGTTTCTTCACTACTTTTTTTTTTTTCCTTGCACTTTTTGTCATCTCAGTATGGGCACACAAATTGCCATGACAAAATACCTATCAGAAACTACTAATCCTGAATGCCTTATTCATGAAATGTGTTTAAAGGTGGTGGCTGCTATTACTTCAAAAAAACCAAGCAGCTATTTCTCATAAGGCCTCCCAGATTCACCTCATCAACAGATGTCATTGAGGTGCCTGTTTTTTGTGCCAATGCCATTACAGAAATGTTGAATGAGATCGGGATCAAGACTCATCCCTGGGGCCCTCTGCAAGTAATCTTCTTTCAGCTTGGTATATTAGTAGTTACCAGTTTTAAAAACATAGAGTTTCATTTTCCTAACACTACCAGATTAATACTGATAGATTTTATGAATTAGATTGATTTTGTGGTGCATTTATAATAGCAGCTAAATAAATTAATGGTTGCAGAGAGATGAAAATTCACATGGTTCTGACATTATATGAGAAAGAAATGAGGCCGAGAATGACAAATTGCCAAAAGGAAATGTAGGATAAAGATTTGATGAGAGCTCAGACTCTGTATGGAAGTACAGAAGTACAGGACTATGGGAAGAGAAATGGAAATTCAGCTAGAGCTGAAAAATGGCAGAAAAGTGGAAATAACCCCTGATGAGAGGTTTGATGCCTTGCTGAAGACAAGCAGGAATAGAAGAGGGTTTCCAGAAGATGAGAAGGCTCTGCTTGCTGCTTCTCCTTCAGCAAGATAACCAGCTCCTGGAAGATTTTTAGTTTTGCTCAGAACATAATACCTTCAGTCTCTAAGCAGCCCGGACAAACTGTAATTGACTTGTTTTCCTACCATTCTTGCTTCACTGTTTCCACATTTTATTTTTCCACAAAGAAAAAGAAAAGCCAGAAAACAGAAAAAAATATATAAATAAATAAAAAATATACTTTTCCTTAAATATTTAGCAGCATCTGAATTCCCATGTGTAACGGCTTCTCCTATCTGCCACCCTGGATATTTCCAAGGTGCTAGAGCATACTGCAGAGGATGTCTAAGTCAGCTAAACTGTGCTAAACATTTCCAGGGAGTCACATTTATAAACACAATTGTTTATATCCTTACAGGCACAATGCAAGGAAGAACAACATATTTTATATATACATATATATATGTATGAGTGACTCCTTTGGGGAATAATAGTGGAAAGGTAATTAAAATACTGATATGACTTGCCAAAACATTATCTCAAAATTAGAATAATATTTCAAACCAAAGGCAATAGTTTATACAGCACTTCCTCAAGAAAACAGTTTTTGTTTGTTGGCGATGTATTTATTTATTTATTTATTTTAGGGGTGAGAGGGTATAACACTGTTTCTCTTTTATTTAAAAAAAATTTTTAAAAAGTTATTAATCATTTTGAACTAACTACTGGATAAACCCAGACCTCAAATGACAAATTGTTATGCATAAAAACACCCACTCTGTTTAAGTAGTTACACTGAAAATATAAAATTCTAGACAAGTCTAAACCTTTAATGAAAGATGGCATGTTTTTCCTCCTGTAAAACAAATTTATGTTTTTATCTTCCCCTAAAGTATAGTTTAAACCGAAGAAAAAATTTACCTGGGAAATCATTTGCAGAGCAATATAAAAGAGAAGTACTAATTAAGGACAGCCTTTGAAATTGGATCTGCGTTTCTTGACATTGGTTAATTTCCTGTCTTGAAAAACCATTTGTGGGCAGATTTCTCTATTTTGTCTTCCATGATTTTTAAAATATTTTGGACAGGGGAGAAGCAATTGACTGACATCTCATGTCAGGTTATTTCATGTGACGGTTTTATAGGCTTGCCTGGAAAACATGCTCTTCCAAAAGGTGAGTTAGAAAACCATGCTCACAAAGCAAATCTCAGTTCAGTAACTCTGCTAAGTGGAAGGATGAATGGAGTAAGGCTTAAGACCAGAAATGTTCAATGTTTTTATTAATGGTCTGGATATCAGCAATGGGAAACTTACAATGTTTCCCATAATACTGTGCTGAGAAAGAACTAGCATACAAAATCATCTTGACAGACGAGGGAAATCAGCTCCAGAAATGGGATGCAAGTACATAAGGTGAAATGCCAGTTACTAAACTCATTGGGGAAGTGTCAACTGCACAAATGGAGAAATGAAAAACAAGTGACTACCTAGTAATTCTGCATGTGAGAGCCTAAGGATAACGTTCATCACAACAAGAACATAATCTGGTACATGTTATGTCATTGCAAAGAAAGTAAATGTTGCATCCAATTTATGTGTAAGTATACTTGACTCTCATGGGAACCCCTCTGCTCTGTCAGCTTTGGAGAAATCCCACTGCAAGAACTACATGGGCACAGAGGGATAGCAAAGGTCCCAGCTTTTCTCTGAGACTTCACCAAGAAGCAGGGAGTACTGCATTACTTCCACAGATTTTTTAAAAATATCTTATGAGGTGTTATTACTGAGTTCCCTTCCCAAAGATCGCAGGTTAGTTTGAAACGGATTTAGTTTGGCATGGCCAAAGGAGCCCACTGGGTCCGTTTTGGTGTGTAAGGATGAATGAGTTTGCAAATGAAGTAGATGTCTCCCCTGCTTGTGGACAAATACGCATTGTAGATAAGTTTCACTCGTTTTGTGTAGGTTTCACAAGACTTCCTCTGCTCTGACAATTAATATGAGCTCATTTTGGAATTATTAATGAGATGTTCCTTCGTCTTCAAAGTCAACTGGAAGTTGGAACCTCACTGGCAGAAAAGCAATAGCTTTTCACATAAACTCTTTGGAAAGGGACATTTGCCTAGCACATTCTCACACAGTTGTGGAGACTGACATGTTGTAAGTAGTTTTTGAGGGAGAGGAGGTGTTCCTGTGTATACAAACAGCCCCAGCTGGTGGGAAACTGGCTCCGTAACATAGCTGCTCTAACTAGACGACACATCTGCGCTCAGTCCAAGGTATGTCCCCCATCACGTCATTTGCTAAGTTTCTGGCTTGATTCTATAAACCTCAAAAAAAAAAAAAAAATTCTGACAGAATTATTACGTCTGCCAACTGAGTGTAATATTTGCTATTTATATAGTAGCATTTTATTATTAGAAACCAAGTTTCTTGAAAGCAGACTTTTGCAGGATGTTCAGGTCCATTTACCTTCATTTTCTGCTCTTCTATTACAGGTAAAGTCATGGAACATTTTCAAATTAAAATTGAAACTATATACAAGCTTTTGCTGAAAGCATTGTCAGATCAGCACTGGAAGATTTTAAATCAGGCAATGTCTATGAATGGGTGTATGAATAGGTCTTTTGTGGTCTTGTCATTTCTCAGGCACAAAGTCTATGGAGCAAGCAAAATATTTTGTCCATTCATGTTTTTACTATGTGATTTATAACACTGTCCCAAAGCCCTTTGTGAATTTAAAATACTGTGACCATGTTTTTTCAGAAAGGAATGTTTAATTTTAATATTCCCAGATCCTCACTGAGATTCTTAAATGAGGCCCTGATCCTGCAAATACTGATACCGGTGCTTTTTATTAAGGATAGGATTGAATTTTAGCAGGATGAGGGCCTAAATAAACTGGCATTTTAAAAATACAAGGTAATTTTCAAGGTCCATTACAAGCCATAGAGCACATAAGCAGTACTATGTTGTGTAGTCCTGCTGACTTCAGTGGGGTTATTCACGTTTAAAACTCTTGTTTCTCAGGCAGAAGAATGGGTCCACTCTGCCTTAAGTAAGAATTGATTCAGGATCTTAAAACTGCAAAGCAGAAGTCTGACACGCATGCTTAGTTCTATGCACTTGATTTTGACCTCTGAAGGTAAATACACGTTGCTAACTTTTTAACTGATGAAGCCTTAAACCTCAATGAACACACCAGCTTCAGGCAGGAAGAGGTCAAGCATTAATGCATTCTTCTAACTAGTCCCTTTACTCATAGCAGGTCTAACCAAATAAAACCAAAACCAATGCCTTTTTAGAAAGCATTTTATTATTTTAGAAACCATCTTAAGAAAAATAATGGAATATCAAAATGTCTCTTTTAAAGTCTATGGGTTTCTACAGGTCTACGGCATTCTACAGAGGGTCAAAATAGATTCAATATTAAACACTTTACTCCCCAAAGCAGGTACACACCATATAATGCATAATACTACAAAGAATCATTAGAAAGCAAAAAGTCATTTCTTTGCACACTTGATTTTTTAAAGACATACCACAATCAAAGCTGAGGAATTGGACCACATCTAAGCTGAGCTGCTTGAGAAAGGGGCATAGTATTGGGTAAGTACAGTGACAGCCATAAGTATTCCCTATGTCTGATTTATTCTCTGTGGACATCTGAAAACTGGTTGATCCTGGATACAACTAACAGCGAAAGAAAGACTGTTGGGATATAAAAACATTGTGATGAGGCTCTCTTTCCCCATGTGCATGTGGTAAAAGCTCTACACATGGGCTGAACTGATTTCAAGGCTGTCACAAATCAAGACTCAGCAGGCAAAGGGTGTACAACCGTGCAGTGAAGAACGGGGACAAGGCCAGTGCAAGGGAATTAAAGCAATATGTCATCAAATACCATACAGATTTTGGCTCAGCATCTATACCAAAGCCTTTTAGTTTTATAACTAAACTTGATGTGGAGCACCAGTCTCTGAGTTTCTCAGACAACACATAGCTAGATATCATCAAAGAGGTCCTCTGGCTCACAAGTGTTTTCCAGTGTTTCAAGAGACATCACATCCAGAGAATGCTTGCCTGATGTCTTCTGTGAGGCAGGATCAGGCCTGGAAAAAATAAGCAAAGACACAGGTTTGAAATAAGTTTAGATACAGATATAAATAAATCCAATACGCACACAGCCAAGGTACCCATTTAACAGTGTATTTTGAGATTTTTGTTAAGGTTACATGTAAGAGAAAAGAGCTTTTTGCAAGACCTAATTATGTGCTGAGATGGCAATGGCAAAACAAACAGATGAAATTCAGCTTATAAATGTCAAGCCTTTAGCTATTTTGTTACAATTTTAGGAGAATGACCATTTCACCCACAGATTCCACATGGAGAGCTAGGGAGAGCAGAACAAACACAGAAAACAAGGAGAGGACCTGCCCTTCTGCTTCTGTACAGGATGATGCTCCGTGAATTGCTCTTTATTTTTACCCTGGTGCTAAGTGTGTGTGTGCTGTCCATCTACTTTGGCACACTGAGTTGTCTCAAAGGTCCATGCCCCAAGGGTGCAAGCCTGTCCTCACACTGCACAGCAGAAGAAAACACAGGTAAATGCAGAAAATCCTTCCATAACACATGCTCTCCACCACTAAAATCCAGGTATTCATGGACTTTCAAATTCCTATCCTCCACCTGTATGTATATTATGTTTACATGTGCTCTAACTGCGTGCAAAAAAAGTACTCATCATCCACTGCTACTTACATACCAAGGTGCATGTATATCCTTAGGTAACTGGGCAGCACAGAGTCCTACCTGAAAACTTTCTGCTTGAATCAGACATCTGTTATATTGAATAACACACTGCTCTGCAACGATCAGCCCTATTTAGTCCTCCTTTGACTGCCCTCATCAAGACAGATGATTTAAATGTTTCTTGGCTATATGAGCTCCTGGCTTTTGCTACAAGCTCATGTTCAGTGCTTCTCCTCTCTCTCTGCGATGGCATTCTGATAAACAGAAGATGAGGTATCCTGCATTTACAAAGATGACGACATTTGTGACATCTTCCAATCCCTATGGGAATTAATATGTATAGACTGGATTCTCCCCCAAATCTTTGAATCCTACACAGATTTGTTTTTGTGAGCTTGAGGAGGAAAGTCACTGATCACAGATAGTGGAGCTGTCAGTGAAGTGATATTCCAGGATGGTATCACTAGATGCTTTGAAAACAAGAACTGATCTCAGTCTTGACTCAGTAGACTGTAGGGAATCAGCACAGGAGGCAGGGAGTGGGCTCGATGTGCTTGCACTGTAGGGTTTGGGGCTGGCTGGAATTTCATGAGGGTCAATGGCTTCATGCCCAGGTACAGTCCACTGGTGTCATCCTGACAGAAGGTAAAAAAAATATGTATTACCAAAACCAACACACCATTCACCAGGATGGGAAGAACTAGACAGAGATGATGGAAAGTTACTCTGAAACTCTGGCATACGAGGACTTTGTGTAATGAGGCATTCAAAAGCCATCTTAATTCCCAGACTAATTCAAACCTTCAACTGCTCCACAGCTGCCAAATTATTTAGTCAAAATCAGCATTTTTGATTGCTGTTTTGAAGTTTGGTTTCACACAGATTCAGAACCAAGTTTTAGAAAACTCCCATTCTAACTGGAAAACTCCAGAAAGCAACAGTTTTAAAAAACGCTGCTATCTTCAAAATGTAATAATCTTCCCAAGAACCCAGCGACTACCTGACTCATGGCTTCTTATCCTTCAAGTCTGTGAATCCACTGGAGGTTCAGAGCTCTCACTATAATGTTTCCCGGAGAATGATTTCCATTAAGAGGTGGAGCCCTCCATGCTCCTTGGGAACCAGCAAAATACCATTAATTGCTGAGTTTGGGACGCCTTCCCTTCCTATGAAGTCTCCAGCATTCAGAAGGGTCTCCTCACCACCCTATCAATCATTCCAGTTCCGCAAACTGTTTTAATGTCAACATACCATTATTTTCAGATTATGATCATTACTTTCCCTGGAAGTCTAACTAGGTTCCTCTGTGAAATCTGCAAAATGTTCTCCTTCAGGTCTGAATTAATCATGTCAAATAATGTGTTTTGTTTGGTTGTGTTTGTTTTGTTTTGTTTTGTTTGTTCTGTTGGCATGCAGTGACATCTAGACAGATGACAGTCTCATCAAAAACCACTTGGACCAACTGCAAATCAAACGTGCCAGAATCAGATCTTTAGCCAGTAACCTTCGGTCAGCAGGATCAGAACACTCCATGTCATTCTGACTGTTTGTGATCAACTCATTCATACCCTTTTTTTTAAAGTATAGAACACACCTCAGCACAACTTGATGTTCAAGTTCACTTATTGAAGGTGCATAACTTGATCGGTCTAAAGCATTAAGTCTCCAGTGAGAACACAGGTGAACCACACAGTGTGGAGTAGCACACATATCATTTAAATTAATTTTGAGTGGTCTCACCAGCAGAAAAATTAGGCTGTGAAAGACATTTGTATCACCACAGGTTATTTCAAGTACTTGAAGTCTTTTTAAGAGTAGCTTAGGAATTTTTTACTGTCCACATGCCACTAAGGTAATACTGAGTCTGAGATTTGCTGACTTTGAGGGTTCACCTATTGCAGCATTTTCTAATTTTGAAAAGTGAGCCTGACATTGCTTAAGAATGGCAGTATCAGTAATAATTTTATCCTCATTGGTCAAACTAACTGTTTTCAACATTACACATGAGAACACATCCATAAGCCAAATCGCTCATGAGTTTTAACATTGTACAGCTAGAACTATTAAGCTTCTGTGTTCTTGTAACAACATTGTACTCTCATTTGCTCTCCAGAAGTTGTAATACCATGCCTGTGAATAAACCCAACTGCACTTGCAAAGTGGAATCATTAGACTCTTTACATGAAGTTCATAAGCAACTTAATTTTGCCCTTAAGACTGTATGATTCATATTTGCATGGCAATTATTCAAGACATGCCAACAGCTTGCTTTTTGCTGTGCAATTTTGAATCTTGGATTCTCACTGAAGCTGCTTTACCATATCCTGACGCATAACGGAGTTAATTTCTTTAAATTGCAGTAAGTTGTATAGTTCTCTCTTGCCAAAAAGCCTTCAAGTAAGGGCATTCTTCTTGCATTCTTCTTGAAAGTTTATTCTTCTGTTGGATCACTTTTTGAAGTCTTGCCTTTTGGTAAACTTAAACTCCATTAACACATCTGGAGAACTGCTGACTCTAAGAGATCATTTCATATTTCCTGACATTTAGTTCAAGCCCTTCATAAATTGAGACAGAAGACCAGATCCACAGCTGGTGTGAATCACTGGAGCACTAATAATGTCAGTGGAGCTCTGCTGACTTACACCAGCTGAGATTCTGGCCCAAGATTTGGAAGAAAGTGGTTATATTACTTGATATTTCTTTCCACAGCTCAGTAAGAGCCATAAGAAACAGAAGACATGCAACACGGTACTTAACTAAACAGTACAGTAACTACAGTAACTCAAAGCCATACAGGATGATGGTTTTGTACAGCTTGGGAGAAAAAACAATGGACCAGTCCCTTTTGCTTCATGTGATGAATTGTTCCTGAGTTCACACAGACCCCAGAGGAGATCTGCACAACACCACTCCTGCTGCTATACATGGCCAACTCTGCTTAGTAATGTTTTTGCATGAGTATGAAGCAGAAAATAACCTCTAATGTGACTGCTATAAATGATACAGTTAAAAAGAGCTTCCTAGTGGCAAAAGGATCAAACAAGTTGTAGCTGCTCTGAAGCAAATTCAGGTCAGAGGCTGCAACATTAGTACCATTTCTCATCTGGAGGCATTCCTTGCCGGAAGGATGAAAGGTTCTTGCACGGAGCTATGCTTGCACATCCAGCTCAGCACATTGTGGTTGCGCTTCCACTGAAGGTTTTGTTCTCAAGCAGCTCTTGTGGGATTTGGAAAGAGCAATAATCTGGTAAATTAACATAGCCAGAAAAGTTTCCTAAAAAACTTAAGCAATCTAGGAGGCATACTCGTGTTCTTGGACAACTGTATAATTTTCCCCATTTTTCTTAGTAATTAAAAGAATCGCTTCCAATCAAAAGCTGGCATTTTACTAAAAGAAATTTCTCCAAAATGTGTAGCAGGTTTCTTAGGAAAAGGCTGAAAGTATTGATGTGTATCTCTCTCCTTAGTTTGGTTTAATGATTCATTCCTGTCATTAATCTGAAAAAGGCTTAATAACTGTTGCTATGAACAGAGGATATAATCTGATACAAACTTTCTTCAGTATCATAAAAATAGGTGGCAGCAGCAGTTCATAAACAGAAAATCGGTAGTCATGACAGCACTAACAGTGAAGCAAAGGTGAGGCACCTCGAATGTTAATGAACATTCATTAATTTGTGACAGGCATTGTGACTGACAGGACAAAAGCTCAGAACAATAGTTGTGCTCCAGAGGCAGCATGTTTCGTCCATCCCAAGCGAAAAACTTGGATTGATTTATCATCAATCTGCTGTCTGGGCTGTTACACCCCTGTCTCCACAGAAAGTCCTCAGAAGAAAGGTACTCATCGGCTGTCATTAATAAGGAAGGATTATGAAAGGAGCTTTGAGGAAAGACCTGGGTGAAACCTCGCAGACCTTGTGTCTATACGTAAAACCTCAGTCTTCAATAAGTGATTCCCCGTGGTGTGAGCCCTTGGGAGACATCATATTGACTGCCTACGGCTACTGGGCAAAAAGAGGAAAGTTCAAACATGAAAAGAAAAAGAAATGGTGTAATGGAGGCAGAGAAAATGCCTCTTACATTAGCAGATGCATCAAGAAAACTATGTGCAGACATGCCTATTTAAAGACAAATTTTAAAAATATAAGTAGGTTAAATTGAACTATATTGGATTAAAAATATGGCCAGAGATTCTCTTTTACAGCAATGCTGATGACTATAACATAAGGTAAATTATAAAGGTATTTTATTTTTTAATACAATTTAATATAAATGAAACTTGATAATTTGGTTTAGGTTGTGTTATGGTTTGGCAGTGTTATAATTATTCAGCTTCCAGATATGGTCTATTCTGGCATCTATTCCTGGATAATATGAAAAGCCATGTATTTATAATTAATCTTACAAAATCGGATCTTATAATTAATCAGATCTTATAATTAATCGGATCTTATAATTAGTCTTACAAAATCAGATCAAGAATTGTGAAGAACAATGGTGCTGATTACAATCGCCCTTGTGATCAGAAATTACAGTTGATAGACTTTTCTTGAAGTTGTTCATGAAGAAACTGATTATTTTTTTCAGTCACTTTAAGTCATCTGAAGAGACCAGTGGCCTCAAGCATCATCAGAGCCCAAGCTGTACTTGGTCCCTCTTGGAGAACCTTCCATGTGTGGCTTTTTCATACATTCAGCACATTAAACAAACAGTCTAGACTCAGTTAAAGTCAGCAGACAAATAATAATAAGAATGTTCAAACAATAATAAGAATGTTCAATTACACTGTTAATGAAGGATATTTTCAGTGCGGCAACTACAGATTTAATGTTCAGCCAGGGAATCAATGCTCCTTAATAAGCTTCCACCTCTGGCTGAAAGCCAAAGTGTGACTGCACCTGCGTTCATAACCACTGGGTGTAAGGTAGGTCTGGAATTCTCTCGATGCACAGCACTTACAGCATAACTTCAAAAAACAGGACAATTGCTAAATACTAGTTTAAGTTCTTGCAAGTGCCCCTCTTTTTTCTCTATGACTAGAAACTAGCAAGAAGAGGATAATTTTGTTTTGCGCTTGCACCGTTTTTTTTCTGTAAGTGTCACTCTGGAATCTTTCAGAGGGAGAAAAATGAACTGAGAATCCTTTAAATATTGTAGAGATAGGCACTTCTGTTGCAGCAAGAACAAACTTGAAAACAAATCTGTTATACTCTAAAGACAGACATATCACTCTTATTGATCTCCGGCCTAGACCAGCTCTCAAAATTATTTTCATCTTCCATGCTACCTGCTTAGTCCTAAGTAAATAAATAAATAAATAAATAAATAAACAAAAGGGGTAAAGGTCTAAAGTTCCTCAGAAATCCATGCAATGGATTGTCTAAAATGCAATGTCTAAAATGGCTGCACAGACAACATGTCATATAAATGAACAACACTGAGAGCGCATTTTTAGGGACTTGTATCCGTTCAGTTGCAAACTTCCAATTAACTTCTGCTGGCAAAGGTGCAGGTCCTTCTTTAAAAAGAACATTCCAGTGTAGGAACATAAACATAGCCTGGGATCTTTCCATCTGATCAAACACACTTGTGGATGCTTACTAACAAAGATCTACTTAAAAATGCAATAATAGATGTCACTTTAAAGGAAAGGCCTAAGCCATGTTTGTTTTAGACAAGTGGCACACATTTCTGTGGCTCATTTCCACTTAAACTCCTTGCTTAAATAAACTAGATCACATTCAGCTTGAGAAACATACTAGAGCCACAGACTTCACTGGCAAAAAACACAAATCTCTTAATCATAACTACAAGAGTACATAGTAGAGGAAAACTTGGTTTGTTTAGGAATTTTGTCAAGGCCTTTCATAAATCCAGTACATTGCAAATTTATTGGCAAATGTTAGAAGCCATTTCTCATAGGCATGAAGCACTATTTATTGCATATATAGATTTATATAACACCAGCACTGGCTAAATGGTGTCATATCCCTTTTCCAGGCTGTCAGACCTCTGAGGCTGCTTACCCTCCCTAGCCCTTTCTAATCTGCCCAGGGTGATCATAAGCAGCAACCAAAGGCAGAAGAGGATAAATAAAAGTCCCAGAACCAGTTTCTCACATGAGACATGGGTGTTCTGGTGCCCCTCAGCCTGCTGTCCCCATTTCAGACTGCTGCTGCTGTTGCATGGTGGTGGAGCATGGAGGGATGAGTTGGTCCCAGAGCCTGCCTCTCCTCTTGGTAGGACCGCATCCTAACAGCCAAAACAAGGGCTGGCTTTTTGCTCTGTTCCTAATAATGTGATGCTACTGGTTTCCACTGGCATGACAACCTGCAAAACCAAGCTGAATCCAAACACCAAAATAAAGCATTTAACTGGAGGAAATTCTGCAATGCTGAAACCTATGCTGCACTTGAGTTCTTTCATGTCTTTTCCACACTCTTCTAGTGCACAAGGCTCTAACTGGCTGTTTAAATCCTATTGACTTCATCAGCTGCTAAACACTTGCTCAGAGTTAAGCATGTGCTTAGAAACTCTCCTGAACCCTGGTCTCAGCTTGCAACTCCCTAGGGTCCATTCTTTACTTTGACTACCACAGGAGAAAACTTAAGAGCTTCACAGACTGAGGAAATTAAATAAAGCCATTCTTACAGAAAAATGGATTAGTCTGGCATTCATACAACAAAAAGTTCCCTCTTCACACTAGGCTAGATTACTTTCAAATCTTTACAAAATAACTAGTTATAGCTTAAAAAGATCCCATCCTCAGAAGGATTTAGGAGAATACACAAGTGTAATCTTAAAAATTATATTTTAAATACTCCCATAACTAAATTAAGATTTTTTTTTTTATTATTTTTTTTTTGCTCAACTATTTATACACATATACCTGGGCACTGGCAGAAGCCTATTACTGCCCAGATGACCCATTATCTGCAGATCTGCTCAGCACACTTTGAATCATACATTTTAATCAGCTTACTGAGAAAAAACACTTTGGATCAGTACAATCTTCAGATACTACTTACGTATCTATTTTCTGATGATTAAATGTTCTTAGAAATAATTGAGACAGAACTGTAGTGAGTTCTTACATCTGGGAGCAGTGAACTGAATGACTGGGAACACGTTCCAACTTACAAGTTAAGGCAGAGCATATAAAGTATAACAGGCTTCCCCCCAGTAGGTGTCTAATAGGTCTCTATTGAATACAAAATTATTTTCATAATGAAAATTGTGTTTCCCTTTCTGCTGTCTCTGAACTCCCATTCAACCTGTCCTATGTTCCTCCTGCCCTCTCCCAGCCACAGATGTGAATGTACTCACACTTTTTCTGAAATAAGTTCAAACCTTTGATATTTAAGATCAAATTCCTGCCTACAGTGACACCTGTGAGAGCTAAAGCATGTTGAAACAGTGGTACCAAAAATAAAAAGAAGAAAAAAAAAAAAAAAACAAAAAAAAACAGACATACAGCACTCCAGCCTTTTGAAAACATCAGATAAAAAGTGAAAAGAGGCACACTTGGCTGAAACAGATCAGAGATGGACATGGCAACAGCCAGTGCTTTCTGACTACCACAGCATTTTTCTTCCTTTGCATTTTCACCAAACCTTGTCTCCTCACTCAGGCTGGAGAACAGACATTACCTTTGTTCATTTAAAGCCATGCCTATTCCTTACTTTAGGGAGCATAAATGAAATGAATATGCGCCTAAGAACATGCCGGTGAATCTCTTAACTCTCTGGTAATACTTCTTTTTACTTTGGACATGTTGCTAAGACATTTCACAAACCTTCTTTCTAAAGAGCACATCTATGAATACATCTATTTATTTGGTAAAGAAACTGCCTTCCTATTATTATAAAAAGCAGGAGTCATCTGCAGCTCATGATACAATTGCTGTAAGACAGAGACAACAAACTTGAGTCTCTTCAAGACATTTTTTCTCCTCCAAAGTCCAAAATGGTCTTCATCCTTGCTAGCTCTTGGGGTCTGCTTAGGCAGCAATATCTGCAATAAGTACTTTACCAGAAACACTTAACAATAGAGCAAATAGCCAAGCCATTACTTGTTGGATAAATGCTGCAAAACAGTCTAGACTGTAAGATTTTTAAG
>CM021729.1:63649461-63677459 GCA_011074415.1 Stictonetta naevosa | reverse complement strand
TTTGTTATTAAGGACCCCCCCCCCCCCTTTTTTTTGGGTAAATGGTCAAATTCACAGAAACATTCTTTAGCACTTAAATTTTAAAGATTTCCTTTTCTGGCAGAACAATTTTCAAGCACGTTGTACCAGAAACAAGGGACATTCTCATCTTACTTGTGCAAGCACATACTTCCCCAGTGTTGTAGCAAGGGAGGTCGGAGCCCTGACTGGTCTTAAATCAGCACACCCCTATGCGTGATTGCTGAAATCCATCCACAAAGGTCAGGTAGAGGGAGCACAGAATGGCGACCGGTCAACATCTGCCACCCCTGAAGCAGGCCACCCATCTCTGTTTTGAGAAGGAATCAAGACGACCAGCAGAAGAGATGGATTAACGAGTGCGGCAAGCTGAAAGATAGCAACCAACCCTGTATTTTAAATGGAATTTTTCAATTACTACTTTTCCGTGAATATAGGCCCAGTTTCAGAGAGCCCATACTCCACAAGGCCCTCTGCCAGACGTTTCTTCTCAGACTCCAGGCTCTCAGAGACACTTAGTCTATCAGGAAATTACGAGCGGGGTCTCAGAGGGAGTGTAGGCCATCTGAGGAGGCAGGACTATCGGGCTCATCAGTACTTCCAATCAGACACACAAATGCAACCCTGAGAGCTCACGGTGCTGGTGTCAGACAGTCGAGCTCCTTCAGACTGCTTGTGCTCGCCACCCTGACTTGGGGAGATCACCTTACGCTTCGTCCTCCAGGCCTGCTCAGCACCTCCCTGACTTGGCACCATGCACGGACACCTGCAATTTTTATTTCACACACGGCCTACCAAAAAAATTCTGCAGTTTTTGTCACTGTGACCTGAACTGGGCTGAAGTAAGTGCCTTCCTGGAATGAGGAAACAGGCCATGTCAGCCAATCTGAAACAGGTAATGAAAAAGACAATTTGCCAGACTGCTAGAACATAGGAACAGCTGTCCTGGGTCAACCCGATTTAGCCCAGAACCCGGTCTCCAACAGCAGATGTTCTTTGAAGCACACAAAGCTTTTCAGCTTCCAACCATTTGGAGATCAGAGGTTTCCTGAATTAGTGTTACTTTCTATGGATTCGGCTACATTCAGCATATCTCTGTCACAAACTGACACTGTCCCCCCAGAGCACGTTTACACTTCCAATTCTTCCCAAAATGTTGAGAGAGTTCCACATGTAATGCACAGGAATAGGAAAAATGTAGCAGAGAACACAGAACAGAATAAACATGGGATAGAAACAAAATTTCTATCCATTTCATGGATAAAAATATCCATTTCATGGATAGGACAAAATTGATCAGATACTAACATACGGTAATTTTCTTTACAAAGTTGTTCCAGTTCCACAGCATAAAACAGATTTTAACTTGGGTTGTGATACATTAGTGTAAACCCGAAGTAGCTCCACCAATATTTTCTTGCACTGGTCTGGTTCAAACCAGCATTCGAACCACTAACTTCATAAAATTTTGATCTGTAGAGAGCCTTGATAATTCTGCCGATGCTGTCTGCTGTCCTACTGACATATTTAGGTGGCTTGCTTTTTTGTGAGTTTCAGCACAGTGCTCTAAAGGATTTTTTATCTTATAAATGCATTAAGAAAAAAGGGAATACCGTACAGGTGGGCAACTGGGACTTTATCAGGAGAATGTGGATGTCAATCAGAGAAGAATAATCATGATGTACATGTGAAACAGATGCTGCCTTGCGTAAAATAACACAATGTGATATACAGATGAATAACTGAAAATGCAGTTACTGCTGCATCTTAGGTTATTGGTAATATGTCCACTTACTTGCAACCCATCTGGTTTTACCCACACTACAGTACCAGGAAACAGGGAAAAGAATAATGCCCATTTTTCAAGTTCACCTCCTCACCTGATGCCTCCATTTTTCTTTCCAGAGAAAAAAACAACAACAACAACAACAAAAAAAACTACAAAAAGCCACCACCACCACCAAAAAAAACTGAATCAGCAGTAAGCTAATAGTCTGAAATCACATGGAAAACAGTGTCTTCTGTTAATTAAGATATTAACAATCTTTACATTTTTAATATTTTTTCTGCCTGAATTCAGTACCTTTGCAAAAGAGAGAGGGAGAAAGAAAGAGTTCCCATCTGAACCACAGCACACAACTACCTCAGCCCTTGCACAAATTCTCACAATCAGAAAGAACAGTTCAGATAATACAAATGGATGCAAACAATTTAAAGGACCTTGTGGTTTAAAAAACTGTGATTTTTTAAAGCAATATTATAAATAAAAATGGCTGCTTGAAAAGCTTCCCAGTAAATCTGGCAGGCGAAGAGCATTTCTGGTATCACTAGGAAAAAACAAAAAAGAATTTTTCAGAATTCAGTCTGAAGCTTGAATTTTCAGTTCAAGTATAGTTTAGCTCTCCTTTTAATATAATCTCCTTCTTTCAGAGCAGAGTTAGAGGAAATGGCATTTTTTAAAGATTACACATGGAATTACAAAAGCTCTGCAGCTCTGAGGACTCCTCATCGCAGGGGTGATGATTTCCCTCTTTCAGTTGTTCCAGCAACTGTGGAGGGTGTGCTGCAGCTCCCTCCATGATATTGCTGGCACAGGGCCCTCCTAATCCCCCAGCCATTCTTCACAAGGGTTTTATTACCAACAATATGCAGCGTAACAATTGATTGTATTGCATATACTCTTGCTTGCTAAAGATTATAGGTCTGGTCATAAAAGATGTGGTCATTAGGTACTATCTAAAACCCACCCAAATCCATGGGAGTTTCCCCTTTGGCTTTATTTTGCTTTGTGTATGTTCTTTGTACACAACACACCTACATAAACCTCCCAAAACATAGCAGGGGAATGGTGGATTGTTTTCATAATCTGTATCCAGAATTCACTTTTTTTTTTTCCCCCAGATATCTCTGGACTCACCAGTAAAATAGCAATCCAAAGTGTATGGCCCTCTTACTGCTGTTTATGTTTCAAAACTAGTGATGAAACAAAACCAACCAACCAACCAAGACAGTCCTTCTTGCATGTGCCATTTGGTTTTGACACAAACCCCAAGCACACCTTACTCATTCGTTAGGTTTCCATGGTGCTGTTTGTGTGTTCACTTTGTACGTAACCACTTCTGCTGTGTTCTGTCAGTAATGTAGCAGTCACAAAAATGTCTGTCTGAACGCAAAGCATACAATACAATCAATAGGGGAATTAACATATGATGACAAATTGATTTCATTTACATTTTTAAACTATGAGAACATTTTAAAGAAACTTCAATGAAGTATTAAAATTATTGATACTGATCCTTGCAAAAATCGTGATACAAGATAGGTATTTGGTACAAATCAGCAAACTGGGAAGCCTGTTTAATAACCGACACGAACTTGTAAAATGATTTATCAACCAGCTTTCCACCAGATGCTATATGAAGAAGAATCCATTCTACCTTTTCATATTCGGTATTGGTAATTGTAATAAGATATTCAGACAACAGTAATAAAAGATCATTCTAAATCTGGTGGGAACTGATGAAAGCAATTATGGTGAGGGCTTGGTACTGTCAAACTGTCAAGTTTCAAGCTTAATGTAATTCTTTAGAGTTTACGCCTTTTCTACTCACAAAGAAAATGACTGCAAGCCATTTTCTGTTCAGAATCCAATGAGACCAAGGAAACAGGCCATTTAGCTGCAGAATGCTAAAACAGTATATAACACACCAATAAAATTATGTTATGTCACAGAAATTCTTCAAGAAGGGACCCATCTTGAACTTTTGGATATTACTAGTGAAAAAATATGACAGCAGCCTTGAGGCCCTTGGCAGGGAGCGCTAGAAATTTCAGAGGTCTGTGAAGAGGGTTCATTTAAAATTTATCAATTGTTTCTGTTTTTCTAGGCTAGAGAAATGGTCCATTGTGGTGGAAACAATGAAATAATAAAAAATAACGAGGAGTCATTAGGTTTAGTCTGAATAATGCCATTTATCAGCAGATCGTATTCTGCCTAAACACTTTCCTACACTAGTCTGCAACACTAGGGCTTACTTGAGGTGAAGTGCTCTTCACATACACACTTCCAAGCTGCACAAGCTTTGTGATTATGAAAAACGTCAGAAAAGGGTGCAGTCTACATCCTATTTGTATGAACAACTCACGTATGACAGGGGCAGCAGCACTGACAATACGACTCATGATTTGTGCTCCATCTAATGCTGCACCATGCCGAGATACCCTTCCTGAACAGCCAAAAGCCACTGGGTCTGAACATCAGCTCAGTCTGTAGTCCCTCAGCTGAAGCTGCCTGTGACTGTGAAATTCCTCACTAACTATGACTGGATGCACCAGGAGGCAGATCATTACTTTACCTGTTTGTCTCAAATATTCCATAAAACAGCAACCACCAGCCACTGGTGAATCCAAATTGGAGCTGAACTGCTTGCAGCAGCCAGTGAGCAGACAGCAACAATAACGATCCATGAAGTGAACAGCACTGGAAAAAATATTACACTTTGACTCATGTTTTAATTTTATGCTAAGGAAATAAGGTTTTCTCTTTTATCACTGGGCCAGGCACTTTAAGCTTTGTGAAGAGTATAGCATGCGACAACAAAAAGACCTATATAACATGATGTAGATATGGTGGAGATACGTGACCTCAGCAGGCATGACAGCAGAAGGAAATCCCGGTTCCGGCTCTATGAGTGTTAAAGGGCTCTACTATTTATGTTGCATCTGCTTGCCTCTGGCAAAGAGGAGGTGTGCCAAACTATAAATAAATCAGTATGCTGTATGAAGAACAACTGAGACTGATGGAGCTAGCATTAATGACTTTGGTTAGTGAAGATTGCTGTATTTTTTCTTTAAAACTTTGTTAGGCAAAACTACAACAACAAAGCAACATGTTAATTTACGGCCGGGGAGACTGTTTAGGGAATAAATTAAAACACAGATGCCCCCGGACACAAGGGGCAGAATGCAGTAAGTGTAATATAACTGATGGGCATAATATCATTTGCTGCTCCAAGATGCCTAGACCTACAGAAATGGTTCCAGACTTAAAATATTTCTGTTCTTTCATTAACAACAGCTTAATTAATGCATAGGCACATTTTTCTGATTCCCCCTTCATAACAGGAAGTGAACTAATAGACAGAAGAAAGAGTTGGTAGACAGGATACAAAGAATAAAACTCCTATTTGATCATTACAGCTGCTGCAAAACCAAGGCAGAGAGAAATATTCATGCTTCCAGATAGAATTTTTACTCTATGACTCTATTTTGCTTGCTGTAAGCATCCTAGATCAGTTCCTGGTATTGCCAAAATGAGCAGATTCGGAAAGCTTGGATTTGGACTGGGGGGATATCTGAACTACCCAGATCTTAGGGCCCTAAAAACACAGCAGAAAATCATGACAGAATATACCTCTTGTGAGACTTCTGTGTTACCGCTTTTAGAAATGTGAGAGGAAGAAAAAAAGCCACTTCCTTTTTACAGAATGGGATGAAAAATGGAATAACATGAACACTTGAGAAAAGTCTTTTGAAGTTTGGATCAAAATAGGCAGTGGGGGAAGAGGACAGAAATTTATGACTTTCTTATGTTGAGTCATTCATCCACAGCACTTCTGTGTGTTTATTAAGTGTCAGCAATCACAAAGTAGACAACAAAAGTGTGAAAAAACTAGCCATTCCTAAAGCCATTCACTTCCTATAGATTATGCTTAATTGAAAAGTGTGATTTTTTTTCTTTTTTTGTTGGCTGAAAAGACAAAAACTGTCTAGTCTGACTAGTGAAACTGTCTCTGTTGACCTGTCCAGCTCAATACAAGGTGAAGAGTTAGACTTAAATCAATAAAGGGAAATAATGAAGCCAAAGACAATTCTCTTTAAAGTAAAATAAATAAATAAATAAATAAAAACATGTGATTCAAATTCCCTCAGAGATATTGCCCTGCCTCACTGCAGTTGACTGACTTCAGAAAAGCTTGAAACTGATGAACCATCGTGCTGTTAAAATATCTCAAGAAGAAAAAAAATAACAGAGAAAGGAAAATTATCTTGCCCAGTATGGCATCGTTGTGGGAATGGCCTGTGGGGCTCCCACTCTCTCCATCCCATAATCTGGAGAAGGTAATAGCAGCCGCAGAGCAATAAGAGCACTCCTTCCACCCTTCCACCCTTCCACCCCACTGGCAGACACTACCTGGGATGCTCAGAGTCACCACAACACTGTGTTTGGCTGCTCTCGGGGTTCTGTTAGCTTTTGCCTCCACTAATACCACACCTATATCACACCTATCTCTATTTCCATGTTAATATGGACAAAGAGTGAAAACTGAAGTGTTGCAAACCTGGGTGAGGGAAAGAAATGCATGTATCTCCCGAGGACCACTCAGAGCAATGCACGGTTGGACAAAAATCTTGTTTATAGAGAGGCTGCCATTGGCAGGCTGAAGGTGGCTGCTGGAGAGAGGTGAGCAGACGTCATGCTATGTAGTAAAACGAGTTGTTATTGGCACAGGTTTACAATAGCCACATTGCACATGTGCGTCTCAGCTGCGATGGCTTATATTGCTTGTCCCAAATGAATGCCAAAAACACCTATTTTCCCACCATGCCTCTCCATGCATTTCATTTATTGCTTCCACCCTCATCTTCCAGCAGTCCAAATGGCAAAACCCAAGCACTGCCTCTGATGGGAACAGGAACACAGTAGCTGGCTGGCATAAACCCAGCGTGGGTCCAATTCAGGAGAAGCTGGACCTAGGCCAGCTACAGAACACACAGCTTTTGGGGGCAGGAATGGGTTTTAAAGGTTATGTATACCACACCCTAGCACAACCTCCAGTGGATGATGTATTGCTTCCCTTTCCAAATGTGAACTCCCTTAACAGAGAAGCGAGTCCCAGAATCACTAAAGAGTTTGCTGAGTTAATGCATTAGTAGTGATTCTTTGAGTTATAGGAAATTAAGAGAATCTTCTGAAAACAACAACCAAAACAAACAAACAAGCAAACCAAATCAAACCAACCAACCAACCAACCAACAAAAATGAACAACAACAACAAAAAAACACTCCACAAAACCCAGCCCTGGGAATGAATGCACCAAGCAAGGAGTATGACAACTCTAAGCCAAAGATCTGTTGAGATGTCTGTTGAAAATATTACTGGGAAAAATCATCCAGATGAGTAAGACTGATATTATTACAAAAAACCACAATGGTAAGTAATGCTTTCTGCGATAATGCATATTTTGCAAGGCTTAATTTCAAATGTACCATTCAAAGAAAAATAAACCAATCTTAAATGGAAGATTTGGAAAGACTCTTCCAACATGTCTTGAAGCCAGTTTGCTAAGAAACTGCCCAGCCACCCTTGCCATCTCTGGCAGTCACGGCATCCTGCAATACCCTACCTCCTGCCAGAACCTCAAGGAAATATCACAGCCCCCTGAACTTTTCCCCCACATGAGAGTTGTTCAGGCAGCTCTGTAGCACAAGGGGTGTATTCTAAAGCCTGACCATCTCACAGGATCTGAAATGGGAGGCTACTGAGCAAATTTCATCAGGATATGTTCTTGCTGATGCCTCCTTGGATTAATCTGTGGTGTACACATCTATTTATATATGTAACCAGTAGAGAGTTTTCTGGCTATGTTTTTCAAGCAAATCCAAGATACATATTAAATACGCATCCACATTAATTTTAAGAAAAGTTAGGAAACAAGAGTTTAGGGTTCATAAACCAGTTACTTAATTATACTCACCCACATACATCATTTTTCCTATTTGTGACACATGAAATGGCTCACATACTTTCCTGTCTTTCCTGAAATTTGTTGTGCAATGTTCCTGTCATAAGTGGTACTCTGCTCTTCCTTACGAAGGACGGGTTTAGAGACTAAACCACATACATTGTCAGAAACGTTGTTGGACCTCCCTCAAATTTAAATCCCTAATGCCTGCTAAGAGATGTTAAAAGAGGCTTACAAAATAGAATGGTATGTGACTCTGTTTGGCATAAATGTTACATCTAGTATTTATGATATCATAACATACTGCACCTGGGCCAGCCATGGTCCTGATCTGCAGGGGACAGGCCAAAAAAAAAGCACTTGTCATTTGACCATTTGATCAAGCGTGTGCATCTTGTGCAGCACTCAAGTTGTTACCATTACCCAGCAGCAGACTTTCAACCTCGTGCCTTGCACAACACAGGTGTTTGTCTCAGTCCGACAGGTCTGAAGGCCACCTGGAAGACTGTAACAGCAACTACACATCTCTAGTAAAATCTATGTTTACAGGTGTTTTCAAAATGTGATGTGCAGATAATAATCTCCTTTGCATCTGACCTTTTAAAAGTGTTCTCCCTGTTGTGGAACAACGCTGTTGATGTTTCCGTTTAAAATATACCAGATATACCACAGTATAGTGGGAGCTGTCTAACACATGAAGGAAAGACACACGTTGATTTTATATGTTTGCCAGACAAAGAAGTGAGATAGTGAGCTTAAATTGTTTTTTGATGAATCTTGTCAGAGAATAAGAGATGAGTCGTGCTATCTGTTGCTGTGATTGGACAGTCTTTCTCCTCAGCCTATTCAGTTTCTCTTGTACAGTTGAACTTGTATTTCTGGGTGAATACACTAACAGAGTCTAGAGGTAATTATTAAACTGATAACTGAGAGGTGACTAAAAAGCCATATCTGAAACAACCTTTTACTTCAAGCTAATCGTTTCAGTACGTTAATCACTTAGGCTAGAACTCCTGTGCTGATGGGAACTTACTATAAGAAGCTAATAAAACCAAGCAATCCAACATACCTTTCTCTATATATTCATATGCTAAAGTAGTATTTTAGAAATACTAATTGGAGTGAGCCCTCCAGTTTGGACAGCCATGGCTTTAAAGTTAATGAAAATTTCCAACAGAACGATTTACCTTAACAAAAGACACATTAAAAGCAAACAAACAAAAAAAACTTTGCAAATGTTTACCACACCAATTCATTCTTACATGCTATTTTTCATCTCAAACAGTTAATTTTAGAACAGAGATGACTGTATCTTGGAGTCTGTCAAGATAAACACTAGTGACATATAGTGCAGAGAAAATAATCCAAAATGACAAAATTGGTTTTGGAAAATGACATATGCTAACACAGCTAATGGTAAGTAATTCCAGGTTGGGGTTTACCAGATCTGATCTGAACCATAAACTATTTCTTGGTTTACAGCTCTACAGAATAATACTTTAATGTGACTGTGGCAGATTTCCCATATGAAAAACTCATTCAAAAGACATAATTATTTCCTTAGACTAGTAAATAGTGTCTCATCACACTGATGACATTATAACAAATGCAGGCTTTTGATTAAGGGTATTATCATTGAAATGAAGACAGATCACATTTTAAACTCAGTTGGATTAGTTGGCATTAATTTCCCGTAAAGATATCATGTTGGTTACATTTCCTATGGCTTGATTTTTAGAGACGCATTTCACAGAATAATTAGGCTCTCTGATTCACAGGCAATACCACCATTTTCCCTTCCCTACATACATTTCCTACACAGCACTTGGATGATTACAAACATCTCAGGCAGCAAGACACAGGTATCACATTCAGAGATTTATGGTTCTTCATCACAGGTCCAAGGACTAAGGAGTTTTGCCTCCTTTCCATGCTCTCCACATACAGTTGAAATCCAATGCTGTCAGTCTGCAATAGTACTAATTTTCCAGCACCTAGCATGAAAAAACTGACTGACTGATTTTATAAGAACCCTTAGGAACGCACAATCCTCCTTCCCTACTTCTTCTGCTTTTGGCCCACAAACCTCTTTTGTTAGTCCTCCCCCTTGATACTGTTCTCTATGCTACAGTCGCATACTGTTGATGCACAAACAGCTGAGCCAGGATTACTAACTCCTCTGACTTCGGACTCTGCCAAATCTGTAAGAGCCCAGCATGAAGAAGCAGTTCAGTGATCCAAAGTTCCAGTTGCCTAATCGGTCCTTTCACCCTAGCCAGGAGGCAGTCATGCTTTTGCTGTGGTTTTCAAAATACATGAATTATACAGCAGTACAATGAACTATCAATTACTGACCCAATTTGCAATGCTGGGAATCAAATCCCAAAGAATCTAAATGATCAAAGAAGAATCGTAGGTTGCAAATTTTATTGCTGTATTTTTACTGGAACACAGTTTACTCCTCCTAAAATCATCCACATTAACACAATATTTGCATGGTCTGGAGCTGTTTAAACAAAACCTCCTTTTACGGCTCAGTGTTTCAAGGAAATTAGCCAAGAAATAAGACAAAGCATTTTTTTAGCAGTATTAGAAAAAGCATTAAAAGTTTTGAAAATTTAACTTTTGACCCTGAAGACTTAAAATGGAATAATTTGAAAATCAACCATACACCATATTTTTTCTAGGTGACTAAAGGTACTTGTAGTGGATTTTAGGATTAGGTGAACAAAAACTACTAGAGAGTCTGTTAGGAATTACCAAAACAGTGTAAAGAATTCACTATTACATAAAAACTATCATTTATTTTCTTGTGCATTTAGCCACATGCATTAGAGCAGAAATAACATTTTGGGCTGAAAGAAAGCCACTAATTCAGAAGATAAGGACTTAAGTTTAATGTAGAGAGCAAAATGTGAATGTAATAAATCAGTTAAGGGGATGTGTATAGATAGCATAATGCATATGCAGAAGGACAAACTGCACTTTGTTTTTATTATTCTTTTCCACTCTACATCTTCTTGCTGGGAAATCTGAATGGGCATTGTTAAAATCACTGGAAGGAGACTAGGCACAAACTTTCAGTCCTCTTGGCACAACTGAGATTTAAATAGATGAATTTACTGAATTTCTTGTTACCACCATCCACACTTTCATAGAAGGAGTTTCAGAAAGGAAAGACTCTTTGGTAGCTTTCCAGTTAAGTCTCCAGGAGAAATTTAGGCAACACCAGGCTACAATTGCAAAATAACTCCCTTGTGAATTCTGACAAGGTTCTTCCTCTGGGTATCTCACCAAGCAATGTCCTTACCCCATGGCTGGGGAAGGGTGTGAAACAAGACCCATTCTGGAGCAGAACAGAATAGAATATGTCTGTTTCAAGCTGCCTGAGGCCTCACAGGCTTTTTTTCTGTAATTCTGCACACTAGCATCTTGCACATTGAGAAAGCACAAAGGGACTTTGTAAGGAACCTCATTTTGCTGATCTTAATCTGTCTACCATAATCCTACTAGGAACAATGCTCCTGATACTAGGAACCTGCAGTGAAATTCAAAAAAAAAGGTGAAACTCCCCCAGACATGCAGAAACCACACTTCTGTTCAGTCCAGGCAAACAGGGAGTACAATGGATTTAACTGACAATCTGAGAAGATAAAAGGAATTGGGTGAAAAAAAAATAAAATGGAGTGAACAGATACATATACCAAAGCACAATAGTTCTGTAGGATCTTTTAGGGGAAAAAAAGAAGGTTGCTCTAATGTATGCCAGCCAAATAGACCTGACCAGCTGCTTGAAATAATCATGCATGGGTTTGAGCATAAGGACTACAACACTCTTCCCATCTTTGGCCAGCTACCAGTGCTGTACAAACTTACACATCCTTTATAGCCTAGAAACTAAGATTCTCTCAAACTAAAAATCAAGAGCAGACTTTTTATAATATACAGTTAGCTGTACTGATCTTACAAAGGATGCATATACAATATGAAAAGCTACATTTGAAACTGAAAAAAATGCCACAGCTCTACTTGTCTGTGTGCTGCTGCCAAGAGGGAGCCAGTATTATTCTCTTTGTTATAGCTCAGCCAGCTGAAGCGCCCACCTGCCCAGGATGGAGGGAGAAGCACCTCCGAAAGTCCCTATGTTCTTTCCTATTGCACCTCTCAATTAGGTTAGAAAGCAGTTCATATGTTATACTTACAAAATCTGCCTATCTACACCACCTATCTATGCTTTCAGGCTCACTAAAAGGTGGCAGAGCTTTGGTTCCTATGAGCCTGAACTATGAGACTTAGACTCACCAGTGATTTCAGCACTTCAGAAAACCGTGTCCTTTGCTCACAATTGATCCAACATATGAGCATTACCTGAGAGTTGCAGGATCAGACACTAGCAGAGGCACATATTCATACTCTCTGCATATGAATTATGATACTGTATGGTTCTTTCTGCACAGACCAAAGATTAGCTTTTAAATTACATTAACTCACTTCAGCAGGAACTACTCACTAATGCAGATGTGGACACCACTCAGCTAAATGAGTATCATCTGAACTTATCAAAATGTTCATCTCATCTCATCTCAAAATAATAAAGTGTGATTGGAAGAAGCACGGACAAAGAAAGTGGGGGTAACATTAATGGAGAACACACCTTTTATCCATACAAGCCATTCCTAAGAAAACAAGGTGCATGACAAGGAGGCAGAATTCCCTGACAATTAAAGGGGGATTTTGCTAGACACTTCAGCTTTTGCATATATTACTGTACACAAATCTGGTGCTTGTACCGACTCTCTTGCATGTCCGGGCTAATTAATTTCTCTGTCTACATTGGTTTTCCAGAACACAGTATTATATGAAGACGTTTCCTTTGTTGTCCTCTAACCATCCAGCATGTATTTAACCTAAAACCATTCCGTATAAATCCCATCTCCAAATACCTTTCCTGAGTGTGCTGTTCTTCTCCCCATCTCTCCAGCTGTCAATATGTTTCTGCTAAAGACACCTCTGGATCCTGAGTGACAGGAGACCTCTGCTTATTCAGAATAAAATTGAATTGGTCTTTATTGCTGTCAAATCAGCATTCTAAATTCATGCGTACTTTGCTGTCAGCTACTACTTTTAAGTCTCATTTGGTATTACTGCCTTCCAAGGTTTCTCTCACTCATAGGAATCTGTGTCTCAGATTATTTTTCTCTTAATAGGCTTGCACTAACTAATGTTTCTAAAATGCTTTTAGAATGGAAAGCACTATATAAATATTAAGTATTCTTATCTGTAATGGGGAACATGCTCCATTACCATTGTCACAGAAATTTCTCATCAACATGCTTTATACATAGACCTTGGTCATGGACACTTGATTCCCTTATAAAGCATTACCAACTGAATACATTAATGGGAAATATTTATGTGTAGTCTATGTACACATAAGAGCTGGAGCAGGCATTGTATGTGTTATACACACAAAGTGTAACTCAAACAACTCTATCTGTTGTTTACATATTTAACATAAACAGAAATTTAGTCCAGTTTGCAATTTTGCATATGTATTTTACACTGATTTTTACTGTATAAACAGTGTCTCACTGAATTATTGACTGCCTAGCAATGTTTGGTGCAAGAAATTGTTCAATACTAAAGGAAATGATATTTATTAAGTTTAGGCTGCTTAGGTATTAATTATACATATATTAAAAAGTCAAAATATTTAAAAAAATCTGTACTGGTGCTTTTTAATATTTCATAGATTTGACTTTAATGTGTATCATTTCAAATGCTCAGTTCCAGAAAGAAATGCAAAATCTACCTGTTCACTTCAGCATCTTTAAACCATGGGTAATTAAGAAGACAGCAAACTGTGCCTATTCCAGCACAACATCCAATCTCAGCAAGAGCCCCAATGTCACACAGCGCCCTCCGGGTCTTGCAGTTCAGAGCCTGTGGGGTCACCCTAAAAAACACATGCCCACGGGGCTGATGAGCAGAGGGAAGGCAAAGGAAGGAAAACGACCCAGATAATTTGTTAAAGCAGGCATTAAATAGATTGGTGGGGTTTGTTCTTACTAAATGCTGCATACTTGGTCCTGCTCCAGTAACTCGCTTGCCATAGTGGTCGATGTGAAGGTTAAATTTACATTTACATACTCTGTTTGTTTGGGATCTGCACACTGAGCTCACTTCAGGATATACCCACTGTTAGGTAAGGTATTTTATTTTATTTTTTGAGGCTACCAGCTTTTGCCTCAGAAAGGACTGTGACAAACTTTCGCAAGTCTTGCTTCAAAGACATTTGGATGGAATAGCTTCACTTCCATCTGTATTTTTTTTTACAATCATATTTTATAGGCATGAGGCATTTTAATGTATTCTCTTTTTCTGCACTCTTGTCCCTTTCCAAAATTCAGACCAAAGAACAAAAACCAGCACTTAATCTTCTTAAAGACTGTAAGAAAACCATTCTATGCTTTTGTATGATAGCTGACATTTGGTAAATTACACTTTGTGATGCTGACTCACTCAGTGACACTTGTGTGGCCGTGTGTCATGGCCACCACTCCTTCCCACACGTGGTGGCTGATATACATATGCCATATTTGCTAAGCCATAGTCTCAGATAAAACGCCAGCACACTGCTTATTTTGGAGATTGTTTAGGCAGAACAGCATAAAGCTAATGCACCCGTCATGCCACCACCAGACCAAAAAAGCTGTGTTTGCCTCCCTTATAAAACACAGAAGGGGGCCCTAAACTCATATAAAATGTCTAGACTGTGAATAAACAGTCCCCAAAGCCAGTGCTGTTGCTAGTTACTGAATTGCCATGAATGAAGATGAAGCTGTACGTCGATACCATGTCATTGACATTCAAGGATGAGAAGCAGATGCAAGAACATCTTCGTCCTCTAGGGATCTGCACAGTCACCTGCAGTCTGCAAGAAGGCTTCCCTGTGCCCCGTGACTGCAGCAGCCCTTGGCAGCCAAACTCCAGAGAATTTTGGTCAGCCAGAGGAGCAGGTGATCCTCAACCAGTGCGCTTGTCGACTGAAGCACCTCTCACCTCCCGAGACCCAGCGGGAGTACAAGCGGGCGAGCATCTGCAATAACTATCCGAATCTCTTTTACAGCTCATAATCTTGAACGCCAGTCTCCTCCACAGGATAAATTGCATCTCACTAAGTTCTCAAAGGCCTCCCCTTGCTGCCACAGTTACTCATAAAATCCACATAGCATCATTATGAATTCAGCATAACCTGCTAACAGACACAAGGGAAATTTAAGGTGAATCAATGAAATGTAAAGGCAAGGGACATACTCCACTAGATAAAAATAGTTCCTCTCAGGCATACAATGTACTTTGTTGTACCTTAACCCTGCTAACTTAATCATGCAAGTTCAACCTGCTTTTATTTGTACACACCGATGCTACGCTTTAAGTTGAACATTGACCTGCATGCATTTTATTGTGCTAAAAGTGCTTCAGATCCTGCTTCCTGGCAGGAACTATATAAACTATGACAAAGCAGCTTTGGAAAAATTTCCTGCATTCTCATGGCTACACAAACAAAAAACACACAGAATTTTTATTTATACTATTATTCATAGTTGAAGATAACTACAAAGATGATAAGGATCACCACAGTGGTTTGCATGGGATTTCTGCAAAACAGATGCTTGAGATGGTTATGACATTTACAGTAAACATGCTGAAAAATTCAGACAATGTAAGAAAATGATAATGTTATGTAAAACAAATATATGTATCAGTAATGTTCTTGTTTTACAAAACCAGGAAATATTCTATGTGAGAAGTTGTTTTTTTTCTTTTCCTTCAAATAACAAGCAAAGAATGCAAAAATAAAAAAAAAAAACCTACAAGCACTTCCTATTAGACACAAAATATCTTTCCTTTTCAATACAGCACTAGTTTAGCTTGCTAAATATTGATGAGAGCATTACAGCAGTTGCAGTGGCTGACTGCTTCAAAAGGCTCCAGTGATGGTGGTAATTTGGGAAAGGCTACAAGAACAGATCTCAGCAAGGAAGAGGACAGAGCACCTGCAGACAGACATCTCGCTTGGCGTACCTGTACCTGCAGCATGTGGGAAAGGCAGCATTTTGCTGAACCTCAACTCTTGTGAGGAATGGAGGTACAGATTTGGTAATCTTGAGAATCAATCTGAGAACAGCTGTTTTGCTCCTGAATTTACCTGCAAATGCTCCTTTGTTGGTGCAAGTGGAGACTGCAGGAGCAGTCATGAGCAGGCTGCCCACGTGAGTATGTTCCATTCATGGGTAACATCCACCTCCTCTTTTCTGTACTGCACAAAATAGCTACAACAAAACCAACCCAATGGCACCCAGAGCTCCTGCTGCTGTCTCCACAAGCAATATAGATCTAAAAGAACTAGAAACTGGGACAGATTTAAAAGAATTTTACAAGATTTTGTCCAGGAATGTCTGTTATCTGGCTGAAAAAACAACTGGTCTCCTTGCTTGAAAATGGCTGTGCACACTTTAATCACATAGTCTGGTGGGCTTCTGTGTCAGAGGGAAATATTCAGAAGGTTTAGGAAAAGAAAATCAGATCCATTTACATCAGTGACCTAAGCAGAAGCTTGACTCTGGGTTTAGAGATGTAAAAAGTGAAGAAATCCATTATTTCATTCTGCCCATACTCCAAGTTACGGAAGCATAAACAGATAAATATGTCAGTAAAATCAGCGTGCTTTTATGGCATAGTAAGCTCTTATGAATGACCAACTTTTCCCCACCACATTTTTTAAAGAATAATTTGTTCCTAGTCAAAAAGCCTGCATGCCAAGTTTCAGCACAGAATAAAATTTTTACAGTGAAGTTATAAATTTCTGAAAAGTAGGTTCTGTGTACTGACATACACTTAACTATTACAAGGGCAGCAGGTGTCACTATAACAAATGATGTAAAGTTCAATTTAAACATCAGAGAACATACTGAAATACTTTGGAAATTGCCACAGGTCACTAACATTTTATATGAAAGAAAAAAGGAAAAACAAAACACCAACTCCCCTCCCTAACA
The DNA here is from genome assembly GCA_011074415.1 of Stictonetta naevosa. Taxonomy (NCBI): domain Eukaryota; kingdom Metazoa; phylum Chordata; class Aves; order Anseriformes; family Anatidae; genus Stictonetta; species Stictonetta naevosa. Next base: position 63,660,633 of record CM021729.1, on the reverse strand, counting down.
TTTAATTTTTTCCCCTACAAGGCAAAGTAAAGAAAACACAGACACAAATTCTTTGTAATTAACAGGACTGTGGTTTTACAGCTAAACAAGGTCCAAGAAGTGAAAAGTTAACAAGTCATTAGCCATCATACACTGCACTGAAAGGGAACTGCAACAATCTGCAAAATAGCTTAGGATGCATGAGCATGAGGTCAACTGTTTTCAGTAGATAATTGTACGTATAAGCATCTTTACCTCATGAATAAGGCATGCAACATAACACAGGAATATTCTAGCATTTTAAAAACAATTACATTTTCCTTCCATGTTATTTTAATAAACACAGAAGGTAAGGTCACTAATCACAATTACGATTTATATATTAAGAACAAAATTGCATGCCTTTTTTTCTCTTCCCCACCTCCTATTTTGGTGCGTGTCCTCATAGTTTCCATAGCAGCTGCAGTGTGTACAACACAATGGCTTCTTCCCTCTCCTTGCTGGGACTCCTTGATGTTACAAAGCACTTCAACACCTGCTTAGGTCTGAAACGAGGTGGTTCCTATGGGACCACTCGTACCCTGGGTAGGTGCTTTGCTCATTTTGGGAATGAAAAGGGAATATACCAGGTTACCTGAAGGAAAAGGAGCAATGCAACTATTTGTTCATGTAGGGATAGTCGTCTTTGACCAAGCCTGCCCTACTAATAGAGAGTGTTCAACACGATCTCCAGGTTTCACATGGTGATCCACACTCCTAATCAGCACCTGGTCTGAGGTGTACCTGGTAGCATTTATGTGCTGTCAGCACTGCACACTGATTGACATTTTACCCTGCGAGTTGCTGCCTTTGAAAGCTCGGCTGAATAATTTACAGCAAAAGCACCTCTCACCTCCACATGAAGGAACCCTCAAGCCCTGGCTGTGGAAGGTCTGACAGCTCAATGGTGTGGCTCAGACCACACAGCTTCCCTCCTTAGCAGGATACTTGATCTCTGATGTATAGCAACATATTCTACACCAGAAATCTACCAGATGGAGGATTTCTTTCTGATTATAACAAACTTTATAACAATAGCAGCATTATCTTGAAAGCCTTTAAGTCTCTGCGTGCACAGCTGTTGCGAGCTGCGCATCCTCACCCTCCCCAAGACTTGTGTTCTGTGAGTGGACGTGTTCATGACTGCCAGTGCAATCTGTCAGTGTATGGTGACCTCGTACCATACGCACCTGGCGCTTGGCCACGCAGCCAATGCAGCTGCAGGTAACAGAATAGTCTGCAAGGTGGGGGCAGCAAAGGAAATCTAGGTGTCACTGCATGATGCCTTTGCGATGTAACATTGCTATCATCTCTACAAGTGTCACTGTAAATGTGCTACACATGTCAGCCAACAATTCACTGGATTTTTCCTAACCTGAATGTGCTAGCATGTCATCACAGCAATCAATGGGCTCGATCTCAAGCATATAGACTCGATCTCAAGCAGCCTCAACCATCACACAATGTGCATTGCTGTTGTCTGACACCCCACCTTCCCTGCAACGATAATCACTTCACACAGGTCATCCAGCACATATTTCTTCCTGACCACAAACATCTCCTGTCCTTGAAATTTCTGGCCATCTTCAACAACTGATTTTCTCAAACCACCTATGGAGCTCTGGCCTAACAGCAGTGATTTTAACCCACCCAACTCATAGCAGCAAAACCAATAATGAAACAGCACCTACTCCAAATGCCATAGATTATTAGCCAGGCAAAATTTAACATGTAAGCAAAAAAAAAATCTGGGAGAAGTGTTAAATGGAAGCATGAGTTTTTAATTTTCTCTTGGAAAAGAGAAAAAGACATACTCCGAGCAGATGGGGATGGGGCTGGAAGAGGACACTGGCTGCGAGAGAGTCCTTGCTACTTGCTTTTCTCCTTTGTTCCATTTTCCCAGGTCTGGTAAGCACCCTCTGTATCAGGCATCAGGAATCGGGGTCCTTTTCATCCCAGGCAGCTTCCACACCCACTGGCAGCCCAACCTCCCACTCACAGCACTGCAGGGAATTGCTGGTTGAGCTGCAGACACTGCTGGAAGAGTCAGTCTCATCCCCCCCATCCTAGGAAAGGCAAACAGGCTGAATTTTTCCACAGCCATGCTCTAAGCAGCTGCCTGTTTCACCTGTGCCAGAAGCTAACTGATATTTAAGCTCTTTCTTGTCTCAAAATGAACGTTTTAATCTGAGAAATATGAATATTATCTGTTAGACATTTTCTGTGGCTTTTTGCTTCATCATAACATGTCTGGCCCTAGTTCAACAATGCACTTAAGCATGTGCTTAATTTTAAGTAGTTGAATAGGCCTGTTGAAAAAATGCTCAAGTTAAGTATAAAATTGATAATGTGCTTTGGTGTTTTGGATTAGGCATTAATTGCAGGAAAAGTTTAAAGCCAGATTGTATAACATTTAAACATTGACCCACAGGCAAGTCTATGCTTTCCCTTAAAAACAAAACAAAACAAAACAAACAAACAAACAAACAAAAACCAACACACATAAAAAAGTTACTAGTGCTTCATAGCATTAAAGACCTCTAGGATGAAACTAATATTACCTAGCAATGTGATAGATGTGGTTTCTCTGCTAATCTTTCCTGTCACAGACAAAACAGACCTTTTTTTTACCAGTCTCTGTAAATCAGACTATACTGTTTTGAAATATCAGTACAGTTAGGGTCTTTTTGCTAACTTGTTTCAAATCCAAAATGGACGTCATGCACAATTCCAGACCACACTGATGTCAGCACCTTTTATACACTTCATTTGGAAATTATAATCCCTCATATATCTATTCTGCCCAGCCTACTTATAGTAAGAAAACAGTGTTTTAGTTTTATTGTGAAATACTCCAAGCAAATATCCTAAATGGCAAATAAAAAGCATAAGCATGAACACCAAATATATGTTCCTTTCTTCCCTCCTTACAAAGGCAGCGTCTATCTGTACAAATTTAGCAAAAAAATGTATTTGTTCTGATCTGAAAAGTATCATCCTGTGTAATTTTAAAGCCTAGCATGGTGAACTTCACTTATCATGGTGAAATGACGGACAAAACTCTCACAGAACTGTTAAGCCAAATCTGGAAATTGGAAGTACTTTAGCACATCAGTGTTAGTCAAGTAATGAGACAAGCCCTGAGATGTGCAGAATGAAGATGCTCTTTTGAGGAAGACTTCCCAGATATGAAGGCAAATGATAGTGTGGATCAGGGAAAAACACAAATACAAGCTGTTGAAGACAAAGGATGAACTTTGGCACTAGAATGAAAAAATACAAATTGCTTATGAAGCATTAGGCATATGAATGAAATCAGAGAACTGTCAGGACTGCGAGGTTCTCAAATTAAAGAAAAAGTTGGGTTTTCAGACCTAGCTTCCAGCTCTCTTCAAGTCCTCTTGAAGTCACTTCTTTCTTAGAGCAGATTACAATTAGGCATCTCATTTCTGACGAGGTCCTGAGCAAGGCGTGGGACAACATATAAGCTGTGCCAGCTACATGAAAATATTTATGGGGTAGTTGATAGGAAAAGCACACAGTGAGAGGAAGGAATAAAGAAGGCCAGAAGACATTTCTCTCTGCAGCTGTCAGTAGGAGGCTGCACACCAAAAAAACGCTCCAGTAAGTTTATGCAGCAGTTTATTCTCAAGAGGCACGGATACAATGATACCTATTCAGTAGCCTGAGACTCAGAAAAACAGAGATTTATACTTCACTGTTTCTCTGTTCACATACATTGTCAAACAGCAAATGAGACAGACAGAACAGAGTATTCATACCAAAAAAAAAAAAAAAAGAATTGTATATATTGGGACTCTCAACATGTTAGAAATGCCAAACTTTTATTCATAGCATCTATGTAGCAAGACCTCTCAAAAGATAAAGAAAAATATTTTATCAGCCTAAATCAATACTGGACTTTCTCATCAAACACTGCAGCATTTTATTCCTACAGGATTGCCTGAGAGCTATCGTTTGAAACCACTGCCATCACATAAATCTTTTTATTATTATTATTATTATTAATAGCAAGAATTTTCCTTGCAGTTGTAGTGGGAACAGTGTTCACATATTGATCACTTTAAAGCAGTTCCAGTACAGTAACGTAACTATCCAGTGCTTCCATCTTTGCAAACAAAGTCCCTACATGATATAAAAAACCACATTCCTGCTGATGGGCTGTGCCTCTAAACTATCTGATTTCTCTCTTTTTTATTACAAAAGACTTTTCAGTGACCTTTCGATGTGGGAGACATGCAACTATGCTAGCTTTCTTTTATTTGTACCAGTCCACTAGATGCTTCCAAACCACACAGGGCAGCACAAACACTGCTCAGGGCAAGTAAGAAGGAATCTATCAGCATTTGATAACTGGTGCGAAAGAATACTTAAACTGTATGTCAAAAAGAAGATGCTGATGTTAAGACAGCAAAATAACCCCATCCATTGGTTATTTTAAAATTCAAGCTGCTAAAAATTTTTTCCTTTAAAAATCCATGGTGATAGAAACAATCAGATTACCAGGACCACAGATATTACAGTGAAATTATCACTAGGAAAAAAAATACATATTCAATACATTTTTACTTAATGGTTTATTTCTTTTTTGAACTGCACATGCTTTAAATTTAAACTACATGTGTCTGAATCACTGTCTTCTTTAGATTATGTCAAAATGACAGGCTGTTACAGTAAGAAAGCAATGAAGAAGAGACCCCTTTATTTTCTGTGCTAATGAAGCAACAGAAAATAGCATAGGTTTTGATATGCACATGGTTGGCTGACTTGGGTTTGAACCATGATCATAGAGAAGAGTATCATCTCTGACACTGCATTAGTGCCACAGCACAAGGCAGTGATTGCAGACAAAGACCACTCTGACTGTCTCTTTTTGCTTAACAGAGTATAAAATCAAGAGTGGGGACAAAGGGAAGCACAATAAATTAGAGTGACACTGTTACTTACAGTTGCGTATTTCGTTAATGTTATGTCTTGCATGCCTGATTAATTTTCATGCAAATAAGAAGGACTAACATCCTAATTTAATCCTGAATCGAGTCATTATCGATTTATCTTGTATTTGTGTTCCTCCACCATTCTCTTCCATAGAATGCACAGATGGGAGTGTGCAGAGGGTGAAAGTTTAATAGTAGTTGGATGAAATAATGCAGGTCATTGTTTTCTCTAGTTTAGGTTGATTAAAGTAATACACAATAGTACCAGGGAACATGCTTCTCTGAAGAGAAGACTTACGCTCCTGGGTGACTTAACCATCACCACTTAAAAGATGCTTGGAATTTCCCCTCATCACTCTACACTCAGATGGTGATAGTAGACAGTAGAGAACAATCATCACTGGCAATTGATGAGAATTTTGAAAATGTTACTTTTATGATCACATTTGATGAACAAATAGTTTTTCATCTTTGTAAAAAAAAACAACAGATTGTGTCAATGAAGTAAATTCTATGAATAAATAATTTGCTTATTTTTAGGCTTGATGGTGATTTCAAAATTTCAAATAAATATGGCTTTTGTAATATGAAACAACTTGTATACTTCTATTCAACAGCTTTTTTCTAGTTAAGCTACATAACAATAGCAAAAAAAAAATCCATAATTTTTGCTACACAACCATCCTAAGTCAACATTCAGACTGGTCTAATTCACTTTTTCCTTCAGCAATACCTGAAACAAAATGAGGTGCTATACATTCAAAAGAGGAGTGTCTTGAACATATAGCCTTTTCATGAAGCTACAGCTTACTGGGATACAATAATGAGTTGAGTTCTTCATACTGAACTGTAGTGGTATTAAATTGCACTGAATATGGAAAGGTTGCTGAGTATCTACTCTGAGGTAGATACTTTTTTTTTTTGTTTTACATAATTTTCCATGGACTTATAATTGGATGAGCTCAACTTGCACCCCAAACTGACAAAAGCTCTCTGCAGCACTGCCATCATTTTCTTGGTGATTTACAAACTGACAGTGGATTTACATGAAGTCAGATTTAAAAACGTCCAAGTCTTTTTTCCAAATGGGTATTTTTTAACAGTTCTGCAGCGGTACAATGCTCTTCTCTTACTTGGCAATGACATCATGCATCCATTCTCATCATTTTTGTCCTTGGACATCAAGTTCTTCACTGTGGTTTGAGGTTTTGCTTTGTTTACACCTAAAAGTCTCCATCTCACAGTGAAGTCCAGTGTCCTATTTAGTGTTTTAGTGTTCTTTTTTTTTTTTTTTTCTCTCTCTCAACTTTAACACGTAAGCACTTCTGAGATTAATTCCGCTGTTCTCTGAAGGCTTCACTGAAACTTTAATTCTTCTCTCCTCTTTGGCTCTGCATAGTTGTTCTCACTTGTTTAGTTTTTGTGGTAAACAGAGCAGCTTTAGTTGCAACACATTTGTGGTTAGCTTGGAAAGACTTCACCAAAGAGGAAGCTGAATATGTGGTGGTTAGCAAAGTTCACATTCTCTCCACTGTACTGTCTTCCCACACAAATTTATTGCAGCAGTATCTGTTACTGCCTAACAAACAGACTGAAGTGTGATTTTCTTTCTAGCATAAAGGAAACATAAAATTTCTTATATTTCATTATGCAATGCCTAGGAGAGCCAGTAGGAGATATTTCAAAAACTGTTTAAAATTACTGTGCAGTAAGATTAAAGTAACAGACTTTTTATTTCAACAATGTGAACAATTGGGAAATCTACAATGAGTTAAGGTGGTATCTTTCTGTAATGTGACTCAGTGGGTTGTAAAACATAGGGCTGAAATTCCAAAAGGTATTGCTTTTTGCATTACTTTAAGTAATAAAACAGCAAACTCCAAAGCATAGCTTTCTGTTAGGATATTTATCTCTTACACTACTATTTAATGTTTATAAATGTATACTGCGCTAAATCAATAAAATACAATTTGAAAAGGAGGGTATCCTTTCTCTCATCCTTCTCTCCTGTGTTGTAGTTTGTACTTCTTTGTAAGCGTCTTTGTAAGTCTAAGACCACTGTTTTGAAATGTTTACTCCCAGGTGTAATGCTTACTACACCAAGGAGTCCCACTGAAGTCTGAGAAGATTGCTAAATAAAAATGTATCCCAGGAGACCGATTTAGACTGAAGAATGTAGACAGGGTGTTTAGGGGTACTGTACAGTGAATACTAAAACAGTCTGATATTTACGTTAATTTCGTAGAGTCTTTCTTAGCAGACGAGACTCATTATATGAACTAAAAGAAATAAACTGAAAGTTAGTTCAAAGTGTGTCAGCCTGCTTCAGAAGTCTCAGCTCTAAATGATTAAGTGCAAAATATAAATGGCTTTAAGTTATTGTTTTCCCACTATGTCTGTTAGTCACACACTCTTTAAGACAGATTTGTTACCTACAAAACATTGTATTTCTTTTAAATCAGTGCTAGACTTATTAAACTACCATCTTTACTAATACAGAGTGAAGGGGGATATTTGCACAGAATGATACTCCAGAGGCTTCATGAACAACCAGCTTTGAGGTCTCTTGGAGAACAGATATCAGATGGCTAGGTGTGAAAATAGATGGGTTTTAGTTTCAAATGCTTAGCACCAACTATGGACCCAGTATAAAAAAATAATACATTAAGAACAATAAAAATCTTCTCAACATCCACAAAGAACCTCATGTGCAGCAGCCAGGTTTTCAGAAGATCTCTGCAATCATTCTCTGTCACGAGAGTTGCTTCTGTTGACATTTCAGAGGATGACAAACTTTACTACAAAACAGGTTTGCTTACCTAGACTGAAATTTTAACATAGCTATCTATGATTCTTCACCACAGAGATTCATATTAGCAGCATATTTTCCTTTTCATTCAGTGTTCCCTGTGCTATTGAAGAAATAAATGGCAGAGTGGAAAAACATTTTAAACGAAGACGAGGCTAAAACAAAGAGACACCTCATGGGGTTGATAGAAGTGATGGAGGAGGAATACCACTGAATCAGTAGCTACCACAGCAGTGGGTATGGTGGGTGCAAACAGGCAGCTGAGAGCTTCCCATACAAACACTGTCTCTCTTCCATTTGATAAACCAACATTGTGCCCCTTGGAGTGCGAGAATGACCTACACAAGGTCCAAACACGTTACACCCACAGCAAACAAGTGAGTGGAGTTAAGTACTCATATTTTATAAAATACACATTCAACCAAATGACTCACTGTATCCTGCAGAGGATAAGGAGGTGAACAAAGTTTCTCTTTACTTAATGGCTTGTAGAAAACAAAAACAAAAAGAAAAACAAGAAAACAAGCAATGGAATTGCAAAAGGAAACAGAACCTGTGGCATTCAGATAAGGAAACATTTATCCACCTAAAAATAACGAGAAAAGAACCTTCCACCAGGGAGGTTTGTTTTTTTGCTTGTTGTTTGGTTTTGCTTTATTTTGTTTTCCCCTGGAAGTAGACTACAATTGATATTCCTTACATTTGCATTAGTTATTTTAAGAGCTAAAGATGGCTCTGTTGCAAAAAAAAAAAAAAAAAAAAAATCATGAGTATCTTGCAGTTTATCAGAAAAGACAGTTTAAAAACATACAGTTTTAGTATTCTAAAAATACTATTAAAATAATGCAACTCAAGTCTTTTCATGTCAGTCATATACAGAGGATTCTGTGCTTCCAAATTTTATGATCTGTAACTTATTTCAGTCCCAGAGGCAGCCCACTAAACACATAACCCTATAAAATATGTTTGAAAATTCCTACTATGCAAAGATGAAAATTTAAAACATATCAGTAATAGAAACTAAAAAAAAAAAAAAATCCAATGTCTTATGAAATAATAATTTTATGCCTTTGGATGTCATTCCTTGTATACAGTGAAGGATGTATTTTGGTTTTGGCAGGATGAAAATGATGCTTATAGACCTCTGCCGACAGTAAGTGACATTGACTTAAACCAATGAAGATTATAAAGTATCTGGATCATTTTATTTCCACTAAACCCTTAAAATATACAGTGTTTCCCACTTCATTGTATTCAAACTCTTATGAACAACCAGAAAAAATTCTGTTAGCAATCAAGCCTTACATAGTGGCTTAGTAGGTTTCCAAAAACTCACAATACTGCAGACTTAGAATTTAAGTTGCATTTTCCCTTTACATTAAAGATGGGGGTAATCCACAAACTCTGTCCACTCCCCTGAAACTCAGTTTGCTTCACTTAGAGAAAGACAGCACTAAGAAGCCAAGTAAAATCACAGATATTGACTCTTCCTTTCTTTTACAAGTCTTTTTTTCTTTTTCGAGGGACTTATAGAGTGAAGAAATGAAATATTAATAATGCTTTGTAGGGCAGTGATTGAAGAAGTTAAATAGTCCAGCAGAAAAAGAACAAATGGCTGTATCTACTGTGTTAATGAGCCTGCCAGTGGAAAATTAATTGGATACCAGGTATACAGTATTATGAGGAACTTAACTTTCCACTTGCTTATGTATTATCAGGAGTAGCAGTAGAATTGTTAGAAATGAGTCAAAATGCCCTGGAAAATGTGCTATCAGTTTTCCTTGCCTTTTTGTTCTTGCTATTTTTTTTAAAGAACATTTGGAGGCTTTCAGGTCAAAGGATTCAGCTGATACGAATTAACACACTTCTTAACTTCAGTCAGGCCTCTGATTTACAGAAGCTAAAGTATCAGATCAAATAAGGAAGTAGAAATAAAACAGAGATTTATGCTATTTATATATATACATATTTTTTTTTAATCAAAACGTCCTCTGTTACCAACATGGCAAAAATCAAATGATCTATGCAGCCTGACTTGAGTATAGTTTCATTTTCTTTTAAGGCACTTCATAATACTTTTCATCTTATGAATGAATATAAAAAGATAGCATGCATATCAATGTTATTCTACTGCTTTTTACTTTATAAAGACAGTTTTAGGATTATACCTATTTCAAATTCTTATGAACCCATAAAAAAATAATTTATTGTTACAAAATTGAGAAGTAATCTACTTTTGCAGAAGTTTCAACCTATGAGAAAAAATGAGAAGGTTGCCATCACTTATGACAAAACCAGTACCACACTAGGTGATATGGTTCCTAATGTTGATACACATAATATTATATATTAGATAATATTATATAGAAGTGGAAGTGCTAAAACAACAAAGAGTCTCTTCCTATCATGAAGAGAATGGGAAATCTTTCATATGAAAAACTCCTTTTTCAGTAATAAAAAGTACTGACTAAGGACTTCACTTTCACAAACAAACAAACCAAACAACCTTCCCCCTCAAAAAAAGATTTATGATTGTCATCCTGAATTCTTCCCAGCTGGATAGGAGTAAAAGACTCTTTGTGGTCTTCCTCTAAACATCTGGTTGCCCCAAGTCCAGACCAGTGTGGTGAGCATCCATACAACATGGTCACCATTGCAACTGCTGCTTCACACACTCCTTGGCAGTCTCAACGGAGGACGAGGTAGGACCGAACATGTCAGATATAAACAAGATGTGTGTCTATTTGTGTAATTTCTATTCAAGAGAAACTGAAATCTCAACCTTCAGGTCTAATGATTTGTCTCATCTTGAATACTCATTCATTTTCTGGGAGGACAACTGCCTTAAAATTGCAGGATGAGTTATGTCTGCCTTTCAGCAAAAATCAGCGAGAGCTTCTGGGATCAGACACACTTTGGATAATCATTCATGCTGTAGCTAAAAGAAAAGAAAGAGATTTGATGATCTCACACTCTTACTTATGCTGTTATAATAAATGTGCCATTAATTTTTAAAAAGAAGTAAGCAACAACAAAAAATATTGGTAAAAAATAATCCTGAACATAATTTAATTTACATCTATACTTTTTATCCTTTCTTCACAGAATCACAGAATCACAGAATTTCTATGTTGGAAGAGACCTCAAGGTCATCGAGTCCAACCTCTGACCTAACACTAACAGTCCCCACTAAACCATATCCCTAAGCTCTACATCTAAACATCTTTTAAAGACCTCCAGGGATGGTGACTCCACCACTTCCCTGGGCAGCCCATTCCAATGCCTAACAACCCTTTCAGTAAAGAAGTTCTTCCTAAGATCCAACCTAAAACTCCCCTGGCGCAACTTAAGCCCATTCCCCCTCGTCCTGTCACCAGGCACGTGGGA
>CM021729.1:63632414-63649061 GCA_011074415.1 Stictonetta naevosa | reverse complement strand
GGCGCAACTTAAGCCCATTCCCCCTCGTCCTGTCACCAGGCACGTGGGATAATAGACCAACCCCCATCTCACTACAGCCTCCTTTGAGGTACCTGTAGAGAGCGATAAGGTCACCCCTGAGCCTCCTTTTCTCCAGGCTGAACAATCCCAGCTCCCTCAGCCGCTCCTCATAGGACTTGTTCTCCAGGCCCCTCACCAGCTTCGTCGTCCTTCTCTGGACTCGCTCAAGCACCTCCATGTCCTTCTTGTAGCGAGGGGCCCAAAACTGAACACAGTACTCGAGGTGCGGCCTCACCAGAGCCGAGTACAGGGGAACGATCACTTCCCTAGCCCTGCTGGTCACACTGTTTCTGATACAGGCCAGGATGCTGTTGGCCTTTTTGGCCACCTGAGCACACTGCTGGCTCATCTTCAGCCGACTATCAACCATCACTCCCAGGTCCTTCTCTGCTAGGCAGCTCTCCAACCACTCATCTCCCAGTCTGTAGCTCTGCTTGGGGTTATTGCGCCCCAGGTGCAGGACCCGGCACTTGGCCTTGTTGAACTTCATGTAGTTGACCTCAGCCCATCGGTGCAGCCTACCCAGATCCTCCTGCAGAGCCTTCCTACCCTCGAGCAGATCGACACACGCACCTAACTTGGTGTCATCTGCAAACTTACTGAGGGTGCACTCAATGCCCTCGTCCAGATCATCGATGAAGATATTGAAGAGGACTGGCCCCAGCACCGAGCCCTGGGGAACGCCAGTAGTGACCGGCCTCCAACTGGATTTGACTTCTTCTTGAAGTCCATTCCATTTTATCAAAGCAGCTGAAATAAGACAGATATGTGGAGTTCAACTATGTTGAGTATGTATGGAAGTGCATGATGCAGTTTGAGTGCATGATGCAATTTAAGTTTTATAGACAGCTTTATTAGTTATTTATTATACAATGAATGAAGAAAAATCGTACCCACCTACAAGTTCACTAGATGATTAGAAGTATAATTGTTTCTTGTTTGTTTGTTTTTAATTTTTAGGTTGGTCTCACTAAGTCCCATTGATTTTCTGAAGTATAAAATTTATCCTTTCTCATTAGGCTTTTCTTATACCTTTCCCTGATCTAAAACAGAGGTCAGGGAGATCGCTCCATCTCCCTGAATTAAAATAGAGCTCTGCACAGCTTGGGAAGAATGTGAAATATGGCATAAAATAATAACGGTCAGAAAAAAAAAAGACTTTCAAATTTTGTGTGTTGCTCTCTCAACCTCATTGTGGACTTTCAGACAATATGAATCAGATGTGTACAGACTTCAGCTACAAAGGCGTCACTTGCTCTGACTTCTTATCTTGACACAAAAAGAAAAATCTTGTGTGCATTTTACCCTTTTTATGGAAGAAGAACGCATGTTTTCTGAATGCAGAGCACAGCTCTGAGGTATGATCCAGCTAGGATGTAAGACAAAAGTACTTGCAACTTGTAGGAAAATTTTGTGGAGGTCATACTAATATCACCATAAAGAATACAAATACCTGAGGGCAAGTACATGGATTGTCACTGAATGTCTGCAAAGATGTTTTTTCTCAAGGTTCTAAATTTTTATCAATTCTGAAAAAGAAAAATACAAAAATGGTCTTTATATTGAAAGCACCTGAACTGTACCACATCACTACCAAAACCACACACAATTTGTCTGAATTCAGAAAAATGATTTAAATAGCACTTCTAAATCCTTATGACGAATACCAATTCTTTATGAAAACTCTCTGTTTTCCTTGCCAAGGTTTTGAGTTTAAGAAGTTTGCAGTTAATTAACTTTCCAACAATGACCTTTGCAAGCTTAAGCTGCAATGTGAAAAATAAGCAAATGTGAGAGAAGCGGATGGGCAGCACACAGTGTTTCAACTGCTCAGACTCTGAAAACTGGGAAACATTTGTGCTGACAGTGGAAAGTAAAACATAGCTCTCAGCTCCATCAGAAGCTTAGGAACTGAGATGTGACTTGTGATACACAGTTTGGCCTTCCCATACATGCAACTTGCTTGCAGACAATCTATTTTATAAATACTGACTTAAAAAAAAAAAAAAAAAAAAAAGGCAACACACAAAATGAACTGTTTTCCTCACCAAAACTGAAATCTAATCACTCCTGGCATAATACCCTGAGACAGGGAAACAAATGCTATTTATAACATCTAGCAGTAACCTAATATCATCAGGTATTCAAATATATGCCTTCAGCTACAGCATTTCCCTAAAGCATTCAATCCTTTTAAAGACTCACTTTTTGTGGCAGCAGTTAAAAAAAAAATAAATGTTCTTTCTGCTTGATTAAGAGAACCACTTCATTCCCTAAAGGTATCAGATGTTACCTGTCAGGAATAAAGACAAGAATTGAGCCTTGTTTCACAGAAGAAATATTAAAAACACCAGACAAAATCAGTGTCATTGCAATATGTTGATGAAATACAGCATTTGGGAAACAGCTTTGGTTAAGAGCTGCTGGCTAAGACCTTATCCAGGAAACAGCAAAACCAACACACACACACAGAAATAAAAAGAAAAAAAAAATATCAGCAAGCTGCTTGGAAAGGCTTTTAGAAGTTGATAAAGGCTATCAGCAAAGGCTTGTGTTCTTTCATAGCTGAAGAAGTAGACAGGCTGGGAGTCACTGTGTCTAACCCCTCTGAACAGAAAGACTCAGTGTTTTTAAGTGGTGACATGAGGTGAGGGTGGTAGCAGAAGGGACCTTCTGTACAGACTGAGGGAAGAAACAAATCTGTTTATAATTATTAGTTTTATGGGACCAGCATTTTTTTTTGGCCTGATAAATAATTAAGAAAAAATAAAAGAAACAAATGAGGAATTCTGTATCTCCTATGCTGTAGGTCTGAGGTTTCTGAGGGAGTGAAAGATGAGTCAGGCTATGACTCAAATTGCTGTCACGCCGGCACTGGGGGAACAGAGAGCCACCTTCTGTCTTACCCTCAAAGTGGGTGATCTGCAATGTTAGTCATCTGATGATAATAAATTTGTGGGACTTTTAAATAAAGACTATTTGCCATACAAACACAAAGCCATGGAAGTAGAAAAAAGGGATACAAGAGCAAAGAGGGAGTAGCCATGTGGATGCTCTCTCATAACATAGACCTCTTCAAACATTGGGAGGCTATACACTCAAAAAATGTGGACAGGGATCACCTCCAAACCTACTCATAGCCTTTCAACCAGGCATGGATTAAAGCTCAGTCTGAAACAGCATAGTTTTATGTGAGTTTTATACCTCACATACTGTATGTGAAGTACATAACCTCACATCTAATGAGTACTCTTCATTTTTATATACTTAGGTATATCTCGATAATGATTCAACGTGTCAGGTGTTGGGTTTAATTACTTGTAATTTCAGCACAGGTCTTCATTAACTTATAAAAAAAGATCGCTTCTGTGACTTAATGATTCCAAGTAAGGTAAGAATTGCCTAAGGGCGGGGAACTGTATTCCTCCCATGGAGCACTGCTCAAGTGAAGGTAGCTCAGAAGCATTAAAAAATGGTCAGAAATTCACACGTTCACAAGAATAAGACTAGAGAAATGGTACACTATTACAAAATGCCCTGTTCCAGCCTGAGGGTTTGTCTGCTGTGAATAATTTCTGGATTTTGGCAGGAACACATGCTAGTTTAATTTCCTTCTGCAAAACTTTGTTTACTTGCAGTTTCTTCTTACCAATCAACAAGCTCTTTTGAGCTACCACTCCCATCATTATTAAAACATATACACAAACCTGAAGAGGATTTAGCTCATGGTTGCTCCATGGTTTTCCTCTTGAGGGCATATACAAACCAAAGAATTTACAGATTTTAATATATTCAGTATGAAATTACAGATTGAGAGCTATCTGTCTAAATAAAACAATCAGGAAAACAATGAAAGTAATTATAAGCTTTGAACTCTGCACCATTACTATGAGAGGAAAATAACCCTTATGCTAGCATTAAATCAACCAAGTAAATCTAAATTGCATGTAATTAAATTTCTGCTAGGAACAAAGACTTCAGCATGTAAGTGTCAGAGTAGTCTGAAACACTTGAAAAATCTCCCATATAAAAGTTTCAAGGCAAGAGAAAAGGCCTGGAATGGATATCTAAATGTAGCAGTAAGGTAAGACTGTAAACAAATATACAGCTGCAGAACAAATCTATTCATCATTGCCAAAGATTGATTTTGTTTCTAAAATAGTATCATCATCAGTAATAAGTGGAACAATGGTACATCTAATTCTATGGCACCTGTAAGAATGAAATTTTCTATGTGTAGCATGGTTTTAAGAATAAAAAGTCATTTATTAGGAACAGAAAAAATAATACACTTTCCAGAATATTTTATCCTTTCAGAAACATATCCAGTTGTAACCTTCTTTCCCTCTCCTCCACCTGTTTTCTTAATCCAGTAAAATACACAAGAACCTTCTAACACTCTAACTAGAACCAAAATAATGCTTAATAGAACAAAACGAAAAGACTGAATTTTCCATCCAGCATGTGCAAGATGGTTTAGCCCAACTAATAGCAGCAGATGAAAGTAAAAAGGACTGTAAGAAAACTTTTTTTTTTTTTTTTTTTTTGAAGATAGCCTTTGTCCCCCTAAGAGACAAAAGCCCTAAAAACTAATCACCTGGAAAAGAAAAAGAAAACAAAAACATAAGGATTCCTACAGCCCACAAAATGAGATGAAACTCTACTGAGAGTGCTTAACTAGCAAAAGGAAAGGAAGAGCAATGCAGAAGCCGGAAAAAAAGGAAATAGTGTGTTATCAAAGGCCTATTAATTGCTCCCAAAGTACGAGCAAGCGATGATCTTCTTCCTTTATTTACTTGGACTTTCAGCTGTCAAATCAAAGAAATGCTGTGTTAGTTGTGCTGAAAGAAAACTGTAGCTTTTGTTTTAGTTATAGCCCACTAGACCTTAAGGGCTTTCATTTGATTGGTTTTATAGCTCACTACTGCACTTTAGAGAAAAAAAAAAAAGAAAAAAGAAAAGAAAAAAGAAAAAGAACAACAGACAGGTCCAAGAGTCAGCTTATATGGTTAGTAAACAGGAACAGAATTACAGAGCAGCACAGTTCAATGGAGTTTTGTGGCTGTCATCAGTCGGCCAGTCCTTCATCCAGAGCTGAAATTTGCAGTTTTAGAAAATTTACTGCATTTGGAAATTTGGATTTCTAATTATAATTAGCTTTAATATTCAAGCCAATAGATTAAAAAAAAGCTGAAATAAGACAAAGTACTTTATCTTTCCACATGGAAGGCTTAGATAACTGGCACGCAGCAGTGTTGGGTACCTGCATTCCCTGCTCTCAAAGCAGAAAAGTTTGGCAGGAATTACATTGCTGGTGGCCTTCTCAAAGCTAGTTCCTGACAAAGGAAGCAAAAAAAAAAAAAAAAAAAAGGTTTCTTACTGCCCCACAGACCTCAGTGTATTAAATTTATGTTTTCAACTTTAAGAGTGGGAAGAAGAAAAAATGGAAAAGCACCTCATCTGTGTCCTTCCTTCCCTGCATCCCTCTCAAAAGATCTGTTTACCAAAACATCCCAAAGGTCTGTAAATATAAAAATTCTGCAGATATGACAGATCTATTTCTTTTTTTTTTTAGATACTGACCAAACACAACATGCCTTTCCCCTGTGAGTTTGTGAACCAAGGCACATACAAGAATCCCAGTAAACTTCTATCTGCATCCATAGGAATCCAGACACCATTAAAATAGTCAGCCTAAAGAGGCTGACTAAGCTCATGTTTTCCTGGATCTGGCCTCAACTTTTGCATCTCAGTGAAACAAACACACAAGAAGGATGGGTAATGTATGAAAAAGCTTGCAGAAGAACAGCATCAGCTCCAGGTCAAACTCTCATTTTATGCCCCCTCACTCCTCTTCCCCCTTTTTCTTAGCTGAAGTGAGATGAAAGAGGAGTAATCAAGTGCACTAAAAGCGCTTAACTAGCAGAGATGGAGAAGGAACATTTGCTGAAGCTATAGCAGGAAGCAACAACACAAGGTCATTGTATCCCAAACCTGTCCAGACAAAGACATCTCTGTCAGTCTATTTACTTTTCCCAGTTTGTCTTGCTTTGTGCCTTTGATAAACTGTCAGAATTAGTTCCTCCAAGGAATATATTCCCCAAAAAACATTCTCTGCCAGCCTCACATATGGTACAGCTTCATGCACTTTAGAAGCCTGCAGTTCTCACATAAACTGTTCATGTTTTCCATAATAATTTTTAATACTTTTTGCATTATTTCTGCAGCTGTGCTGTTCACAGACTGAGCAGGATTACCAATTTTGCCCTGTAACTTCTAGCTACTGTTGCAGCCTCGTGGATTAAGGCACAAAATTTTTTTAAAAATAAAGATCAGTATCCTGACTGCCAAATACAGTATCAGTGTGTGCAAAAACAGATAACTCCACCAACATTATCTAGGCACTGAAACAAAGATCAGTTCAGTTCATTTGGCTCTAAAGAAGCATATGCCAAGGCGAATGCTCAAGTTTCCCAGCTCCAGAGGCATTTTTTAAAAGCTGATCAGGCTGAACTACCTCCCAGAAACTAAAACTATCAGCAAGTTCATAGAGTATCTATTTAATAAAACAACATTTTTGAAAGCTCTTGAAACAGCCAGGTCTTTTCTATTTCCAAAACACCCTGGAAGAGCAATTGCAGAACAAATCCGTACAGGGAGACTCTTGGATTATACTGGAGTAAGCTGAAAGCACAGAAAGTGACAGTGGTGGAGTAAGGGTGTCATTTAGGGTCTTGTGCAACACTACTCTCCTTTAAATTCACTTATTAAATTATTAGCTTATTTTGCAATGATTTATCTGCGTAATCAGCTTATAGCAAGGACTAGAATATAAGAACTGTTAATACCAGGGTGACTAAGCTGTCCACTTGCAAAAGCCAAGGAGAGAAATGGGATAAAATGCAAGTCTGACAGCAGGAAATGCTCCACACTGAGAGTACAGAATGGCCTTTTTTTGAGGAGTGATGCATGCTCAGCAGCTGCCACTGACCTCATTACACTCACTTTGCTAAAATTCAAACTTCCTATTCTGGTACTTTCTTAGGAAGGGAAAGGCAGAGATTTTTAAAATTCCAAGTCACGGATGCTTTAACATCTTCCTTCCACTGACAGTCAAGGGGAGCTGGATGCCCAACACATCTTGTGCCCGCCAAAATCTCATTCCTAACAAAACACTTTCTGGCAAGCAGCTTTCACTTTACCTGCCCATTTTCACTCACCACCTGCTCTGAGTTTCATCAACATCAGTTTAAGAGGAGAGATTACCTCTAGCAAACCTGAAACAGATTTGTGATAAAATTGCTTTTCTGCTTAGCAACCCATTTTTTATCGCATTATTCTGGTCAATTCAGTAGGTGACCCTTCTCAATGGGAAGGCACAGAGACCTGAGTAAATGAAGATGAAAGCTTTTTTCTCCATAGACAATCATGTTACATTTTTGATTCACTAAGGAGCTCATATAATTCTAACAAAAAAATGGATTGCTGACAGCGCCGTCTGTGGATTATCAGCAAGTACAAATTCAAACATAACCCATATTTGAGAATTTGTCCACAGAACTTGTCCACAGCTGTATACAAGCATTGTCTGCCTGTCATCAACATTTTTGAGCACTTGCTGCTGTATTATTAATCTTTCATTAACCTATAGTAACAATGCAAATGTTTGTGTCAAGTACAGTTCAAAACTGGTGGTTTCAGTGGGACATCGAGTGGGTGCCAGTTTTTCATCACACATCAGCCTGAAATATCATATTCCTGTATCCTGTTCTTGATGTCACTGAAACTGTTCCAATTTACATCAAGAGTTCAGCCTACTTTTCAATACTCTGCCATTAAAACACTTCCCTTAGAAAGGAGTTGCATGGCCTTCAAGTCAGCAGTGGCTTCCTGAGAATGTGAGAGCTCTCAGAAGTGCAATCTCCAAAGACACTCTTGGCTTCTGGAGGACAACTATACATAAGACATGATGTTCTCACAGGACTCTTGCAAGTCTTTCAGGGAGCCATAGGATGCAGTGGCTTCCTATTTTGTCTTGTTGCCATCTACTTGAAGGGATGCCATAGGCTGTATTCCAAATCAGTATGAAATTAGACTGTTGTTGCTGACTTTTGGGTTGACTTTAAGCTTTTGCTAACTGTCTCTTTATGAAATTGCCTATTGACAAAAGTTCTAATGGTTCGTGGAATCACAGAGAAAGACCAGTAATTATTCCTGTGTTATGCTTTCACTCTGGAGAACAAAACACCTTTTCATTTCTCAAAAAAAAAAACAAAAACCTTCATGTTATATACAGCAAACACAGATGAAATTTTGCTTAAATACAAAAAAAAAAAAGAAATCTACCTCTTTAGCAAAGCCCTGGAGGTTATCTAATAATGGTAAATTTACAGTTTGGGTCCCATCTTTTCACAGACAGCAATATCACCCATGAAAACAATTCTTGGAAAATGCATAATTAGAAATTGCAATTTCATTCTACATTGATCAAAATCTAGTATTTTATTCAATCTCCATGTCGGTATGCTATTGTCTAACCTGAGGACTTCATTCTCAAATAATAGAGCATTCAGTCCTTCAGAATTAATATTTTTATGCTCATCTTCTTTCTGACTAAAAATCTCAGGAAAGCATACATATAATTGCACAGTGTGACTGCAAAAACAAGAAGCCAGAGGGACAATGAAAGCATACTATGGTGTTAACTGTAGTGGCTCAGTAGGCTCAGCATGCACCTGACTAACGTGTGTACAAACATAGCATCAAAAGGTTAAAAGAGGGCCCACCTCCGAATGATTTCTACAACTAAGATGCACTTGGGTTCATACATTCAGGGAACAATATTTATTTCAGATTTGATAATTATCTATATTCATCCATTTAATTCCACTACTTTGCTCATATGTTTGTTACAGAATTGATTTTTCCCTAACCCAAGTGAACCCCTTTTTTTCAAGTCACTCTCTTCCAGTTAATACGCTGTTAACTACATATATTTTTCAACCTATGAACTCTATGTAATCTTTTAAATTGCTAGAACAGTAAATAGACACACATGAAATCTTCAGACACTTTATAGTTAGGGCTAAAAAGGTGCTGTATCATCTGCACAGTAGTTCTGCAGCTTAATAAAAGCATCACTTTATATTCTGAAGTATAGTGTACTAGAATATAAGGTTACAATAAAATTATTCTAAGATACCCTTGGTGAAATCAAAGGGAAAATATAATTCATTTTCAGTATTTTCTGAATGTAAAGAGAGAATTGTAGAATGCAAAAGTTAACCTTCTGTGTTGATTAATAACTCTAGGGACCACATGTCATGCATGCAAAATTTATTACTTTGTTCGTTGTATTTCAGAGGTAGGTATACAAAATACCTGAAACACTACAGCAGTCATCAGACTGGGTTTTGGAGATTATGTTGAAGACAACTCTTTTAATAGAAAAGGGAATATAAACAAAAAACATGATAGATTTCATTGATCTAACCTACTCTGAGTGTATAACTCATCAAGGTGTTTAAGTACATTTAGATGCCTTGTTTGAACAGCAATCTGTGTCTTTCAGTAATTAGAATTTTGAATTCTTGCATTTGCTTCAGGGAATAGCAGTGGGTGTGCTCAGCCGTCTAGAGGTATGAGGGAGAAAAGATAAGAAACATTAATATAAAAAGCAAGAAAACGCATCTGTTTCAAAGTGAGTAGTGTTAATTAAAAGGTTATGAGCCAACAAGAAAATGCATAAATATTCCAGTGATGGTGTTCACCACTTAAAAACAAATTTAACTCAGAATTCAAGCCAGTTTTGTCAGACATATTTTATAACAGACACTTGCTTTTTCATTTACAAAGTATTTTTTTCATTTTTCTGAATGCAGCCAATATACAATTTACTTAAGACTATCTTTGCTAGTAAAAATCTTATTTTGATTAATTGCCAATCAATGACAACAAGCAACAGATTATGCCTGAAAGAGACAGAATAGACTTAATTTGTTCTGAATTAGGCTCGAGCCTACAGTAATAGCAGGAGACTACTCAAACCATTGCCCACCAATATGCCATGGTGACATAAATATAAGGCTGAGAGGATTAGATGAGTGAGTCTGCCAGGCACTGGCTTGTGAAGCAATTAATGCAGTGCAGTGTGGTCCTTGGGAGCACAAGGAGGTATCTTGCTCTACAGATTCACAAAGGGTCCAGGAGGTTTTGTGTCTACAGGGTATCACCTGCCCATAGTTTAAGAAGAGGTATTCCTCTGGTTTATCAGATCTATACAGTGATAGGTAAGGGGAAACTTCTATCCCACTACAATTTGTTTTGAGAAATGTGTAATGTATGGAATGGAAAATATATATATATATATATATATCTTCTGAGTCTGTGTATAAGAAGAGTAAAGGGATGCCATGAAAATTGTACTCTGACTTCTCTAGCACAGGACAACCATGTATTGCACTTCCTGGATTTGTTACGCACAGAAGATGTTTCTGCAGTTAGATGGACAGAGGATTTGACCAGCCTAGGTGAATGACACAGATGGAATTTTTTTCTATTTCCCTAGAATTGCCACTACCTCCTTACATCAAAAAAAATCAGTTGACCTGGTAAGTGGGAAAGTAGGTGAGCCATAATTCTCCTACCAGAGAAAAAAAAGCAACCTGCCCTCAGTAAAGGCATACTCAACTTCTCTGTAGGACAATTAATAGGATAGCCAGCTACAGGGAAATACAAGAGAGCAAGAAAGAATTATCTTGGGAGAAAGAGGCTGGATAGGTCTTTTCTACTGCCTAGCATCAGAAAAAAATTGTGACTTTGGAAGCCTTCTGGCAGGCAAAGTCCTGCGAGGTAGAATACTCACAGCCATGTCCCTAGCAGAAGGTGTGACAGGCCTAAAAAAAGTGGTCAGGTCCAACCAGATACACGAAACAATCGGACCTTTGGAAAAGGAAGAGGAAATCATCAGGACTTACACCCCTAGCCTCCTACAAGTTTGCTTAATGCAGTCTCTAAACAAGCCAATATTTTTTGTGTCCCCTAACGATATCTGTGCACTGTTAATGCTTAATTATGTTTTCTTCATAACTGCTTTCCAATAAAATTGAAGCCTGCTGCTTAAGCCATTGTCACACATCTGTGCCATCCTTGTGATGTCAGTTCAGTTATAATTAATCACTAGAGAGCTTTATGATCTGTCAGTCATCATTTATCTAGGTATTCTTTGTCATTTAACTTATGTACTACATTTTTTTTTGTTGTATACTTGCCTGATATTAAAGCCCTGTAACACTTCAGTAAGCTTGTAAATACTGAAAACAGGAGCAAAATACTTCTGAAATCAGGTGGTGTCATAATAAAAACAGTACCTATGGAATTGTTATTGCATACCTTAATGTGGATTGTGCCTTGAGTTCCCTCTGGAGTTAAAATAAATGTTATTATAATTTACCTGCAAGCCTGGTTACTAGCAGGAGAACTCATTTTGATGAAAGATGAAGAAGAGTGAGGAAATGAAAGTCACACCATAATGAAAATAATATAAGTAATGAGAATGCAACAGTCTAAGTGTAGATTTTCCTCTTTCTCAGAAAAAAAAAAAAAAAAAAAAAGGAAAGAAAAATCTAGGGAGATGTTTTGCTCAAACATTTATAATAAAACCTGCATTTGTCAATTATATCCCAGTAATATCCTGTCTTGCACAGTTTTCTTTCCTGTCTATCTAAAAATTAATTTTACATATTCTATAATGGGCTTTTGCAAAATACTAATAAAAAATACCTTCTCTCAGACTTATGAATTCTTCTCTGCCAGCAGACCCATGAGAATACAACTGAAGAATTGATAGGTTAGCAAAATCTGTAAGAGCTTATTAAATACCAGGGACCTTGATTATGTTGGGTCACTCTGATGATTTTATTTAATTTCTTCTATACCACAGGGTCCAAATATGAAGAGAATCAGGCTTCTAAGACTATACATCTTGAGATCAAAGATTACTAATCCTCTTGAACATACATGTCTTTCAGAAGTTTTAAGTTCAACTATGACTACCCACTACCAGCATGATTCAATACATTCGATTAATTAATCTACATTATTTTTGGATTTTTTTTTTAATCTTTAGATGATAGCAGTCCACCAAGAGCCACTTGACAACTGAAATAGCTATTTGGTATACATATTATCTAGAAATGTCCAACTTCACAAGCATCTGAAATAACTAAGAAGCTCCATATATTGCCTTAAATTTCTTTGGGAACTTATTAGTAGCTACATGTGTGAAGTGGCCTTGCAGAGAATCCTCATTTAAGCTAGAATTAGCAGGTAAGATCCACGACTATCAACAGAAACTTCTAGAGAAGCTCAGAAACTTCGATGAAGTCAAATCTAACTAGTTATATGCTCAGTATCACATCACATAATGCCTTTTACTCAGCAGTCTTGGGGAGAACGCTGGTCTAGCAGAGGTACAAGATGCTAGACTCTCTACAGCCTAAGAGGCTGCAATACATATTTTTTTTCCAGGAAACAGTCCAAATCCAGCAGACTTCAAATATTCAGATGGAATATCCCAACTTTTCTATTGGTTCCATCGCCAAGGGATGATGTGGCACCTAATGAAGAGAGCGCTGAATCTATACTAGATGAATCAGATTGCTCTTCACAGTTCTTCCAAGGTACCCAGTTTGTTGATTAACCCTATCAGAAATTTAGGCCGACACATTTGTCAGGCAGAATCTACCTATTTAGGGCCAGATCTAAAATTAAGGTGAGGTAATTGCCTCAGTTTGACACCATTAATAGGGCAGAGTGGATTCCAAAAGCTACCCAAGATGCTACTGACATGATTTGCCTCGAGAAAAAAAAAATGCAGCTGTGTACCTTCTGTTTGTGTTTTCTCTAGTACATCTAAATGCTTAGTTGAAACAGCTCAGTAAATAAAAAAAAAAACAACTATTTTCTCTTTCTTCTGTGTTTCTTTGTATATACTAAGGCAGGCACATTTTGTTCTGACAGACAATAGAGACTGTGTTAGAGGAGACAACGTATTTTTGTAAGAACATACAATTGAAGAATAATATTTGGAGATGTCAGATGATGGCAAGTTAACCCCCACACAGGTGCACCTTTCTGCAGACAGTGTTAGGCTCCAGTTCATTTTCTGAATTCCACATCAAATTGACTAAGCCTAACAACTGGAAAGTTTTCAAGATGAAAATCACTTGTCAACATGACTCAGCCAAGGAACATATTTAAAAACAGAGAACTCAATTACACTTGGAATGCCTGTGCCCTACTAAGGACAGCAATTTCAGGTGGGACACAAATTTTAATGATAATGACTTGGAAGTCCAAAGACTCAGCTTTTCAAATGCTAAGGTAACATTATTTAAATAAATTACAGCTGAGTGTACTAAAACTAAATGTCATACTAGATTGCTACTCAAGACAGGAATGTCCAGAAAAGAAGTAAAGGCATGAAACAAAAATGTGAAGAGCCAACTTAGATTCAGAAAGTTGCAAGTAATTTGAAAGGCTTGCATAGAATATTCAAACTTAAATAGTAAACAAAATTTAAGCCAGTTTACTGTCCACTAAAATCAATACTGAACTTCACTATTACAAATGTACCTCAAATTTGCATTTTCTTTCACTCACATATTTCTCTGTTGAATAGAAATATGTCCTTAGGTTGGTATATCATGAAGCTTAAAAGGTCTTCGGTAAATTATTTTCAAGCATTGTGTAGCTCAACTTAATTCTTAAAGGAAAGTTATTACTGATTCTTAAGTTAGGCTAACTTCCAAGGTGTTTGAAAAGCATTTTCAGCGTACTTAAAAGCCTCATTTTTTTTATCTTTTTAACTGTAAAAATTCTGACCAGCCAAATACTAGCACTAGAAGATATACCTGCTAGTGAAACAAAAAACATTGTATTCACTACAACCTATCTATAAGTGAGCTGGTATTTCAAAGAGATCCCAGCTACAGAAAGGTTAGAACTAATGAAGAAACAAAATTGTATCTTTTTAGCTTGGCAAAAGGAGAACATGTAAGGACACAGGCCTCATTGCAGAACTGGGAGTGGTAAGCAAACCATGAAAAAGAGGAGTGCCTGGCTAACACTGTCTTATGGTAACATAAAACATTGACATTTTTGTAAATCTAGCCTAAGAAAATGTTGTAATAGCATCAGAAACATCTCAACCAAGCAAATCACTTCATTACAGACACTGAATTTAGTATTGTGGTCGCTGGCAACATCCTGCACCAAGTCACGTGGAATAAATAGTCCAAAAAATATTCCCACTTCTGCCCTAAAACATGATGTCAGAGGTGGTATTACTTAAAGCAGAAATGGTGTAGATGCAGATATACACCTCTCAAGTGTTACGCTGGATAGGAGAAACCAAGAAGACAAATAGATGGCTGAAAGATCTGACACAAAAGAATTAATAAAATGTTACAAGTCTTAGGCAACACTGAATGTTCCTCCCAATAGTGACAGTAACTCCAGCTCTTATAATTTTTGTTATTGGCTTGAGATATGCCTCATTTTTTCTCAAGACTCACACTATATACATAATTGCTTCTAATTTCCTCACCCTCCTACTGCCAAACAGCCATATCCCTTCCCTCCCCAGAGCCATGCTCTCAGCAACCACCCAACCAAAGGTGCTAAGCCTGAAAATTGGTAACACAATGTGGTGGGCACACTGTGTGTTCCACCAGCCACACAACATCATTCATAAAGGGGCAAATGGGACATTGTTCCTTGTGGTTGGGCTTCTTGGCCCAACCAACCACTGCTGTTCCCAGCTTTGTGAAGTACAACACGTATACTGATGGTATTTTAACACAAACTCGATATACGGTGTAGCATGGACATTTTGCTTCCTTCTGTTCCTCCTCCCTCTTGCTTCCCTCTCATGCCATTAGCACTGGTTGTAGAGAGATTGGTCTGAAAGTTCTCCTTATACTAGTTCTGGGATTGCTCTGACTAGCACTGATAAAAAGTTGGTGCTTTTGGCACTTTTTCTAACTTTGAATCTGGAGCTCATGAAGTATTTTGAATCCTTTAAAAAGTGTCAACAGGAAACTCATTATATAGTGATGGTATCTTCTGTTTGTTTTTTCAAATATGTTTTGACTTTAACTGAAATAGGTATTCAGGTGCTTTCAGGTGCAGGGTTTTGTCAACACACCTGAATAATCCAAGTGACTGTTTTTCCCATTGAACATCTTCAGGTATTCCCGCAGTTAAACAGTTACATAACTAAACAGGACTCTTTGCATACTAAAGGTTTCTTTTGTAATTGCTTGTCAATGATGCAGAACCCAAGCAGAAAAGTACTTCTATATGTGTGATTGACAGCAAATCAAATAAAAGTATTATTAGTAGAAATATATTATTATTTAATGGTGTGCTTTACCCTAAAGATTTGAGGAGTTTCTTTATAAAATACATATTTTTTTTTAGGACACTTTAATAAAAACATAATTTTATCCATGTAATTTAATAGTTATCAAGGGAGCAAGTCCAGACAGACAAAAGCAGTAATAGTCTGGCTGATTCACATCACCACTAGAAACTAAGTGACATGATTTATCATCACTTTACTCCAGTTTTACACTTGTGTAACTTCAAGGCTTAGGGAGTTGCACTGGAACACTGAAGTGATGAATCAAGTACCATATCCCACTCAGAGCAAAAAATAACCATTATGAAAATATTCCAAAGTGTTGCTTAGGAATCTGGGGAATGGAGTGGGAAAATCCAACTGTAAATTAAAAATTCGTAACTGTTTTCCTCCTTTGTCAAATAATAAATCAGAACTAGATAATTTTAATTAGCACATGGTTAATTTCTCGATATAGAAATACAAAGGATACATTCTGTGTTTTTGCTAAGTTCAGTACAGCCCTCTCTATGAAATAGATATTCCAAAACTTAAAATTATTTCAAAGTTTACGCTTACCACCTTTTCAACAACCTTTGCACAAATTATTTTCCCAGTTTAAAAATCTTTACCCTGTCTTTTTTAGAGAAACACAAGAGGTATTATTTTTAAATTTAACAGAAGTGTCTCTTAGCTTGATGTCCAATTCTCTTTCTCATACCTACACTAGTCACATAAAAAATATTTATTTCTACAGTCCTGAATAATTATCAGTTTTTAAAGAAGAAGCATATTAGAATTCTCATCTATTTCTAGAATGGAACTGCCTTCATTAAATGATAGAATTTTCATGCATATAACCCTTTGCCACAGTTTTAATTATTATTACAGCAATCATTCTGAACATACAGAATCAAATATTAATGTAAATGGTTAGACATTGTCAGATTTTAATTTCTCTTAGTATTTGGTATTTTTTGAATCATTGAGATTATTTCAAAAATAGCCTTTTATTTTAGCACAATTTTGTTATTTAACATACATTTCAACATACCTTTTTCTCATCTTTCTGGAATACTGAATGTTTTCTTTCAGTTTTATCCCAACTCTGTATTCATACTTACAATAGTTGCTATACAGTTAACAATATGGAGAAAGTATAAGCATATCATAAATTTCATATG
>CM021729.1:63567002-63618631 GCA_011074415.1 Stictonetta naevosa | reverse complement strand
TGAAGAACCTCCTCTTGATGTCCAGCCTAAACTTCCCCTGCCTCAGCTTAACGCTGTTCCTGCAAGTCCCATTACTGATGTTTATGGAGAAAAGGTCTCCTGCCTCTCCACTCCCCCTCACGAGAAAGTTGTAGACCGTGATGAGGTCCCCCCTCAGCCTCCTCTTCTCCAGGCTGAACAGGCCCAGTGACCTCAGCTGCTCCACATACGTCTTCCCCTCTAGGCCCTTCACCATCTTTGTCACCCTCCTCTGGACACTCTCCAACACTTTAATGTCCTTTTTGTACTGTGGTGCCCAGACCTGCACACAGTACTCAGGTGAGGCCACACCAGTGCAGAGCAGAGCGGGATGATCCCTTCCCTCGACCGACTAGCAATGCCGTGCTTGATGCACCCCAGGATATGGTTGGCCCTCCTGGCTGCCAGGGCACACTGCTGGCTCATATTCAACTTGCTGTCAACCACAACCCCCTGATCCCTCCCTGTGTGGCTGCTCACCAGCGTTTCGTCGCCCAGTCTGTACGTATAGCCAGGGTTGCCCCTTCCCAGGTGCAGGACCCAGCACTTGCTTTTGTTAAACTTCACGCGGTTGGTGATCGCCCAGCTCTCCAGTCTGTCCAGATCTCTCTGCAAGGCCTTTCCTCCCTCATCCAAGTCCACAACTCCTCCAAGTTTGGTGTCGTTGGCAAATTTGCTCAAAACACCTTCTTCTCCTACATCCAAATCATTTATAAAGACATTGAAGAGGACTGGCCCTAAAATGGAGCCTTGAGGGACCCCACTAGTGACCATCTGCCAGCCAGATGTGGCCCCATTTACCACAACCCTTTGAGCCCTGCCCATCCGCCAATTCCTCACCCATCAGATGATGTTTTTGTTAAGTTGTATGCTGGACATTTTGTCCTGTAGGATCCTATGGGAAACCATGTCAAAAACCTTGCTGAAGTCCAAAAAGATCACATCAGCTGGTTTCCCTTGGTCGACTAGATGGGTGATCTTAACATAAAAGGAAATCAAATTTGTTAGGCAGGACCTAACCCCTCGTGAACCCATGTTGGCTGGGACCAATGACTGCATTGTCCCCCAGGTGCACTTCAATAACTTCAAGAATCATCTTCTCCATAATTTTACCAGGCACTGACGTGAGACTGACTGGCCTGTAATTGCTAGGGTCTTCTTTCTTACCCTTCTTGAAAATTGGCACAACATTTGACAGCTTCTAGTCTACTGGGACTCTCCAGATTCCCAAGATCATTGAAAAATAATTGAGAGAGGTCGCGCAATGACGTCAGCCAGCTCTTTAAGCACCCTGGGATGAATCCCATCTGGACCCATGGACTTGTATGGATCCACGTGGAGCAGCAAATCCCGCACATGTTCAGGGCTGGTTGTGAGTTTATCATTCCCACTGTCATGGTCCTCCCGCTCAGGACACCCTGGGTCCTGAAGCCCATCATCAGTGTTGAAGACAGGTGAAGAAGGCATTAAATGTCTCTGCTTTGCCTGTGTCATTGTCTGTGAGGAGACCTTCATCATCAAGTAGCAGACCTATGTTTTCTTTGGTTCTCCTTTTTCTGTTCACATATCTAAGAAAATGTTTTTTACTGTCCCCCACAGACATGGCCAGCTTCAGCTCTAGTTGGGCTTTGGCCACACAAATTTTCTCCCTACAAACACGAACGGCATCCCTGTATTCCTTCCTTGTTGCCTGACCCTCCTTCCAGCAGCTGTACGCTTTCTTCTTTCGCCTAAGCTCCAGTAGAAGATCCCTGTTCAGCCAGGCTGGCCTTCTGCCCTGCCTGCCTGACTTCCGATATTTTGGAATTGCCTGATCTTGTGCTTTTAGGAGGCAGTGCTTAAAGACTGACCAGCGCCGATGGATGCCAATGCCTTCAAAAGCAGTTTCCCAGGGTACCTTGCTGACTACTTCCCTGAGCAGCCTGAAGTCTGCTTTCCCAATATCCAGGGCTGAAGTTTTGGTGGCAGTTTTCCTTCTGTCACCATAAATTCTAAACTCAACCACTTCATGGTCACTATGACCGAGATGGCCACCAATTGCCACAACCCCCACAAGACCCTCTCTGTTCTCCAGCAACAGATCTAGGAGGGCACCTTTCCTAGTTGGCTCCCTTAGCACCTGCACCAAGAAATTATCATCTAGGTGCTTTATGAACCTCCTGGACTTGCTCGTGTCAGCTGTGTGGTGATCCCAGTTGACGTCTGGCAAGCTGAAATCCCCCATAAGGACAAGGGGAGTTGATTTCAAGGCATCTCTTTGTTAGGCAAAGACTAATTCATTGGTGTTGTCGTCTTGGCCAGGTGGTCTGTAATAGACTCCCACAATGACATCCCCTTTATTTGTTTGTCCCTTAATCCTTACCCAGAGCCTCTCAACTTTGCCATCACCAACTTGAAGTTCCACACAGCCCAGCCCCTGCTTCACATACATCGCCACCCCGTTACCTCGCCTACCCTGCCTGTCCCTCCTGAAGAGCCTGCAACCATCTATTGCAACACTCCAGCCACAGGACTCACCCCACCAGGTTTCGCTTATGCCAATGATGTAGGAGCTGTGGGACTGGGCCAGGACTTCTAGCTCACCCATTTTATTCCTCATACTGCATGTGTTTGTGTAGAAGCACTTCATATGCGCCTCCCTACATGCAGCACCTTGTGGAGCTGACCGAAGGATCTCACTAGCACACAGTCCCTCTGATTCTAGTGCACTGTCCCTTAGCTCATCACCGGTGTGCCTGGTTTTATGCCTTTCCCCCTTTGACTCTAGTTTAAAGCCCTATCTATCAGCCCTGCCAACCCCTGAGCATGCTGAGTTATATTAGAATGGGGAGTGTCCTTTGAAAATAGAGCCCTACTGTCATAGGTCTCATGGGATCTGTTCCACGGCTTATGATACTAGACTGATTTTAGGTCATCCCAGAAAAGGAAACACTGCACAGAAAAACATATTTGAACAGCCTACTATCAGATTTATGTTATTGAATTATCAGGACATAAAATGACAATTTCAAAATCAATCATCACTGTCAAATGAGTTCAAGGAAATTTTAAATTTCTGTCATGACCCATCAAATAAAACATATTTAATACTCTGAACTTGCTTTGCTTGCAATAATGAATTTGAAATTAGAAGAAAAAATTAATGTTTTCTTCCTGGATTGGAATAAACGGGAAAAAATTTACAAAGGACATGGACACTTCATCCTCATTAAAAGGACTGCCATTTATTTAACCTTCCTATCCTGAAGATTTTATTGACAGCAGTTCAAAAGTCTGCCAGTCAGAATTTCTGCTCTGAATGAAAATTTACCCAATTCCTTTTTCTGTA
The DNA here is from genome assembly GCA_011074415.1 of Stictonetta naevosa. Classification (NCBI taxonomy): domain Eukaryota; kingdom Metazoa; phylum Chordata; class Aves; order Anseriformes; family Anatidae; genus Stictonetta; species Stictonetta naevosa. The sequence goes on along the minus strand of CM021729.1, from coordinate 63,615,285 downwards.
GAGTAATAAGGACTTATTCCTTCAGAGTAGTAAGGATTTATGAACAGTTATTAGAATTTGTTCAGATCATCAGATAGTAATGCTGCCAAACATCTGCTAAATACCTCTCTGAGCCCCCCTGTTAATGGAACAAAATTTCCTGCTTTAATTCTGCTATATCCAGGTAGCATGATCCATAAAGTTACTCAGCTGAACTTCCAAGCTCTGCTGTCTCTCTTTAATGAAGCAGATGATTTAACTTAATTAAGTCCCTTGCTCAAGGGTCATTTTCTTTAGGAAACCACCAGGCTACACCTACAATGTTTTCAGCCTCTCTGTTCCTGCCCTTGCACAGCAGTGGCAGCAGATAAACTGGCCTGGACAAAGTGCTCACAAAACAAGCATCAAAAGCGCAATAGGACTACGCGTGACAGCTGCTGCCCAAGCCAATAAATAAAATATATATATATATATTAAAAAAAAAAAAAGCAGAAAGGGAGCAGAACTCATCACTTTAATCCCTGACTATAGTGTAACTTCAGTAATTATGTGGTTTCTCAATCTCAGCCTAATTCCCAAGGGATCACCAGAGCTGATAATAATTAGCATCTCTTTGACATTCTCAGCAGAGAGTCTCCTAAATGAATGGGTATGGAAATGAATGTGTCTGACTGATGTAGGCAATTCCTGCAAAGTAGGATTAAGTCATTTTTGACAGGCAATTTAGGAAATACCACTCCTACCTATGCTAAAATTATACTTTATAACACACACATTTTGGCCATAATTTTGCACAAGAAATAGATCCCTGTAGATCACTCACAGATCACAAATTAAACACTGGTGTTTATAGTTCATGTGCATGCTTTAGTGAAAGTAACAGGAATATGTCATTATTTTAATTTTAGGAAAACAGTAAGAACCATTCTCTAGCCCCTTTTTAATTTTTTTTTTTATTTTTTTGTTCTATTTTACATTTCATTGTTTGTATAAATTTGGCTATACTGTACCATAATCCCCTGGAGCCTAAAGGCAGTTAAGACTGCAGTTCTATAAATTCTCTGTCAGTTAGTTATTAACATTTATTTTTATAAAGAATATCACCATGGGAAGTGTTTATGAAGACACATTTTAAAACAACTCCAGCAAAAAGTTTAGACCCAGCTATACAAAATTTATAAATTGTATTCAGTTCAGTAAGGAAGTTTACATTTCACCCTGCAAGACTGTATTACCGCTGACAAACTGCCTGATGTCCTACATATTTCTATTTGCAAAGCCTATTCTTATGTCAAACTTTTTCAAAAATTTTTAAAATACAAATGTCTTCTTCAGTTAAAAAATACTATTTCAAACCTGCAGTGAAATATGACCATATGACCATATGTACTTCAATAGATGAGACACTCATTTTTAATAGTCCAGAATAGTGTATGTTGCTAAAAATAGTTTAGTAATGCCATAATTCTAAGAAAGTCACAAGTTTTAAATGTTGTCAAGGATTATGATGTATCAATAACATAGAGATCTTGAACACACTCATTGCATGCAGCATATGAAAACATCTCCAGTTCCTACGTATCAGTACTCGCGTTACAATGTAACGTGCTCAAATCTCTCCTTACACAGTTCATAGGTAAGATGCTCTATTACGAAGTGGTGAAAGCTAAGAGAATGCTATTTCAATACATAAAACATGCTAACAAAGTTATGCAAAGTTGTTTTTTTTCCTCTTTTTCTTTTTTAGGGGGGGGGGGGTGCTTGACAGAACCAAAGGCAATGTTGGCAACTCAGATGCCTTGTGGATTTTGACTAGCCAAAGGTAAAGAGTTAGGCTGCTCAGCAACAGCATGCTCTGGCCCTAGTGTTCTGCTGGAAGTCCAGATTTATTATGTGCCGTTTTAGAAATCCTCTTCCATCTCTCGCCCTTGAATCCTTTTTGAAATTCTGTATTAATTCTGCCTGATGAAACTACGTTTTGTGTACCATGGTTGGATGTGTGGTCATCTAGCATGCCAGCACATCCAAGTTCAGGGAAGAGCATTTAAAAAGTGTTCATCTGAAAAGGTCTGGATGAGCTCACTGTCCTGGGTGTGCCTATTTGCTGGAGTCATTCTCTGGACTCCCTTGAATGTCCTACTTGGATCATCTGTACCACCCAGGGTGGAGGTAGGAAGCTTCTGAACAGCGTCCCCAGGAGATATGAAACAACATGCAGGTCAAATAAACAAAACAACAAAACAGACAGACGGAAGAATTAAAAACATGAAGCTAAGAAAAGCTTTGGAAAAAAATTCTGGGCTGTGATCCTTCAGCTCAATGTGAAGTGGTGGAGCCCAAAGTCATTTCTCATTACGCATGTAAAACATATACATCATGACTGGAATTCCACCCAATGCTGGCATCAGTGCTGCCAAATAAATTTGTCTGTTGTCTATAGCTTATGTTCCTGAGTCCATGCAGCTGACCCCAACTCTGGCACTGACAGTGGTGAGCTTCCAAATACCACCTCTGAGGCTACCCTACATGTCAGATAATACCTCTTACTAAGTCTAACCCATGCTCTAGCTCTGTGGAACCTGACATTTGAAAGCCAGTCCTAAAGAAGAGTTTGAACTATGATAATTACATTACTTACTTACTGACTTGAGATCAGTAAGAGATTACTTTGCTAACCTTTATGCAAAATGGTCATCTGTAATGCTATTTAGGGAATGTGCATACAAGGAAACTAGTTTAGAAGATCATTTTCTTGACACACGGCATTTTTTATTCACACGGCATTTTTTATTCATCATCAGGCCAGAGAGATCTAACTACTGTGTCGAGAAGGTAGTCTTAAAAACAGAGAGGTGGAAGCTCTACTCAGGCTATAACCTATATAATCACCTGAATTTACTCCATAGTGCTTTGAAATAGATGAATCTTAAGACTCTCATGGCACAAGAATGATTTATTTCACCATTAAACAACTTTTTGAGGAAACCAGTATAACTTGAGGAAAGCCAGGGGTTGTAATAAGTCCATAAAAACGTATGTTTTCATGATGCTGGCATTGAATTACTAACCTCTACTGATAACAGTATTGTGTAGTATCTTCTAGGCTACCCTAAGATTTGTTTTCAATTATATTTAAAATTCCATTTTGGGGGGTATAGATATTTCTGCTTCAGGTTCACCAAAGGTGGAAAAATCTAAAATAAGAATCTATATTTAAACAGGAACTTTGTCTGCACATATTTTACTACAGATTAGTAACAAAATACTATAAAATCTATGCAAAGATTACACTCAGTTCAGAAGCTATTTTGCTATTTATGGTATTTATATTAGCACCATAAACAATGTGTGGCCCTATCTGTTTTCTTTGAGAGACAAAAAGATGGATTTCGAGTTTGAAAGTCATTTAGTCTAAGAGTTTACACTAAAAGTGACACAAGCACTATTCTCTTCATAAAGATGTGTTTTTAACCTTGGAACCCCAGACAGATACATTAAAACTGTCCTTCCACATAAACATATGTAATTTATGATCAGATAAAGGATAATCATTCAAAATTTCATCCTCAGATGAAAAACACTGAATAAGCATTAACAGAGAAAAAAGGGAATAAAAGCATCTCCTGCAGTTTATACAATGCTTCTGCATCACTAAGGACTGGAAGTAGTCAAGGGTGGTTGCTTACTCAGAAAATTGCTAACATGCCTTTTACCTCTAGTTCCTCCAATTTTAATTCTGTGTACTTGTCAACTAAAAATCACAGTCACTTATAGATGCTTTGTAGATAATGTGATTTAATTTCAGCAAGGCCCCAGTAAATATTTGTTAGTAGCTACGTGTTGGTACTCAAGTCATCCTTGGTTAGCTAAATGTGGATAAAATCTCCTGGAACCTATAACCAGAATATAGGCTTAATCACTTATTCCCAACATCCACAATCTTCTGGCATCCCATACTACAAATAAATTTACATGGCTAAAAGTTATTCAATGTGCAGGGGTTTGCACTACAGTCAGGAAGACATGAGATCTGTTCCTGATCCTAAAAATGATCTCGTTGAAAATCCATGCTCAGTTCCTTATGTGTAATCCACAAGCAATGGTTACTCGATCACAAGGTTGATGGATAAGGGAAGAGCAAACTGACATTATCTACCTGTACTTGTGCAAAACATCTGATACCGCCCCACTTGCAGCCCAGAAAGCCAACTGTACTCTGGGCTGAACCAAAAGCAGCGTGGCCAGCAGGGTGAGGGAGGGGATTGTACCCTTTTACTCTGTTCTGATGAAGAGGGCAGGGAGACTGGTAGGGTGGTCCCTAGAAGTAAATGTTCCTAGGAGGAAATGGTGAGTCTTGGAGCAGGTAGGTATAATGAAATGGCTGGTTTTGTCAAGCAAGGCTCAGCCACAGACAAACTTGGGATCTACTGGCCAGGTGAGCCACTCTGATGTCCAACAACATTCTTCAGCAACTGAAGTTGTTTGTTATAGTAATCAACCAATCAGTGTTGATACAAAGGAATTGAAAGGATTAAGTCTAATTAATACTAATCCAATAGTAGTACTGGCAGGATCAAAGGTCATGTCAGTAGTATAAAACATTGAAATTAGGAAAATTAATTTAGACATATATACATATGTTATATATATATATATATATTTAAAAAAGAAGTAAACCTTATAAAGCTGAAACCACCTGAAGTATTCAGTGTCTTGAACACTGATGTGAAATGCTTGGAAGTTAGATGTGACCCCAGGAGACATTCATGGAAAAGCCTGTGCTTTGCTGTGCATCTTCTGGATTTAAGTGATAATTTCAAGATTTTTTTGGTGAAGCCTGTATGATTTGGTACTACCTTTTTTTTCTGTCTTTTCCCTTTTCCTTTTTCTAACTTTAACAAGAATTGAGGTGAACGATAAAAGGCCCCTGCCCAGAAAATAACTATACAAGGGCCTGGGCAGAATTACAAGACAGCCAATGCCTTCCTTCTGAAAGAGTGTTTCATGAAAAGCTGATGCTTTTCCTAATAGTCTTGCTACAGAAGGGGTTTCTGGAATATTCATATTATACTTTTTGTATGTATACAGTTGTTTTTTTTTTCCTATTTTAAGATACTTTAGATTTTTATTTCATCATATATATATTTTTTTCTTCTTGTACAACCAGCAGATATACTTCCAAACTCTGGCACGCATTATCTAATCTTTGCTGTGAAACCAACAAGCTGACCTAAGGTCTCAAGCGTCATTCACCAGAAACAAAGTTCTATTTACACCATTAGATTTCTGGAACCATTTATTTCTATTGAAATTAATATATAACCTCAACTAAATCAAAGACATACCAGGAATATTACCCAGAAACTGCTGTTAGCTAGCTGCTTTTTTCATACACAGTGTTTCTAAAAGGCTTTTCATGCTGTGAATTTAAAGACAGCATTTAAGATGTCATTATGGCATGTCTTTATATACAGCTGCCATTTAGGTCTTATAATGGATTCAGAAATGATGAACGTAGAAGGTGCATGTGTCTCAGTCAGACATTAACGTCTTTATGGCAGATGCACTGGCACAGTTTCAATCAACATCACAGGATAATTTTGCTGTGGAAAATGCTACAGGTAATTTTGGCTCCTCTAAGAGGTTCTGAGAATATATTTAAAGAAATGTAAAGACCTCAATAAGTACTTCGGAAGCAGCAATACATTAATATTTATTATAACACTTACTGAGCATTGCACTTGGAATCTGATAATTTATAAAGACATTATAAAATGAGTAACAAAAATTATCTATTAAAATGTCTTAACCAAAACAAGGAGTCTGGTCTAGTCTATCACAACTTTTATTTAAATTCAGAAACTTTTAAACACTTAAAACTCTGTAAGACACATACATAACACAACCTTAAATTTTATTCATCATTTATTATTCACCAAGAATGGATCATAAAACTTATTATTGGACTAAAGGCTTGTGTTTACATTCTGACCCAAGCTGTTTTTCTTTATCTGCTCTCTGGACATCTGCAGAGCTCTACTGATCTGGTTGAGTTGTTCATGTCTGCAAAGGTCACCACTAACAGACCACAGCTGAAGATGTAGTTAAAAAGGAGCTCATCTTCATGGCTTTAACCTACTACATGAAATTGTCAATGAAACACGTTCTTGTTGACAAGCTGAAAGATACTCAGAGAAGCTTTGCAGGGCAATGGTGAAAATGAATGGCAAAAGACTATGACAAACAGCTTAGTCCCAAGCCAGTCAGACAACTGAGATACTCAGCCAGGACGCAAGATAATGTAATTGTGTGGTGTGATGGTAAGAGTTAAAGAGCTGGCTTTGTTCCCCTGGGATCCACTAACTCTGGGATAGTCTTTCCATATGGCAAAAACTCCACTCCTCAGTCAGAAAAACAAACAAACAAACAAACAGCATCATGCCCTGAGCTGTGCTAATGTTCCATGCATCCTTCCCCAGTCAAAGTCCACACCAGTCAGGAAGGCCAAGAGGCACCATGCAAAATGCTTGTTAAATTGGCAATAATGGGTTGTTGATTACCTAAATCACCAAACCCACTTGGTAACAGGGAAAAACATATATTCAAGCCTAAGAAGCACACAAGTCTCTTCTGATGAAGAATCTTACTACTAAGCCATTCTGATATTCAGACTAGACTTTTTCAGCATGCAGCAACCTGAGAAATTACTTAAGGGAAAAAAAGAGTGTATGGCAAAGCTTCATTCAACTCCCCTGCTCCTCCCTCAGTAAATGGTGACTCAAAAAAAAAAAAGGGGGGGGGAGATATCCATATACAGGAATAATTCATTGTTGCTTAGTAATTTAAAAAGCTCAGCAAATCCATATAAAAGCAGAAAATATTCTTCCATATTGAATATATATTGCAATTTCATTACATTAGGAGATTTTCATGCATTTCTGCTACCAAAAATTTACTTAAATTATTAAGGCTCTATGGAGATTTGAATACTTCCTCATATTCCTCCGTAACAACAGCCACTGTAACGATACGGTGGTTTCATTAGGAAAAGTAATATAGTCTCTCTGTAACTAAAGAGAGCTTGGAGAAAATAGGATTTAAATACATAAGATTTACATACACAATACTTTCCCTACTGCAACACTGAGGTTATCAGAATAACAATTCAGAAGATCAGTGAATGACGGGGGCCAAATAAACCTCCTTTACACAGGGAAAAAGAAAAAAGAAAAAGAAACAAAACAAAATAAACAACAACAAAACAGGAAAATGTGTTAAGGTCTTACAGTGTAAGCGCATGCAGATTAATTATTTCATTTGTGGCAAAAAAAAAGAACTTTCATCCATGAAATAAAAGAAGTGAAGAAGAGGCAGCATAGCAACGTTTATTTTAAAAGAGATGTGCAAAGGCATCCAAATATGAATTCAGAGAACGGTAATGGCAGATTACATACATTTGCTTAACCATTGGTTCCTAAACCTGCTTTTTAAAGACATGGGAATAAATGACATATACGCTTGCTTGAGATTAAGAAAAAAATAAATTAGAATGCTAGAAACAGCAGACAATTTAAATTAACAGACTGATCCAGACTGAAGAGGTTTGTTGTTTTTTTTTTTCCTTTAGCACCTTGCTGTAGATGGAATGAAGGGATGAATCACTGTGATATAAAACATATAATAAACTCTAGTAATGAAATACTATGGAAATCTGATGTTTTCCAAGAAAGAATGTTGGTGGGCTATTTCTAGCAAAATTTGCTGAAGATGTTAGAAAGCAGGCATGATTTTATAATGAATTTTCTAAAAAAAAAAAAAAAAAAAAAAGGAGAAAAGAAGGTGTTTCAGGCTAGGAAGATGTAGAAAATTAGGTTTATGAACAGTAAAATTAGGTCACTAGCTAATGTGTGGGATGACAAGGTCCTGTAAGCAGAAAATTACTGTCTTTTGATTTTAGTCTATTTCCAAATGGAAAAGAATTTCTACATTTCATATAGAAATCTTGGGTATCATATTTTCTCAGATTGCAGGCTGTATCTTATGACTACTCATATGAGTACTGCATCATTTGACAGCTTGATCCTTAGTGTTGATGTTATTTAGTGTTAGACTTCTTGCCTTTAACGAATATTATTTTCAATCATCATAACACTTGTCTAAAAGATGTTTGAGAACCTACAATTTTCTTTAAGTGAAATGGATTAATCATTATTATAGTGCTATAGTTAACTTGGAAAAAAAAGTCACACCCTTTTCAAAATCAGACATTTAAAAATCTTTTTATTTTGCTGTCTGCTCAAGTTCAACCAACTTCGCAGTGCTGTTCTCAGTCCCATACTCACTGGTTCTGACTGTTATTTTGGCAGCCATCCTTCCAGATAATCAGCTTTGATTAGACTACTTATGAAGTAGAATGCTATGTGTAAGAGCAAATACATCAGAATAAAGTTTAAAAGCAGAGGAAGATTCATCTAATCCTTGCCCATGCATACCCTTTTGCGCACAACACTCTCTTTGTTGATCAACAAAAAAACACATTAAAACATCCAGGACTGAGTACAAAATACTAATGTGAAAAACAGCTGTTAAGATGACTAACACTTTTATTACATATTCAGAATTGCACACATTGGCCAGAAACTGAGCCAGAATAAACCAAAGTAGCCCCTCTGGAAGTTAATGGATCTATAATGAATTACACCAATTGAGAATTCAGAGTATTATTCTGGGATAGTTTTCTGGAAATACACAAAATAAAGCAAAACACTATCATTTAGAACACAGTCATTTAAAATTGCATTTCCTGAAAAGGCAGCTGAATAATATGATTACTTGAGAAACACCTGTAATCCTTCTTGACCTTTTTTTCTAGTAAAGGCTATACATAGGAATTATATACATATATATATACATAAAGAAAAATATACCGGAAGGTTTACAGTGGATTCCTAGTTTCCCCCACAAGCTCTGAATTAACAAGGAAAAAAACACCACCCTGACTATTCTGTCAAACATACAGTTTTAACACGATTACCCAAGTCACCTGTCCCAAAATATGAAATTTCATTTCACACAATAAATCCTTTCCAACATTGAAAAAGTCAAGCAAAGCTGAGTAGCCTGATGAGTTGAAGGAGGACATTCCTGCCTGCTGCTGAGATCCCAGCTCGTGCAGCTAGCTGCTCCCTGGGCTGCTGCTAGCCTGCATGGTTGCATATCAAGGCAGCCATTTTAGAGCCTCTTTTTTTGGTGGTATTAAAAGTGAAATATTATGTACCTTGGTGATTTACCGCCTTTACTACAAAAACACCTGTTATTTTCTCTAAAACTGTTTTGTACTAATAACAAGAACTGTGTTGATCTTGTTTTCCAGGGATATCTACAGAAAGTAAAGACAGACAGAAATTGTGTTCAGGATCTTCCCTACTATAAATCACCATGTGAGCTTGGCAGTTCAAAACGTTGCTTTCTCACAGACAGGAATGGTAAAGTTTCTCAGATTTATTGCAACATGGGCAATTCTTAAATGCTACCACAAAAGAAACTGGAAGGCATTTCTGAATGGTAACAGCAGTGGAATAAAGTCAGCCTGAGTAACCAGGAGACACAAGCAGCCCAACTGTGACACACCAGACTGTTGGAAGGAAGGGTTTGTTTTTTGTTATACCTTCTGGTTTCCTATCCCAGACACTGGATGCAGATATATGACGCAGGTCAGGGTTAAAATGCTCTCACAAAGATAAAGGGTCAAGACTGACCAAATCACTGGCTACTGTCAGCAAATGAGATTTCACTTTTGTACGATGCTATAGTATTTTGGGAAGCCATGCTACAGAGAAGGGAATGAAGTGGGATATAGCTTACACTCCCCTAAAAGGGATGCCACTTTTCCCCATCTGACATCCCACTTTGTCAAAAAAATATAAGAAAACAAATCTTCTCTCCTTTGCTCCTACAGCTACTCGCTGCAGAAAGATGGGGCAGCAAGTCGTGAAGCAGCCAGGCTGCCCTCATTCAAACTCAAATAAGAGCTGCAAAAGAGCATCCCCAACCTGTACCACGAGCTTCTTATCTTGCCTCCTGCCAGGATGAGACAGGGATCTGTGGGTTCTTCCCCTCTTCTGCCAAGGCCCTTCTGCCCAAGCAGCACTGCCCGCCCAGCTGAACACAGCCTCCCTGGCAGACAATTTCCTGCCTGGGGGAATTTACAGGCTAGTTACTTTATCCTAACTTTGCATTGTTTATGCAGAGAAGATTCTCCTCAGTAGGCCAGGTATACCGCCCTACTGTAGCTTTAGCTTTAGAAAACTATTCAAAGCAAAATACTTCAACCTAAAAATATACACATCTTCTGAAAGTGCCCACTTATCTGGATGCTCAGTGTAGCTCTTTAATTTTAATGCCACTTCAAAGAACACAGGAACACTCACAGAGCTGGCCTTTCTTTGTAGGTAAAAGTAACTTTAATCCCCTAAACATCAGTCAAACCCCATAAGCAAGGCATACACTGATGGATGATATACTACCTACTGTGGGGTGACTGTGTTTCTTCTATCATTAGTTATCTTGTCTTGGGGTCTAAGCAGGGAAGCAGTAAATCAACTCCTCTCCTGAGCTCTCAAAGGTTTATAGCCACCTCCCCAAAGACCTTCCTCCTCTCAGGATTCAATGGGATTGATGTTTATTTCCAAAGAAAGATATGATTTCCACCTCTGATTTTACTAGATTATCAAAATTTAATTATGCCACAAAGCTAATCAGGAAGTACTCATGTATTTTAATATCTGTTTGATCACATGCCTAAGGAGTTTTCTTTCACTAGTCATTTCTGAAATGAAGCGCTGTATCCAAGCGAAAAAATAAACAGAACCGAGCTGCTCAGTAGCCTACAACATAATATAATTAACTAGCACAAGTGCATAAACAGAAGGCCGGTTACAGTTTTGACCTTGGGGATGTTTTATGAAAATGGCTGACATCAATCTCATGGTCTAAATATTTTATGGAAATCTTGAAAGACCTTAAATTTTTTCCAGTAAGAATCTTGTAATTCCTGTCATATTTCACAGACAAGAGACACCTTCTGGGACAGGACTCTCAAGAGAGATCTGATTTCCGCCTTGGTCTGTTGCAGTGATGCCATCAACCTGCACTGGCTGAGGTCAGCTGCTCAGCGTAATGGTTAGATGTGCAGCGGCACCTTTCATTTCACTCTCAAAAAATCAGTTTAGATGCAGGCAGGTGGGAAAGGGAAGGTCACATTTCCATCATTTATAACTCACCTCCACCTCAGATCACAGAGAACAGGCAGATGTATTCATGTCACAATTGCCAAAATTTTTTACCAACTTCTTGGTGGCCAGAAGCTCTTTATACATCTCCTTAAAAGCTAAAATCCTCAAGTGTTTCATGCAATATAAACTAGGAATTCCAGGAAGAAAATAGCTCTCTATTCTCCACTTTGAGGAAAAGATAAAAAATTTTCATATGAAAAGATTCATCTGCAAAAGCTAAGTGCACAATAGGAGCTTATCCCTCCTGGGCAACTGGAGATGATGCATATTTAATTTTCTTCTCTATCTGGGTGGGGGAGGAGGGATGGGACGGGGGACAACTTGAGCTTGTTTAGTGCCTAGTTAATGCTTTCACTGTGGACAAACACCTGGAAAAACAAGTTCCTGAATTTCTACAGCTGTAAGATGTTTTTTAAACACGAGGGGCATTAAAAAAGAAGCAAAATAAGGCACTTCATATGAAAATGAAAGACAGTAAGCACACTAAAATGATTGAAAAGTCACAATCTAAAATTCATCCACATTTTACATCTATCAAAAAATTCCCAGCTTTCTACTCTATTACAAAATTCAACACCAGAAGCCTACCTGCTCTGCCACTGAGTTGTTTTTGTACATAGGTTCAAATGCATTCTAATACATAGGTTCAAAACCATTCAAATCATAGAATGGTTTGTTTTGGAAGGGACCTTAAAGACCATTAGGTTCCAACCACCTGCCATGGGCAGGGACACCTCCCACCAGATGAGGTTGCCCAAAGCCCCATCCAGCCTGACCTTGAACACCTCCAGGGATGGGAAGCCATCCATGGCTTCCCTGGGCAGCCTGGTCCGGAGCCTCACCACCCTCAGGATAAAGAATTTCTTCCTCATAACTAATCTAAACCTACCCTCTTAAAGAGGGTAGGCTATGTGACTATAGCTCTTGCCAGTGAAGGTTGTGGCGAAAAAGCCATTGAATACCTCAGCCTTCTCCGTATCCCAGGTGACCAGGTCTTCCACATCCTTCCGGAGAGAGCCCACGATTTCCCTAGTCTTCCTTTTATCAGTGATGTAGCTTGGGAGCCTTTCTTGTTGCCCTTGGTGCCCCATCCAGATTTAATTCTAACAGAGCTTTAGCTTTCCTAACCTGATACCTGACTGCTCAGACACTGTCTCTGTATCATTCCCATTTTATCTGTCCTTACTTCCACCCTCTTTAGGCCTTTTTCTGATTGAGTTTGGCCAGGAGTTCCTTGTTCATCCAACGCTCCAGTCATGGGAGTCATACCATGATGTCTCCATAATGCCAATAAGGCCATGTCCCTGCAGGCATGTGTGCATTTCTAACTTCTCTTCTTTATTCCCCATGCTACGTGCATTAGCTCAGAGACATTTCACTGGGGCCCTGATGAAGCTGACTTACTGGCTCAGGTGGCTGGAATTCCTTTGTGCTACTCTTCAGGTGCTCTACTGCTGACTTGCAGCCCTTCCACAGGCTCTGGGCATCTATCACTGACACTGGTGTCAAACTGGAAAGAGTGGGATGGACTGAGGTTCCCCTCCCCTGGCAACTCTAGTTTAAAGCCCTCTTCACCAGCTTGGCAAGCTTGTGACTGAAGATGCTATTAAAGATGCTGTCATAGTTATCACCAAGTCCAATACAAAAGAAACTCTAGGTATATTCATCCAAAGTGATTGTATTTCAACAAATCAAAATTACCAGAAAGTTAAGCAAACATTTGCCTACTATATCCAGCACTCTTCTGCTGCCATTAAATCAACAGCAAAGGCATTCAATTAGGCAAAGGCATTTCTGTTTCTGTTCCATTTTCTCAAAAATCAAGTATTCATACTTTTTGTTCTTTCTCCTCTATCTATGGAGGATACTCTTCAGTAATGTTTCTCCTCTGCTTGTGAGATACATAGACTCCCACAGCTGCACACTACAATGATTTCATGGTAAACCATTTCAGTAACATTCTTGAACCCCCCGCCCTTAGTTCTTAAATGCTACTCTAACAAACCGAAGACAAGAGTCTTAGCCAGTGTTAAGTCAGTAATAAACCACGCTGTGGTTACCTAAGCGTCTGGCTGTAACCATTCAGCCAGAGTCCTCAAGTTAAGTTCGGTGCTGTATCCCCATCATACCTGTTAACAGTATGAATTTATATTAAGGAATAGGGCTACACAATACCACTGAGAATTTTCCCTTTAAAATCAAGGTAGGTGACAACATTTGAGCTGACCTTTTTGCTGAATGGAACCAAATTCAAATCATAAACAATTTACAAGCAGCTTCAACTGAAGGACAAACATCAACATGTTTTTAACCTCCTGCATAAAGGGTCATTTCTCACCAAGTTGCCGCAGAAACACGTAGCCCTGTTTTGTAGGGAAGTTTATTAAGCACACCTGGCTACACAGTCTAAAACAAGCCAGCACTGGGGACTGTGACTCAGATTTGCTGTTGTCAAATGAGGAAATTAGGGAACTACATTTTCAGGCACTCTACAATCAGTCTTGGTTAAAGCAAACTGTGAGTAAGTGACAGACCTTCGCCAAAGAGCAAGTGATGAATGGAATGCTTTTAATGCTAATTTGAACAAAGGAGTGGTGTTTGAGCAAACTGTGGATGGAGATTCATCTTTGAATAGAGATGAAAGCTGATGCCAAGCAACTAAAACGAGTAATGTTTCATGGCAAACAGATAGGCAGGTGATTTTGTCAAATGAAAGCCCTCTTTGCTGAGCTTTGTTTAGCACGGTGCCTACACATAAAATGAACTGTTATGTTGTGTTGCAATTACACCCCGACAAAAGCAGACAGGCAATAAACACAGGCACTGCAGACCTACACACAGTTCTATTTTTGTGGATTTTGAGATACATTTTTAAAATAAATGGGCCAACAAATCCTGTACTAAGCATCCTGTTTTTAACATACACCCATTGTTTCTTTCCCATATTGATGTGGCGTTTCTGAAAATCCCTAGAAAAAAATGCAAAATTTTTACATTTAGAAAACCAGAAATCATGGGAAGCTCAGGACAAATATCCTAGTTAAAAAAAGACATCACAAAATGCAACTGCCTTGGAAAAACAACATCCTAGTGAGATTTTCCAAGGTCACCTGCGGGGTCCTCCCTTTTGAACTCTCCTTATTGCACACACTTTTGTAATGAGATTTTCTGTCATGAAGTTTATCATACGTATGTTTTCAAATATGAATGCACAACTGTGCCTCATTAACATTTCCTCTAGCATACACTGATGCAAGAAGCCAGTGTCTCTCTTCTCAAAGAGGTGGCCCAAATCTCCTGTTTTCTTCTGTGAAACATACTCCTTCCTTGTCTCCTGGCCTGGAACTGACTAAAGAAGGGAAGTGACTAATTGGTTGTATAGTGTGCATTCTCTTAACATCTTAGAGGTAAAAATAAAAGGACAATAAAGTTTTCAAGCCCATCAAAATCTGAAAGTCTTGTTTAAGTCAAAAGATTGGAAAAAAAATGTTTTGATGCTTTAAGCAAGAGCGAATGAACTACTACTGAATCATGTAGTTAACGATGCTGTTCCTACACAAGTTTTCTGTGTAACAGTAACTAAAGAAGTTAATATTTGCTGAGGTGTAATGAAGTAAAGTATGATCAAGTAGGGAAAATACTTTATTTTGCATGTAAGTTTTTGTGTATTTTCTTTTAAATTACTTTACTGTCTTCAGAAAACAAAGTGCATTCACATAATAATGTGAAAGTGGTGGAACAAAATTAAAATAATATTAAGCCACTGAGAGCACCAGAATCCTTGTACCACCCTTATGCAGGAAACACCAGAGGTTACAAAATAGGTTAACTACTCTACTTCACATGGTGTTTCTGAACTCATACTCCAAAGCCTTCTGATAGCTTGCCTCATAGGTTTCCCAGGAACGGTCTTCAGGAAATTGCTGGCAATCAGATACTCATGACCTGACCCTTCTCTCCCAGGAACCTAAGTAATGATTATCCTTGTGAGTATTCAGCTCATGGCTATAGATTAAAGAACCATTTTTTTCTCACTGAGGCAGCAGCCCACAATATAGCTAGAGGCCAAACAAGTACTGCTTTTGCTGTATTGAATGGGAGATAGCCGCAGCTTGCATGATTAGCAGATGGAAATCTAGAGACTGCCCTCTATAAGCAGAAAACATAGTTTAGCCAGATAAACAGACCTGGTAGATCAAAAGTCTCTGCTGCTGGAACAGAGCAGGGCGTAGCAGCAAGAACACTGCTGCGAGGTGCTCTTCTACAGCTCTTGACAGTTTTCTCCCTTGCAACAAACAGGATCCTTACAGTGACAAATATGAATTTACTGTTGTGAATGGTTTAATTAGTAACACGGCTGTAGACAAAAGAAGGTACGTGGCGAGAGGAAGATGAGGAAAACAAAGAAGGGAAGATGGTGGCAGGTTAAAAAGTTACACAAAATGCTACTCTGATTTGCAGCAAGGTTATGGTGGTGGATTCATGAAGTAGCAGCAGGTTTACAAGTAATCTATGGACCTTGGATCCAAGGAGTAAAACTTAAGTCAACATAAAATGTTCGGCTTTGTATTGCTTAGTCTCTCCTTATTTTCCTACACAGTATTACTTTCCCACCCAATCCCTCCTCCTCAACTTGCATTTGCTGCTCTCCCAGTTCAGGCTGTATACAGCTTTCTGAACAGGGCCAAAACTCAACATGATAGCCTTCTCTGCAGAAGTCTGAGTACAAGAGATTTGTGATTTTCAGTCTATCTTGGATTGGTTCCATGCAACAGCTTTCCAACTAATGAATTTGTGAAATCATTTAAGTTATTTTCGTCATTCTTGAAATTTAAGATGATTAGTCATGAACACAGTGGCCACTGAGGTAATTGCTTAGGTTCTCCTCTTTCACTTTTGTGCCAAGGAAGTCTAACATTTTTTATAAAATCAAATGACTACACCTCTTCTCTGCCCTGCACACCCCCCCCCAAAAAAAAAAAAAAAAACCAAAAAAAAAAAAAAAAAAAAATCAAAGCTAAAACTAAACTACACAAAGGAATGACCTGGCACTGAAATGGGAGGCATTTGAGATAGGCATTAAAGTTATTTTATGCTATGGAAATCAGTAATGCATACTGATTTGTTTTTGTTTTGTTTTTCAATAAGAGTGGGGCAGATATTTGGTTAAGAGAGACTAAGGAATACTGCTATGGAATAACTGGCAATTTAAAATATTTATTATTTTCTCAATACACCCCAAAATGCTAGCACATAAAAATACGCTAATACACCTTTTTTCATTTTAACTGTGTTCATTTTGAACACAGTTGTTATCTACACAGGGGGCTAAATCCAAACTTTATATTCCACATTCATTAAAAAGGCCAACTAAAAACAGGTATTAATTTTAATTTATATTTACCTATCCAAATGTGTGCATAAATACCTAGAAGAATGGGTATTGAGGAGCTCACTGAGCATCCAAACTTTCTTCCTATGGAGAGTAATAGTGTGCCTTTTTATATGCTGACAGAACTGGTAATGAACATGAGTTATAAATGAGCTGTTAATGATATTTTTATAAGGTACAAAGGAAGAAAAGGTTAGCATCTTGACTCCAGGGATACCTTACTGGAAAGGCTTGAATTTGTGAGGAATACAAAGGAAGGCCCAGTGATTTCAGTATGATGATTAGTCCCAGGTGATCAAGATCACACCTACTAACTGCTGTCTCACAGGAATAACAGAAAAGCTGTCACTAGTTAAGACTTGTGAATTGGGGATGAGAAGTGCAGAAAGACTAATCTATCTCTCTGATCATGTCTTTATTTAAATCTATCCTTTATTAAGAAAAGTTCAGAATGCATCATTTTATCTGAACATGTAACTAAGATTTAATTTCATTACAGAAAAAGTATCCTGTTTTAGAATATATAGTGCAAAATAATCCTTTTTTCTTTTGCACCTATCTTCACATATGCAAAGCTTTGAATCTCATGAATTGACATTTGGCTATTGATGGGGGGTGGCATCCTGCGTGTCTTACTAGAGTAAGTTAAATTGAGCATATAAATAACTATGTAAAGGGAGGAATCTGTAAGCATAAGGAAATGCGTTCTCACTCTGTTGCAGATATGGTGGGTTCAAGTCTCCACCTAATTTATAAGATGTATGTAGCATGTATGTATCTGTTGAACATAAAGGGCCATAAATCAACAAGCTTGGGGTAATCTTTGAAAATAAGCAGAATACTTATTATAGAACCATATAAATACTTACGTGGTTACTTAATAATTACTTAGATGTAAATACTTATTTACAGAACCACCTGCATTATATAATTATATACTTCATTTGCCTATTGTCTTAGAATTATTTTAAAGCCATTTTTTCCTGTCCCACTCAGTTTTCACAAATGCCTAATATTTTACAAGAAACTTGTGTATGCAGTGTATATAGTGTTATGCAAACTGAAGAAAACTGTCCTGCAGGAGAACCTTTCATCACAAAGATGAAAAGGAGCTTCTCAGCTTTTGAGTATGACACTCAGAAACATTGCTGTCCTATAAATCTGGCAACATGTCAAACTATTTTTGTGGATTAATGTACCATTTAGAGTTTCTATTAATTAAAACAACTTTTCCAAATACAAGTTATACCCTTATACTACATCACTCTCAGCATCTATTGATCTATGTGCTACTTTAAGAATAAAAGCTAAAGGACAAACAGGGAAGTGATTCTGTGACAGAACATATCACTTGAGATAGAGATAAACAGTAAAAATTACCCAGTTTAACAATCAGGCTAGAAGAGAAAAGAAGGGGGAAAAAAAAAAAAAAAAAAGCAGACAGCAAATCAAGACAAGTATTACATTTTCAAGTTTTAGTCCTGAGTGAAGAGGTTTCCTCCTTCTTATTCAAATTCTTTTTAAAGGACATACAAGAAAAAAAAATCCTTTGCTGTTCTTATTTTACATTCTATTTCTATTCTTAATTATGCATATTTTTAAGTTTCTGTAGTTGTGAGTTAAGTCTCCAGTCAAATGTCCATGGTGTTTTAAGATACAAAGATGGCCAACAGGACGCATACTCAATCAGGGAAGCCAACTCTTCAATCTACCAGAGACCTACCAGGCCTAGAATGTGAAGTCTGATTGAGAAAAAGTCAAGTTAAAAATAAAGATGCATACTTTAACCTAGAAAAGTAATAAATCAATAGCCATAGGTTATAGTGCAATCTTGAGCAACTCAGCTTTTAATCGAGAGAGGCCACTTGCTCAAATGAGACATTGTAATACAAATAGGAAGTAATTAAGAGAATGTTAAATGTTACACAGGTAGCCAGAGAAAATGTCTTTCCAGTATTCTGTCAGAGAGACATCAAAATTCAAAATTCAGAAGTAGAAGCTTGTTATTGTGCAGAAAATAAATATGGGTATAAAGCAGTGGAAAAAATTGATTGCTTAAGTCACTGCCAGTCATGACAAAACACACATGAAGCACAACACATGTGAAGACAACCTACAAAGTATTAAAGTGAGAAGAGTTGTTTTAAAATGTGCATACAGCTACAGGTTTCAAGTCATGCCAGTAAACTTAGCTTGAAGGTGCTGCTTGCTGAACACAAGATTCTCAAGATTCTCAGGCCTGCAAGAGATCATCTGGGCCACTGATACACAGTCTATTCAGTAGATGAAGATAAGGGTTTTTATCCCAATGTCAAGGGTTATAGAAACTGCCTATCAGTACCCCTACAAGAGCTGTTTTTCTTTTTTTTTTTTTTTTTTTCAAAAACCAATACTTCCCTTTGATGAAAGGATAATTCTAAATGAGCTGATACTGATAAAACCAAGATCAACTCATCTAAAGCATGTCTCTATTTCCAAGACGGAAAGGAATACAAATGTATTGTAGTATTATCATGTGAATTGCTTTATTTGATATTTGAGTAACATGAAGTATATTTAAAGATTTTTGATGCTTTGCCTTCCTCTCTGAATTACCTGCATATATAAAAGCATTCAGACATCAAAACCAAATACCTACCCCTGTAAACATGCTGAAGAAAACTATCATGAATAAATGGTGTGAATTGAACATAAAATAAAAGAATACCCATTAAGTTATCCCTGGTAAGTATTTGTGCTAAAGATAGTTAAACCATAATATTCAAAGTAAAACATTCATTAAAAAAAAAAAAAAAAAAAAAAAGTCTGTCTCTTTATCTTTACAAAATAACCCCAAGAGGGAAAGCAAATCTCTGCCTGTACCTTCTGGTAAACCAATTTATGACCTGCAACTCAAAGGACTATTTAAAGCAGGCATGTGGCATGAAGTGCATAATGAGACTGTGTGGTAGAGTGGTTTCATCAGCAGGTTTGGAACCTATGAAAATAAAGAACTGTTGTCACTGCATTCTATAATTTTTATGTTCCATAATACATGTATTGAAGCATATTGTTGTATAATTATAGTAATAATTACTAGCTCTCTTAAATGCAACAGATCTCAAAGGGACTATTATGCTGGATACTAAACAAATACATGTGGAGCCCCTGCCCCAAGAGCACAGGAACAAACAGAAGTATTAGAATGGGGGTTGATCCAGGTAGGTTACTGATGACTAGCAAAAGTTTCCCATTAACCTGATAAGCTGTTGTTTTTTAACTATTTATTGAAGGAGGATGAAACAGAGCTGCGGTGTTAGTGGCACTACTCCAGCACCACTAATGCTCTGGTTTCACAATTGATGTCACCAAATGCGTGTTGAAATAGATCTTCTGTAGTTCATGAAGAAGAGAAAACAAAGAAAGGGTCCTGCTGAATTAGTGCTGCCTGGTAGATGGTCAAGTTACACTATCTTTTTGCAAAGGAAACAATTATCAGAAAGTGCATTCCCAGTGCAAAAGTGCATTGACTCACAGAATTTATGTCCACGTCTACTCTTATTACATATTGTTGGGTACACGTCAAATCGGTGTGAAATATGAGCAAGAACAGAGGAAGAGTCTCTGTATTTCCTTTACATGTCCCATATGATCACGTCAATACTCTACAAAGATACAAAGAGGATTTGTTATCACTGCCTCGTTTTTTTATTTTTATTTTTTAATGCTGCTTAGTACTTTGAGGCTTTCAAGCCATAACAAAGTACAACATGTTTTGAGGACAAGTAGAGGGAATATTAGAACTCCAGCAAGACAGTTTCAAAAACATGTAGCTGGTTTGTTTCCTTATGCAGAAAATCTGTTTATTCATGGAAGAACATAAATCATACATCTTTATTCATGGAAGAACATAAGTCATACATCTTCATTAATGGATTTATTTATTTTCTGAATAATTGGAATTTTACATTAATTGTTCCTCTTTGCAGGGATATATAAGACCCAAAGGAAAAATACACAATAATTCTACCTCTCCTTCAAATAAACATTACTACAGTATTTAAATTGCTTTGTTTTTAAGTGGAGGAAAAAAAAACAGCAGTATCGATAGAAGTGTATTATGCTTGGACTTTAAATCTGTAACGATTCTGAAATTAGTCTTAAAATTTAACTTAAATCTGATAAAGACCTAATTTGGCAGTGATTTAAACAGAACTTTAATTATATATAAAAAATTTATGGCCAATCAAAAAAAAAAAAAAAGTTATTTCATATCTAAATTTTAGTAATATGTGTACAATGCACAATCAAACATTTTAAAACTTGATATTGGACAACGCCATTGCACTCAAACCACAGCGTGGTGATTAGGTATTCTACTTTTTTGATCAGTCACAAAACGTTGTAATGCAGAGTAGTATTCTCAAAGCATAAATCCATTAAGATTATGTCATTATGATTCTCCTGAATTAACTGAACAACATAAATAATGACTTACTTAGAGACAACCACATTCAGCTACATTACTTCATATACTGAAAAATATATACTAAGAAACCTAGTTGTATGCAGTGTTGATAATTTTTGTAGAAACATTGTGAAGTAATACCTTACTAATGCCTCCGAGTGTGATAATCCTAACAGGATTTTTAAAGGGGCATAAAACATATTGATATTTGTGCTTTGACTGCATTTTGACCATGACATCTGGTATAACATGGATTGGCAAGGATATATATTGTACAGACATAAAACCATCAGGTTAAGAGAAAAAGTAGATCTCTAGCAGGGTTTCAGTGAAAAGGTATCTACTACTTTAAGGGAACGGGAAATGTGATTATTCCTTGGGATGAGCCATTTACAATTATAGCTTGACAAAAAAAAAAAATAGTAATAATAATAATAGTTTAAGCCTGAAGTCAATTAAAATGGCAAAGTTCTAAAACTCCTTAAAATAGTCTATAAAGTAGAAGCCTTGACAGATGGAACTTTAACTGCACAGCACAGTTGGGTGCTGTTATAATAGGCATTTTTAAAAATAACTTTGATCAAAGTTTTTTAACGAGCAGCATCAAATCATTGGTGGTTTGGACTACAAAAGAGAACTAATTAAATTTAAAGGGCCAGAGGCTCATGAAGGCACAACATGTAATCCCTAAGGCAAAACCTTGAATGAATGGGATGAGAATATTTGCACATTAAAATGGTGAAAAGTGGCAAGGTGCTTGCTATTATTTATTTTAGGCACTATAGAGAGATTATTAGAACCAATTCTGAATCTGTCCTCATGAGAAAACATGTAGAAATGTATGAGCATTGCAAGTCCAAAGATTCACTTGAGACAAAATATTTCCATAGAACTGGCAACAAACACAGAATATAACATTTTCACTCAATCCAACAGGCCATCTCATGAGGTCCTTCTGTATCCTAAGGAACAATAACTTCCACCAACTTCAATGAGAAATATGACTGAGAAAGGACATAGGCAAGAGAAAGTAAAATAGAAAGAAAACTGACTGTAAATTGGTGCCCAGTAGCCTTGTTTTGTGTACAGGCAGCTATATATACTAGCATTATAACTGAAGACAACAATCAGAAATTATAAGATAGTTTCTTCCATTGCTATGTTATCATTCATATCTATACATTTCTATATATAAGTACTGTATATATTTTGTATATAGCATCAAATACAGTATATAACATCTATCCCCCCAGTTTCATCACATTTCTGGGAAAAGGAATAAGGTTGCCTTCACTGATCATCTTCCAAACCTTGTGAAGAGGGAAACTATTACCCTTCATCTACCTTTCAAGCTCCTTTGAAGTAAGCAGAAAGGATGCAATTTTATCCAATACTTGCTCCTGTTTTAAAATCTTCCTGCCATGTGAAGCACTGAAGTATTTTCCACAGTTAACAAAAGAGTTTTATTTGTCTGACAAAGTCATGATTGCCAATCATGACATCAAACATTGTTTTCTTAGCTTGATACTGACTTTTTAAGTCCCACAGGAGAAAGGACTCAATTGCTAGAGGAAATAAGAGTGAAAATTGGCACTGAGCAAAACAAAGGCGAATCAGCGTGAGGAACCAAGACCACAGCTGGGTCATGTTCTGGACTGCTCATAACCAGAATAAGGGTTTCTGCATTATGCAGCGACACAAGCTTCCTGCATCAGTGTGGTGGCTTCATGCTAACTGAGTCACCACATAACTCTTGTGGGCTAACAGAAATACAGAGGTCAAAAGGACTGGCAATTTTCTGCCTTTTTTTTTTTTAAACAGATCTTATTAACAACAGAACATGAAAAGAACTAAAGGCATTTCAAAGTCTTATTCCAATCAACATCGCTCTGTAATCTGTTCAAGCCTGCTCCAGCTGCTTCTCGTCTATGTGTGTGTATAATTCTTTCCAGTGTCACAGGACCTGGCAGTCTCAACTAAGAATGATGACTCTAAAACGCCAGACACCAAGCAAGCTAAACAAAATATCAGACCTTTGATTAAGGAGTTGAAGTACAAGACTTGATGCAACATGTGATGGAGAAGTAAAACAAATGAGACAGTGCTGAAGAGCACAACAGCAGTCTCAAGCGTGAGGCACCTACAGAGTCACTAGAACTTAGTTTACGTACCAATAGCCAAAGCAACAACTCTACCTCAGCTTTGCATGGGGCAGCTAGAATCTTACCATTCCTGAGAAAACAAAACAAAAACAACCTCCCCCTACCCCAAGAAACATTCACACCTCCCCATTTCTGAAGAACTTCCTAACAGCTGGAGGACTTCCTTCCTGTCTTCCTTCCCCAGCAGAAACTCCATCAAACAAGAGCAGGCATTCACAAGTCCCTGGCACACCATTAACAGATGCTGCTTAGAAATGTTCTACATAGAAACCTTCAGGTTGGAAAAGACTGCTAAGATCATCTAGTCCAACCTTTAAACTAGTGCTAACATCCACCACTAAACCATACTTCTAAGATCTACATGTACAAAACTGGGAGCTGAGTGTTTTTCAGTCCTGGATTCACAACACTAACCAATTATGCCAAATTTCCCCAATGCACATGGAGTGGGGGGCAAAGCTGCTGTACAGAAAGACATATAGTATTATTTACAAAACTTCTTACATACATCTGCTGTTTTCCTGAGAGCTTTACTTACTAATGCCTACTAATCCAGTTTCAAATTGTTATTCTAGAGTACAAAGAATTAATGACATCAGTATGTAGATATGAAGTAAAAATTACCGTATTTCATTTGGCCTTCGCTATAAGCCATGATTTAGACACTACAACCAAAATGTAAACCATAAATCATATCCAGTAATGTTACTGTAAGTGCCCAAACCCTATTTTTTTAATGTAAACTTTTAGGTTACAGATTAATTACTTATTGTAGGGATTAATTACTCATTGTAGTATTGTAGTACTTATTTTAGGGAAAAGACCCTTACAAAAAATTTCTGTGAAGTGGAACAGTTAAATGCAACCTGCTGCTCTGCAAAGGCTTAAAACCTATCTGACAGCCTGTCTGAGAACACATGCATGAGTAAACTATATGCAGAAAATAAATGGTTTTATTCTGCAATTCATCTACTCTTACAGGTGAGAAAAAAAAAAGGTAAAAAAATAGCCATTTGCAATGCCCCATGTGTCACTGATTGCAGACAGCTTTGAGGTAATACTTGCATCAACAAGATCTTGTCTTTTTATTAAAAGCATCCCATTCTGATTTCAACACTGGCACCAGGTTGTTATAACAGTTAATTAGTCTGCAAGAAAAAAATGACCCATTTTTTTATTTTTCTTGTGTCAACTTCCAGTTATTCATTAGACAGCAGTGTCTGCTGGACGCAAAGACCATCAGAATCACACCATCAGAATCACACCACAGAATCATCACAGAATCACATTTGAGCTGGAAGAGACCTTAAAGACCAGCTAGTTTCAACCCACCTGCCAGGGGTAGGGACACCTTCAACCAGACCAGGCTGCTCAACTTGCCCTGTAGTTGTAGACCATGAGTACTATGACTGTTTAAAATTCTTCTCAGTATTTAACTTAAATCATTTGCCAATCCCTCCATTTTTATCACAATGTTATTCTCCCCATCTTGCTAATGTTTTTTCTTTAAATTTGGATTTCCAAACTTGATAGAGCACTACATCAATGGGCAAAATTGTCTTCACTCAAAATCACATGGTCCACTTCCCTGTAAATTTGCAGATCTTTCTCTAGGCCTTATTATAGATATAGGTATAGATATAAAACTTTAAAATCATTGATAGTTCAGAGAATGGTCTGTATCTTCTTTATTTCCTAACAGAGCCTTACATTAGACTATCAGGTAGCACTGAGAAGTCACAAATTCACAGCAGGTTACATAGAGAGGCCAAATGAACTAATATGGCCAAGCCGAAGCTGGTTTCCTGCAAGCCCAGGGACAATACTCTGCCGAATGATACCTTATGAAAGTCATAATCTACTACTTTACTAATTTTACCTTCTTCAGTCTTCTGGTAAAATCATCACAGAAGACACAAGTACTTAGTTTGCAGATGCCAGTTTCTGCATCTTTATAAAGATTGAAATTAACCATTCTTGTTCCTTTTCTCAATGTTTTTGTTCATTAAGTCCTGCTCCAATATTTGATCAACACCAGACTGATACATCCTTATTTGAATGTGTCATTTTATTCAATTTTTCTTTTGGTAAAAAATGGCAATTTTTTCCAAATCTCCTGTAATCCCCTCAGTGAGCTGAAAATTCCAGAAAAAAAAAAGATATTGCAAACTAAGAAAAATCCTCAGACAGTTTTTACACTCTGCAATTCAACATTCTTTAACTGGTTAATTTTAAAATGTCTAGGTTTTACAGCTGTTGTTTCATGTCTCACTTGGTTTATAGGAAAATGGAACTAAGTCATGACCCAACAACAACTATTTTTTCCCCCTATACCCAAATCTAAACCATTTACAGAACATGGCTGCTTTTTCAGTTACTAGTAAATTTTTTTTTAATCATTGTGCTAAAAGGCCAGTAGCAGCTGCACATATGTTCTCAGCTTACTTGAAGACTGGTCATTTGCCTTCTGTTTCCTGGCTTGAGATTCTCTGTCTTTATATTGCATGGCTTTCTTCAGCTATTTCCTGCAGAAAAGTTCCTACTTTTCATTTATGACAACCAGAATGAGCTTCCTGCTTTCTGAATCTTGGACATGCATACATACAAATCACAGAACCACAGAATCATCTAGGTTGGAAGAGACCTCCAAGATCACCTAGTCCAACCTCTGACCTAACACTAACAAGTCCTCCACTAAACCATATCCCTAAGCTCTACATCTAAACGTCTTTTAAAGACCTCCAGGGATGGTGACTCCACCACTTCCCTGGGCAGCCCATTCCAGTGCCTAACAACCCTTTCCGTAAATAAGTTCTTCCTAATATCCAACCTAAACCTCCCCTGGCGCAACTTGAGTCCATTCCCCCTCATCCTATAATCCGGCATGTGGGAGAACAGACCAATCCCCACCTCGCTACAGCCTCCTTTAAGGTATCTATAGAGTGCAATAAGGTTGCCCCTGAGTATGCCCGTGTATATGTGTGTTTTCACTTTCCTCCCAAGCAGCTTTTAAATTTTGACTTTCTCTCTTGATTTTGACTTTGACTTCTATCTTCCAAAGCATTCCCAAAGATCCTCTTGTTCTCCTTGACGTTTTTCCTACAACACCCACAATGACATTC
Organism: Stictonetta naevosa; assembly: GCA_011074415.1. Taxonomy (NCBI): domain Eukaryota; kingdom Metazoa; phylum Chordata; class Aves; order Anseriformes; family Anatidae; genus Stictonetta; species Stictonetta naevosa. Next base: position 63,588,889 of record CM021729.1, on the reverse strand, counting down.
CAAAAAAAAAAAAAAAAGGAATAAATAAAAGGAATAAATTGTATATTATCTTTTAGGCCTTGGAGTTCTTGATACTTGAGGTATGTATGCTTCATTCTTCTCTCAGGCCACTCACCTCTGAAGCAGGTTCTCCTTCATAGGGACAGAGTCTATCTCAGACCTCTTTTTGCATGTGAAGATCCCAGATCACAAAGAGGTACAGAGCTTATGTCTGCTTTTCCATTGCTCATGGAAAGAGAAAGCTGGGTACATAGGGAATACCATCTAACCTAAGCAATACACATTCCTGAGAAAGCCATTACCATGAAAAAACTTGGTGTATTACCCAAAGGATTAACTTTATAATCTTATTAAATTCAAGTTTTGCATTTGAAAACTTTTTGTCACAATCAAAAGACTCCATCTTTCTAGGGCAACAGAAAGCATATTTTTTACAATTTAAATGAAAATACACTTGCTGTTTTTTTTACAGTAACACCGATCAGTTCAGTCTCTCTTTATAGCTTGAGGGGTGGGATTTTTACTGGTTTTTTAAAACACAGTTGTCTGTCTCAAAACTCTTACTGAGTTAATTAAGCCATACTGAATCTCCCGAAAGAATCAATAACTTTCATTTTCTTTGTCTTTTCCCTAAATAGGACGTATTTCTTTCTATATTATCTCTCTGAGCTGACCAAATACCACTTAAAAGCAAAGATGTCTGAACTAATGACCACAACTTGTTACATGACATACAACTTGTGACAGGGTTTTGAACACTTCTGCTTCCCAATATTCACAGAAAACAGTTAAAATAAATTGCTGTCTTGTTTACCATTATGTATAGTGGAAAGAGAAAGCTCCAATGAGAGAACCCATAGTATACATGAGCAGACCTGTAGTTTATAACTATACAGCAAACACCATTGCAGTTTTAAAACTCTGATATCATTCATCTAACAGATTCCTACTACTTCGCCAAAATTTCTTATGATTCACAGTTAAATAACTTACATTGTAGAATGGGCTATTGTACCCTATATATTTTACCAGTCCTAGAAAACTTAGTTGAATTATGTTTTATGAGCACCTTCATGAGACCAAAAATTCATTGTGAAATTATAGTTAATTCTGCTATAAATACAATTTTATTCCGTTTTTGTGATGCAAAATGAGTGCACAGCTCTTTTTGTAGTAGTGACACTTCCCCTCTTTCTCCTTTTTAAACACTGAAACTGTCAGGAACTACATTTTACATTTTAGCAATCGTCGGGTTCACATCACAGTTCCTAGAACTTAAAATGAAACTGTTGATAGTTCAGATACCGTTAGACTGCAATTAGTTCTGCAAAGCATGCAATTTGTCACATTGGAAGAAATGATAGTACCTTCACCTTGTGCAACATGTTTTTAAATTTCCTCTCTTTAATTTGAAAATGCTAGTATTATACTCTGCTTCAAGAGAGTTATTTTTAAGGCCTGCAGGTTGGATTGTTGTTGAGCAATTTGTCAGGTAGTATTTTGTCTTCATTACGGTTTATTTATGTAAAGAGATTGGCCTGTCCATGATACTCCCCAAAGACAATACATTCAGCCTTACCCGATGGTAATGAGGACCATGTTAAATTTTCACTTTCCTCCTCAGTACTGCCATCATAGTCATTTTCTTGCCCAGTAGCCATCTGAGTTGTAGCTACACTTTCCCTAAGAAACGAAAAACGACAATAAAAATATATCTTCCATCTACTATTCCTAAAAAGCATATAATTACTTCTGCACTGCCTTAGACAATGCAAGCTGATCGAAAGCAACATGGAGTCCCCAGAGGTACAGTTAATTTGCCTAGTATTATCAGGTAGAAGGGCAGCTAATAAAAGATAAGATATTAAAAAGCAGCATAAATATGACAAAGAAATTAAGGTGTGTTGTAGCATTAGGAAAATTCAACTGTGTCTACTTTTAAATTAGATGTAGATAAAAATGTTCAGATTTAGGTATTTTTGTTTCCCAAAGAACAAAGGTAATCAAAAACTGAGGAGAAGGCTCAAAAATACCACCTATGGAAATGGCACAGACATACTATGTTTGGAAAGACAACTATATCCAAATAGGAAATAGGAGAGGAGAGATTCAATGACTATTTAGTTCTTGGCTGCAGAGCCCAAAACAATATGCTGCTTCTTGCAATGACACTCCAAGGAATCCTCTGCTTTTATAAGTATCGCAGTAGTTTTGGATAACCAAGCCATATCAAGGAAGAATTGTTAGAGCTAAAGAAACAGAAAACAAACCACATTACGTGCCACGAATAATACCATGTGACTCAGGGAACTTAGGAAATACCTTGTACATTGGGTATCTGCTGCAGACTGCTTAGCTTCATTCAACAACTTCTGCAAGTTTCTTATCTTCGCCTTCTTTTCATTCAGCACCAAAATAAACCGGTTATAAAGATCTGCCTCTAGCTCTTCTTTAGCTTCTACGCATTTTTCCAACCTACAGTGTAAAACTAACTGTTATTTACTTCACACGTCAAATCATTTCTTCTTAAAAATCTATGTGTTTTCTGGAAGAAAATTCTATAGTGAGGCCATCCTTCCTATTACAGGAATTTTTTACTACATGTTGCATGTCAAGCATCTTGCATCTGAAGCGGGCCAGAAGCAGCTTTTTTCATATAAACGTTCAATTAACTTTGCTACCAAAAATTTCTCTTTATTCTCTTCTGGGTATCTTACACACATGCATCTCTGGCAACTTAAACAGGCACAAGCACTCTTTGGTTTCCATGTTGAATTCACCATAGAGGGCATAGCTTAGCAGGAGACATATAATGAGATTATGAATAGTTACGACTAAGCTTGGCAGACCTCAGATCTGGCCTACCGACTCTGACTTGAAATATGTTTGAACAGCAGAAAAACAACAATAAAACCCACAAACCAACTCAATGAAAACTAATTGGACGACAGCACTCAGAGGTGGCCTGCAGTGCCCAGGAGATGCTCCAGGCCACTTGTGCAGCTCCTGAGCTCATTCCTTGCTAAGACCCCCAGGGCAGATGTGGGTGACCAGACTTGCCCAGTCCTTGCCACCATCACAAAGATTTATTTCCCTGAACCAGTCACCACTATTTGGTAGAGGACTAAATTTTTAAAATCTATATTAAAATGTTCTTAAAGATGTTAATTAATATCTTCAGAGAAAAAAACTCTTCAATTTTGTAAAGGTTTAATCTGCATGTGTAGGTAGGTGAATTTAAAGACAAAGTAGCACAATGGAAATATAAAATTAAGAATGTCAATATATACTCTGTCATAGATAAGGCAAAACTGGAATACAAGCAAACATAATCACACTAAATGAAGCAACTGACTTGCAGGAAATCTGACCCTATTAATTATTCTTGTATTTCATAACTTTTTAATCTTTGTGTTGAGACCCAGACATTTTAATAGCTATGTTCGTAACAATTAAATAAACACCTTGATTATCTTATTGATCACAGTATGGTATTATATCAAACAGTAGTAACTTATAAACAACATTCTTTTCACCAGCCTATGCAAGGCTGAAAAAAGTTTAGAAGGCTTATTTTGGTATTAAATCTGCATGCATAACAGATTTTTAAAATATTAATTTAAAAGATAAATTTCAACAGACTTCCTATATAAATTCTGATTATTTTGTTCATAGATCAAACCCACATATGATGTAAGAAGAAGGACAACAGAAAATAATCTCATAAAGTATTAAGTCTAGTGTGGAATGCTTTAGGGATATACTTGATAGTTGATAAATAATTCATCTAATTTAAATGCAAATAGCAGAACATCATTACCATATAGATCGGTTCAATAATTCCTAAATGAAAGATCATACGTACTAATCAACTACCAGGAGACTTTCCACCTATTAAAGGAAAGTTAACTGTTTAAGTGGGGAACAAACAGACAAAATATTGAAGCACAAAGAAGCACAAACCCTAATAAGAGACCCAGGAGTGCTCTGACCAATTCATCGAAGGACAAAGGTAAGGACAGAGATTGCCTCTTGTCAAGCAGTAGTAAAAATGTATTAAAAGAAAAAAAAAAAAAAAGAGAGAGAGATAAGGAAAAACAAATACACCCATTGGGTAAATTGTCATTTACATGCTTGGAACTAATTATGTCCATATACATAAAAATGAAAAACAATTTTTTGTGTGTGTTATATATGGTAAGCCTGGCTGTATTAAGTCCTTTAGAAAAGCCCCCTCTCCCGCACACAAAACGGCACTAAGTACAGAAGGGTTTACTACTATTCCTTTATTTTGCCAGTGAGCTGGTTAGTGTTAGAGCTGCTGAAGCTGGTTTAAATAGCTACATTGAGACATTTTCCTCAGTTGGCCAAAAAGGTGTCATACAAGATAATTTCAACCCTGCCAGGATCCTTGTCTCTGATGAATATCCCTGTAACTGTAAACTCTCAATGGAGTACAGTTGATACTACCTGGACGTTATGAACCACAGCATGGGAACCTATTGCAAGACTAGCCAGCTGCTTGATTCCCTGGAACAAAATACTAGCATTTTGAGATATACACTGACTGTATGCATAGAACATTAACTGTTCCCTGTAGGAGGACACTGTAAGCAAATCACATGCCTACACAGCAAATGCCATCACTTAATTACACAGGAACGCTGTCATTTATATCAACAGCTTTTTTTTATTATTTATTGTTTAAGGCAATTAATGCATAAATACATTTTTCAGAGATACAGTTATTTAGTATAACATGCAACAAAAGAATCATTGTGAAATAGTATTACATTAATGTTTTACTTGCAAGTTATTTGGCTTTAAAAATCATTATCATATGGAACATAATGACACATAAAAATGGAACAGTCAAAGGCAACAGTCCTCTACCACTTAGGAACAGGGATACACTGATTGCAGCATGTATGTGTGTGTTGGGGGATGGCTCCAGCTGCAGCTCTGTGTAGCCTTTAGGATTCACTCAGGCATGTGTTACCTGAATTACGTGACTGCTAAGCAAAGCTGGCTGGGTTTCATTCCAATACCTCATCAGTTACAAATACAACCTTTCATTGCAATTCGTCACATGCTTGTGCCTGTATGCGATTTGTCTCACAGAAATACCATTTCCCGAGGCCAAATAAAAGAGCTGCTCATCTCAAAGACATCTTTCAAGTATAATGAAAATAAACAAAAGTTAACGGCTAGAGTGGTGCAAGTCTTATTTGCATGTGCTTTACAGTTTCTATTCTCTAAGATGTCTTTTATGTCAGTGCAATGCTTTTAATGTGCCAGATGCTCAAGTTGATATCCATCGAAAAGCTCACATACCCTACTGAAAAGAGCTAGTATCAAGAATGGTTCTGATTAGTAATTGAGAAAATAAGGTAACTGTCCAGTTCTTCAGCATGGCCTAAAAACACTGAGAGATCACCATGAGCTTCACAAAAATTAACATGAACTATGTAACTTACTGGCAATTATGCATTTTCCACACTCAGATACTAGAAATGTGCTATCTGTCTTTCTACCCTTGTCCTCAGTGATCTAAAATAATTACCGCTCTTATGGCACCTTTCTATTACATTTCAGATTCACCCTCGCCTTCCCCCAGCACTGGTGATGGTATGGAATTTCAATGAGCTCCTGCTGAAGAGTCAATTTCAAGTACCAAACTAGCTAGCCTGCATTTTTATAAGTTATTTGTGGTTTAAATATACTGTCGCTTAGCTGACTGCAACATAAATTAGTATGGCTTTTGTTTTTTCTATGCTAATTTTAGATGTTTGATACAAAATAAATATCACACACACAAATCATTTAACTTATGTTTTATTGGCCAATAAATTACTTTGCTAAATGTTATCATTGCTTTACATTTGCCACTTTAGTTATCTATATGAAATTAAATAAATAGGTTTCCTGCTTTGATATTTAAATTTATCCATACCTGAGGTGTGCATGATGTGCACATGTACCCATGTGCACATATGCAGCATTTTCAGAACAATCTATTTGAAAATTTCTATAGGCTCTCTATTTGGATCTTGACATATAGTGTCTTAAATTTTATGTTTTTAGATCAAATGCTGAACAGTCTAGCCAGCCACTAACTTTCAATACAATGCTATCTTCATGTGGGTAATTTTCTAAAAGCAGGGAAAGCTTCAGCCAGGTAAAATCCTACCCTTAGGTTATCACACTGGGACAATGAAAATTAAGAGTTACAGCTTCTGCCAAAAACTCTCAACACATCAGACAACACACAGCTCAGACTAGATTACTTAAGTAATTTAGCAATTTGAGGATGCAGGGGATTTCTCTTCAGATGGATTTTTGGTGTCATCCTGCCTTTTGCCTTTATGTGGACATACATCCCAGAGGGAAATGGCAGAAGCCATCCCCATACATGGCACACAGCTGCCAACAACAAGCTGTTCACCAATGAGTGGATTTTCTCATATATATTGAGGTAATTGCCAACAGCAGATCAGGGCTGGTGTTTAGCCTACACTAGGCAGATTTAACCTCCTGAATGAAACTTGTTAGTCATTTTACAGAGGGCATGGAAAGCCAGTAAAGTGTATCTCCTCAGGAGAAACAGGAGAACTACAGGAGAAGGCTTCTCCAGAGCTGCTGAGCTGAGCTCACAAAACTTTCACTATTGTCAAGAAAATTAGAACAGGGAAATGGAAAAGGAGTGACTGAATTATTCCATCTAGTGCCCCATGCTTTCTATTCCACTTAAACTGAACAACAACAAAAAACGCCCCTGGAAGTCTGCATGCTATGTGTTAATTCTCTCTAATAAGGTCCTATTTTAAGCCATGGGAAGATTTAGCATTGAAACTGAAGCTGATATGCCTTAGCTACAGGTGAAAAAGGAAGCACTAATCTTCAACCATGTGCTTCATATTTGCTGTTTTACCTCTCCACACTATGAGTGATACAGAATGTGAAGCTTGACATGCTATGTAGTGAACAACAACAGGCAAAGCTTTTGTATGGCTCCAAGAAACTCTCAGCAACCTAGAGCCAGCAATTGGAGCCAGAAGAACAACAAGAGACAACAGGGTAGATTGGGCTAGGGCAAAAAACAAAACAAAACAAAAAAACACCGCACAACAACAAAAAAAAAGTAAAAAAAAAAATCCACAGTTTGGATAAAAATCATGTTTATTCTCCACTTAGGAGACATGGCCAAAGTTTGATGACTGCACGACTTTCAGTATTTATTTTGAAAAATAAAGTTTCCGCTATTCAAAATATAAAAATACTAAAGAAAACCACCAGCTTTCAAAGCCATGAATACATTGTTTTAGAATGTAATGGTTGTCAGGCAACTGTGAATTTTTCTTTGGGGTTACTCTTTAAAAGTGCCACTCCACCATGGAAATTGATACAAGCATTAATGCCTATTACACGTTAGCGTGTAATGCAGTACAGCACACTGGTTATACAATACAGTATTGTTCAATAAACTGTTAAGCAGTAAAACACTATTTAGGAAGGCCATATGTTTGTCAGGGAGATTGTCAGGAAAAACTGTTACTCATTTTTATGAGAGAGAAACAAAACTAGCTCCTCCCAAAAGCTAGCTCTCTTTTCAAGGTAAATTAACACCAATTAGCTACATTCTTTCATCAATCTTCATAAATGTACTTCTTCAGATAAAGCTATACAAAAAACAACAACAACAACAACAAAACAACAAGATAAATCTCTGGCTTTTATGAGCTAATCACTTTATATCAGCTGAAATAAGAACAGATGACTTCAGTACAGAGTGCTGGATGAGGCAATTCAGATCAAAAATGCAATGGCAATTAATAAAGTCTCTCACCAAACAAGGGTAGTTCTCCCTATAACATCACACTTTTCCAATTCTGTCTGCTTCCATAAACAGATTAAAGAAATGGCAACTTATTTCCCATTCAAAAAAATATAAATAATTCAAAGACCCAGTCATAAAAATTAGTGAAAATGAGGGAAATAAAAAGAGATGCTTCCTGAAGCAGGTGGAGATGAAAAGAGAAAAGAGGTAATTTCTTTTTCTCTACATAATGTTAAAACCAGCTTTAACTGCAAGGTATATGATACCATTCACATTTTTGATGTAGGAAGGAAACTGTATAACCTGTAAATATCTGGGCTCACAACTCTTTTTAAGAGAAAAAAAAATTGTGTCCATCTATCATTATATGACTTTAAAAGCACCCATCAGTAAAACCTGCACTGACATTACAAATATGTGTGATTTGCTCAAGAATACCCTGTGAATACTGTTTTAAACTTACCGTTTCTCCACATCACTCCAATCACTGAAAAGCCTTTCATTTTCTTTTTGCAGGTGCTCATTTTTCACCTGGAGTCTTCCCAGGCAGTCCAGACAATATCCAATCAGCTCTCTTACCACCTCAGCTGGACTTGAAACTTTTTGTAGCTTCAGAGATCCAAGCCTGAACTAGAACAAAAGGAAAGACTGAGTTACTTCATCAGTACTGGAAAGATCACAAAACACCAAGCTAGCAACTCACATACTAAGCATAGACATAAGAAATACATTACAATCCTCCACTTCAAAATGATATAATAAATTTATAACAAGAAGCAGCACATGGAATAATTTACAAGCCAATTATTTATGCAGCTGACAATGCCTTAATGGACACCTGACATTCAATATGCACAGGAAGAAATCACTGACGTACCTTCAAAATGGCAGGAAAAGACATGCAATACAGAAGTGTAACATGATACAGCAACATTCTGCTCCTGTACAGATCACAGGAGGCCAGAAGTATAAAGGTGTGCCTACAAGTTCTATATAAAAGGCATTCTTGATGTAACAGAGAACCACAGGAAAACTTACGGCATTGCTAACATTGGTCTTGCTATCTGACCAATAAAATATCTAAAGTAACTTGCTGCCTATTCCTGTAACCACAGCAGCAATATAACCATAAATATTTATGATTAAAAAAAAAAGAATGTTAGTTACTTTTGAATTAAAGTAGCTCTGCAAAAGCCTAGCTATGATCATTGCGCACACCTGACAAAAACTAATCTGTAAGTTTTTCCCATAGGGGTTTAGTTGGAAAGTTCCTAATAATAAAAGGAATCCTTCCTTCAATGACATTGGTACCCTCAATAATTCACTGAGACTAAAGGATAGGATCTATAATGTATTTCTTCAGCAATGAGGATGATATACAGGACATACAAGAGGTCTGAAAAGATTTGTTCTGCCTGGTCTGGCAGGCAGAAGGCTGTCGTTTCCATTATGTTGAAGGAGGAACAGCTCAGCTATACATACAAAACAGCACCAGCTAAACACTTATGCACAGCTGGACGAAGATGCAATGTTCAACACGATGGAGGCAATTGCAGATGGACAGCAAGTTTGCTTGAACAGGGTCACATGCATCCTCTGAAGAGAAGCAAACCAGAAATGAAGGACCTGACTTTGTTGCTCTCCATTGGGCAGATGAAACAGAATCTGAACTACATTCAGGTAGTTCCAAAACCTGTTTACGCTCACCAAAGTCAAAGGAGGCACCATCATTAGCCTGACATAACAATAAACTAGTTAGGGAGCACATGTAGAGAGAGACAGACTGGGCTAAGAGGCATAATCTGCACTTGGCCAGACTAAAATACAGTAAAACCAGACCTTTAGGTAACAGAGGTATCAAAATGACTTGATTTTCATGGACAAAGCCTGCAGAAACTTTGAGGGTTATGTGTAAGGAGAAGGGGTCCTCTCACACATTGTGGAATTTTTAAAAGGATTCACACAACTGTTGTGGCATTTCCCTGCACACAGAACTGCTGCTCCTCTTCTCAACTTGAATACAGAGCATTAACATAATAAAAGTGTAAGCAGCACACACTAGGGAAGAATTCATTCTATGCCACGGCACCACACCTATTACAATCAGAATTACCATTTGCTTCATTTTTCTCCTCTCTTTAGTTCATTCTTCTCAGAAGTGCATGAAAAATGACCCTCAAAAACATCATCCATGAAAAAAAAAGTGTAGCATTTGTTAACACTTTTTACAAATTAAGTTTACTGCCACTATACGTAACAGTTTGATGAAAAACAAGCCTTGTAAAAAATGTTCACAAAGACTTTAGGGGAATATTTAAAACAAGAGTTCTTTAACCTAGATAAGATATCTGTGGAAGTCTACAACAAAACATGATACTATCACGAGCTTCTTCAGTAACGTTAACTAATCAGAGAGTATGTCTAACCCAAAGCTTCAGTTTCAAATTTGTCACCAATCTTTCTATGGAATTCACATGTCCAGTTTCCAACATACTATTTTCCTTCTGCTTACATACATCTGATGGCCACAGATGAAAAGATGCATTTAATTTATTTTTGGAAATTAGATTACATTATCAGTAACCCTGTGTATGTATATTCCCTGGATATCACACTTGCTCTCTGACAGCATTAACGAAGATGGATATTTGTGTAAAGGAAACTGCTTTTCATCACTTGCAAGCCACCACCACGCCATACGGATAAAGAATTCATGCCACACTTTAATACTAGCCACAGAGATAGAGAAGCACAGTAGCACAGATAAATAGAAACACGATCTTCTACTTGTACTGTGGAGGAAATAGCAAGAAGTGTGCATGTTTTTGTCTCATACTTTTAGTATAATCAATTGAGATAAGGTAAATGCACATATGTTTAATCAGGACAAACACACTTTGACTGACCTACCATTTACTCACCACAAGACATTAAAATATGAATATTTCTGAAACAGGTTAGAGGGAATGACATTTCAGCTGAAAGCTTGGTTCTGCTCACCATCAAAGCATACCAAGTATGCAGACGTTCCCAAAGTACAAAATTATAAGCAAACAGCAGTTCAGCTTCTTAGCTGCATTACATGAACCAATACTGGTAGTGCAGTGAAGAGCTTTGTTACTGCAAAATACATCCTCAGCTTTATGGATCTCTGCCGTGAAAGGACTGCTGAAAATCTGTAAGGAAAACCAGCATCCCTTTTATAATAAATGCTGATCCTCCTAGAGAAACCAAAGCCAGGTCTTCGGGCATGCCACCTCTTTTGATGAATCCTCAGAAGGGAGAGGGGGAAAGGCCAGTCTGCAGGGAGCAGAGCGAGCAACGAGCAACGTGTAGCCGCCTGCTCAGTGGCTGCGCACGTGTTAGCTAGCAGAGAGAAGGTGAGGGGAGGATCTGCCATGCAGCCGCTGGGACACAGGGAACCGACTGGACATCTTGGTAGGTGTTTCAAAGCCTCATCGTCCTCTTAGAAAACTGCAGCCAAAAGCAACTCCCTATGCCCTTCTATACCAACACGGAAACAATTACTCTTAACTTGGTCTTTATAAAGCAGTTCTCTGGCTATTATAAAATGAAACTTCACCACATTGCCTTCTGTACCGTGATCCACAGACCCTTTCTAACAGGTCCACCACAGGTAAGTAAAGCAAGCCTGTCATCAGTAGGCTTAAATTCATTACATTACGCAGGTGCCCACATATTGACCCCAAAAAACACAATGTGTCTGGAAAATAATTATTCTTTTATATCTCTTTTCCCCCCAGTCACCTCAGGTTAACATAACACAGTTGTAGAAGTGTATTACCCTGGCTACACTGCAGCAATCTCCAGCAGCTCAGTGCAGAAAAACACCAGACATGTTGGTATGGCCCTAATTAAGCCAGAAGTAATGAAATATTGGATATGTGTTTTTGCTTTGCTTCCTTCAAACAGAATCCCACACACCGTGCACCAAAGACTGTTTCTTCAACATGAAATTATTTGTTACAGTGAGCTACTCCACTGCCAATTTAACAAACAGAAATGTTAGCACTAACAATAGAAACATTGTTATCTGAGCAAATTACAACTGATTGGCACTTGCCCCGGTAAAGAGCCTAGTGCTGAGAGACTGATAAGTTGTAAAGGCAGCCAGATCAGCTTTGCTTCCAAAGCATGAAAGTGAATTCGGAGCCATTTGTAAGACAATATAAAGAAAATGAAGTCTCAGGGCAGTTTTGCTCTGAAGTTCCACTGCAATACCCAACTGGAAATCAAAATGGTCAAGGTGCAGATGAACAAAATAACATAATTTTAGATCCCAGGATTCTGAATTTGGGAGAGATATGTAATTTGCAGCACTGATGAAGACAGAATTCTACTAAAATTGAATGTTTGAAATACGTCACAAAAGAGGATGCCTTAATTTCTCTACATGTTCTCTTTCATAGGCAATTAAAATGAGAAATACTTTATTTGTCCAAAACTACAGTTGTGAAATTAGACACAATATTAGAAAGATTCAAAGAAGTGGCTTAAGATCAAAATACCATTAAAAAACAAAACAAACAAACAAAAAACAACAGTTAAATGTGTAGGATCCCAGGATAAATGAGTGAAAGGTCAATATTAACACTTCATTAAACTAAATTTACATGCAATGTATCTGATTTGGATCATGCTCCCAAGGTGAATCATATTTTGTAAATTCCTGCACATTGCTACTATCTAGATGAATTTGTATTTCTTGCTGTGCTTCCAGCTGCTTCCAGCTTCATATCATCTGCATATGTAATGTGCCTTCTACTTCCTCTTTCAGACCAATCAAGAAAACATTATGTAAAACAGTGAAGCACTAAACACTTAATTCATACTGAGAATGATCAGATCTGCTAGATGTCCCAGTGGACAATAAACTGAATGTAACTGATATAATGCTCCCCTTCAATGTATGTTTTATTGTTTACTGTTGTTGTTATTATTGTTTTTTTTTAAAGACGCATGAAGATGAAAAAAGAACAATTTAAAAAGTTGCATCCTCTTCGTCAGAAGTCATATTTAGCACTTATCCATTACACAAGTATCTGAAGTTTAGAAATAAAAACCAAAATTAGATGCTCATGACAAATCTGTCATTTTCCCATCACCTCTCATCCTGTCCAAACACTGTTTGTCTTCTACCGATGTAGAAAGAAGTGTTCTCAACTATTAGAAGATATTGTGAGAGTAAATTGAAAAGCTTCTCAAGTAAATTTTTAGTTTTCTACGTACAGATGTTTAAACAAAGATGCTTCACTCAGAGAATATTCTGTTAAAATATTATCCAAGGCATTTTTTCATGCAAAAATTTAACATCACATTCGTATTACTTGATATTATAGAGATGGTAGAATTAGTTTTGATTTTTAATTTAAAATTTATATAAATATATATATATATACACATATATGCTATTGTTTTTATATTACCACATTCCACCAAAAATGAGACTATCAAATGTAAGGCAATAAGGATCAGAGATCACACACTGTGAGCTCTCTCTTCTGAGGCACAATGTGAAGCTAGACACTAACAGTGAATAAATTTCCAATAAAAACAATTTTTCATTGTAACATATTGATCTATCAGAAAAAAAAAAAGGAAACTGTCACTGAATCTTCATTGTTCATCTCTATGATACTTAAGTATATCAGCAATCCTTTCTAATAGTATTTGTTATCCAAAATATATTTGGGGGGTATTCCATACTTCTAGAAGCTACCAAAAATATTGATATAGACTGCGATATCTCATGCTTTCTTGTCCTGGCAGACCATGGTAGCTATTCAGCATCTGTCTCTCTTCTATTTTATCTATTTACATCCTAACCCCCAAAATGTTGATTTTTCTTTCTCTACTTTGAAAATGATTTTACGAATAATATGTACAGATGGTGTATTTATAGATACTTAGTTCTGATTTTGAAATGAAAATATTCCTATTGTGTGAACTAACAGGTTTTTTATTGTCCGAGTTAACACATGGCCTGTAACAAAATTACTCGTAACTCACCTCGCTCACCTTCCACCTCCCCTACACCTTTAGAGATGCCTGCACTCTACTCCACACCCTGCTAGCAATCAGCTGGTTATAGCACAGTTAGCAACATCTGTGCAGACAGATACTGACTGCCTCCTGCAAGGTGCTGTCTAAGCGCACGTCCTTTCACCAGGGAATTATTAGTGAAGAATGTGAGGGGGGAAAAAAATCCTCATCAGCCCACCAGCATGGAGCAGCTGTGTAGTCTCTCCCTGTCTTTATCATGACCTGCAGCTCATCACAGCAGATGTGACCCCTGCGCCAAAGAGGAAAGCCGTGCAGACCCATGGAACAACAGATCCTTTTGTCGCTGCCCTATCCTGAGCATCTCTCAACACCTTTCCCAGGCTAGAAGGGAGCCACACTGAGAGGGTTATTTCTAGATACTGCTTCTTACTAAGCTTGAGCTTTCCATGCTGTTAGTGCCATTTCAGCCAGGTCTTTGGGAACTAGGGAGGAGAGAGGAGTAATCAGAGTATTTTATTAATAACTGCTCCCTCTCTCCCCCGGTCTGAAGCAATGTATTTTCAACATTCAGCAAGATGTCTTAATGAATCCCAAGAACCAAATCAAAACCTTTACTCATTAGTTTTTCAATTCCTGAAAAATTTTGCTAGGATAAGATACTCAAAGCTGTCAGCTAAACCATCCTTAAATCACCTGCTGATGACCTTGCCTATGGATGATATTGAAAGCAAATTCCTTACTGCACAGTTAGAGATTAGGTATAACATGCTGGACAACAGTGAATGTTATATTAGTTCAAAAGTAAGATGTTCCTTTCACCCTTGCATTACATTGGGCAGTGTAAGAGACAGCAGCTTTCTTCTCTCAGCTGAGAGCTGGAGCTCCTGCAAGACAGACAGACCGTGATTTCTAGAATTAGCCTTGTTACTACCAGTTAGGTATCAACCATCCCTTCTATGCCGCATAAGCACAGACTCTGAATTAAGACAGAAATCAAAATAAAAATTTAGATTAAAGAAAGAAAAAAAGCTTTCTCTATGAAAATTCATAGGTATTTAGAAGAGGAAAATGTTAATGAAAATTCATGTACAGGGTTAAAGAATATGACCTACAAATGAATGATGTTGACACTTAGTTGCATAGACAAAGAAAGTATTGTTACAAGCTTCAATCTGGAAAGCATTATACCATTTTTATTTCTTAAGTCAATCAGTGAGTGGTCTTGATTTTTAAAGCTGTGCCACTATTATCTCCAGGGAAATCATTCAACAGTAACTATGACATTCCTGGGTGTGGTAAAAAAAACGAGTATGCTGGACTTGCACAATACAGTGATGACAATATGTAAAAGCAGAAGTTGCTTTTGTAACAGCAAACTCTAGGAAGCTAGAAAAATTACAAAGTATCAAGGAAGCCAAGAAAGCTTGCCAGTTACATCAGTCAGTGTAAAAATATGATCACCAGTTTTAAAAATCACGTTTAAGACAAAAATTCTGCCTTTCTCCACTTTTGCCTTTCCCTCCTGAAATGTTATTTATGAGAAAAGCATTACTTCATCCTCAAGATTTTTTTTTTTCTTCTTGATGAAGGCATTACATCTATTCTGGAGCAAAACAGCTGACATAAGCGATTGCTATTTTTCTCAGGTTTTTACTACATGCTGCAGAAACCTTCCACATAAATCGCCGTTGTATTTGCTGCACATCAACTAATGAAATTCCATCTG
This sequence comes from Stictonetta naevosa, assembly GCA_011074415.1. Classification (NCBI taxonomy): domain Eukaryota; kingdom Metazoa; phylum Chordata; class Aves; order Anseriformes; family Anatidae; genus Stictonetta; species Stictonetta naevosa. Next base: position 63,573,302 of record CM021729.1, on the reverse strand, counting down.
GTTCCACTATTTTGTATGGCAGGGGTTCCCAAATATTTTGGAGAGTGCTTCGCTCTTTCTCACACCCTCAAATCCACACATTCATGGCACCACGGGCCACTTGCGATCACAGCACAAAGAGGCTACATGTGCTCGATAAACCAAGCAGGAATTGGGAACGTTGCCAGCCAGTAGAATACACCAGTGTTATACACATCGACAGGCATGAGACTGGCCCCAGAACGTCCCTGGCCCATCAGCCACCTCCGTACAAAACGACAGGCAGCACATCTCAGGAGCTTGGACATCACAGGGACCCTTCCCAAGCGGCGCTTCGCATGTGGCCACCCTGTCCTGGAGGCTAAGAGCCTTTGGGTATGGACCTAGACCATTCCCACCAGTTGGCCTCTGTACTTGGGAACATTCCCAGGAAATTTTAATTTACCACAACCACAGAAATCCCTGGAATAGTGCTCTGTCAGGTTTGCAGCAGAAGTCACTGTATTTTACTGGATTAAGAAGGATGAAGGTACAGTGCAGAAGCAGGTCTCGTGTTTCCCTTTTGAAGAAATACTTGGATCCTGGGGAAAAGGCAGAAGTAATGCTGAAAACGGCTCTGCCAGTTACAAGTTTTTTCTATCCATCTCAACTAACCTGTACGCTGCAGCACGGGGTAGAATGGAAGCAGATTCCTAACCCAAAAGCTCCTGTCACAGAGTTACTGGTCTAGAGCGATCTCCGGAGTTCTCCAGTTCAACCTTTGCCCAAAACAGGGCCAGCTCAGAGATCAATGTGTTGCTCAGGGCTTTATACAGTGTGGCCTTGGAAACCTCCATGCACTGAGACCACACAACCTCTCCAGACAACTCTTGACTGGACTAATAGTAAAAAACCTCTCTGCTATATCCAGTTGGGAACTCTGGTTTCTGTAATGTCTGCTGTCCCTCACCCTCCTGACACACACCACCACGAAGGCCCTATCTTCTCAGCCCTCTCCCTGACATGCCTGAAGCCACATCTCCTCCAGGGTGAAGCAGCCCTAGTCCCACAGCCCTGCAGGGCAAGTCCTCCAGCCCCTGACCATCTTGACAACGCTTCACTGGATTCATTCCAGAAGAACCTTCTTGTTAAAAAAGATCCATTCTTGTGCTGAGAGGCCGCAGACTGGATGCCACATCAAACCAACTAATGCCAGTTAAAGAGGGACGGAGCCTTTACCTGCTCTGCTACTTGTGCTCCCATTGATCTGGCCTGGGACACCGCCGCTGACAGGACTGATATTCAGCTTGCTGCCTGACAGGATCCTGAGGCCCTTGCCCACAGATCTTCTCCACTGCCTGCTGCCCATCCCCTTGCAGGGCTTTCCATGCCCAGGGCAGTGCTTTGAATTTCTCCATCGACTTTTTTATGGCTCCTGCTGACCCACTGCCCCAGGCTGGTGTCTCTGGGTTCCCCAGCCCTGTCCTCAGGGGAATCCACCGGTCACTCCAATGTTTGGTGTCAACTGCAAACTCCATGGATGTGCTCCCTCCACATCACCAATAAGGACATGACACATGAGGGACCCCTGCAGTTCTCCACTTGTTACCAGCCTCTGGATCAACTTGATCCCATTATCCACTGCCCTCCAAGCCTCATCACCCAGCCAGTTATCTATCCATCTTGTTGTCCACTCATACAGACTATAACTGCCCACCATGATATAAGGATACTGTGAAAGACAATGCTGAAAGCCTTGTCACAGTCAGGTCAAATGGCATCAACTGCTCTCTCTTCAGACACAAATCCAGTCATTTTATCACAGAAGGCAGCCTGGTTGGTCCAGCATGATTTTCGTTTGGTAAATCCACATCAACATCTCACCACCACCTCCCCCACGTGCCCAGAAATGCAATCTGAGCAGATGAGCTTCATGATTTTCCCAGAAATCAAAGTGAGGCTGACCCGTTTGTAGTTTCTCTGATCATCATTCTGGAATTTTGTGAAGACTGATGGAGGGTTTGCTATTCTCCAGGTGTGAGGGGAACCTCCCCCACCTAATCTCTATGACCTCTTAGCTTTGATAAGGAGCAGTCTTGTAAAGGACTGTTCTCTAAGTGCGCTTAGATGCATCAGATCTGGTCCAATGGACTTGGATGGGTTGTTGTGGTGTAGAAAACAGTAACACTGCACAATAGTCTAGATTTTGTTTTCTTACCTGGATTTCCAGAAATTCACTAAGGTCCTTATAAGCACTACGCTTAGTAGCAAGAATTTGTCAGCATAAATTGCAGTTGATTTGTTCAAGGGAAGAGAAGGAGAACTTATCTGATACTGTACCAAAACTCGAGCATCACTTTCCTGAGACTTCACTAAGGCCAATTCAATGGAACTGCAATATGACAAACTCTTTATAAAAGGATCAATGTCTTTAAAAGACTAATTTGTTGATCCCACTAATCCAGTTGCAAAGCTGTTCTGGGCATTTTTTTCTAATTTGCCTCTTAAACAAACACGTGCCCAGCTTGTATCCATTTGCTCTTGGACAGACACTCTTCTTTAGTTTACAGAGTTCTTCTCTCTCACTAGTGTTCAGACTTGGTTGTTATATATAATTATTTACTTCTGTCAGTATTCAATCTGTTGAACTAACACTCAAGGCTGTATGCTTTGGCTGCATATATATATTAGGCTATCTATCTCCCATATCATAAAAGTAAGCTTCTTCCCAATTTGAATTTGACTGCAGATGCCGGGACCAATACACATAACTCTTAATATAAATGACAACTAAGTAGACTGTGAAAAAAGTCTGTTGGTGGACTGACAGAAAATAAAACCAGAACTTATATAACGTTTGCAGATCATCAATATTCACCTTATTTGCATGTTTTGCTTCTTCACCCTATCACATGTAAGAATCATCAGCATATGTACATTACCTGTACTCCAGAAGGCCTGTTTTTTCAGGTAGTTCTGGAGTAAAAAGCCGTAAATAAAAATAATAAGCACATCAGAATTGGCTTAAATACTCATGCTTTTTCTTTCTTCTTTTTTTTTAGGTGAGCCATATAGTCAGGTAAGAGTAGTTGTGTGTATGCCTGTGAGACACTTATAAAGCAAAAAACAAATATGTTTCTTTTACAGATTTATACCTAAATGTCTTCCTTTAAAGCCTTGGAAAAATTCCTTGTTTCATCTTCAAACTTCTTAGAAACATCATGTTTCACGTATCTATACAATCAGCTACTTCTGTGAAGCTTAATCTTACCAGTGATGAAATGGTCTTTAGCTACTGAATTTTGACAGCTGTGACATGGTCTGGTCAAGATCTAGCCAGGCTATATTCACTGGCTTAAAGTGCTCTGTAATCATTTTTCCAAACTTACTCTAAAAACTGTTGCTCATGAGAATACTTTTTTTTTTTTCTTTTTATTTCCATTAACAGTGAGATTAACTGATTTCCTGTGAAACACTACATATTATAATACAATTGGGAAATACTTCCATTAACTTGGCACCCAGCTTCAAGGCCTATATCATGTCTTTGTACAAATGAGACAATTTAAAAAAAAAAAAAAAAAAAAAAAGGATCAACTCTGTGGAGTTACAGAGCACTTACAGTAAAACAATATTCACCTCTCAAGGTGCTACACTACAGAAAGCCACTACTGTTTTCACCTCAATTTCGTCACCACTACACAGCTGAATTCTTAAATATTTAAAATACAGTGAACACTAATATGCACTGAAGAAGAAACACTCAGTACCTGCAGTATTAAGCAGCTCTTGCAATTCTTCTCCATTGATAACCAGATACAATATTTCATTTCGCAAAAAGGCCTGAACGCAGGACTTCACAAAGATCATGTACATTAGTTATTCATTAGAATAATAAATATGGAATGGACAACTATACATTTTAATTCCACAGATAATGAGAACAGAGTCATGATTATGTAAAGAACAAACAGTTCAAGAATTTTATTGAATTTGGGATAAAATTACAGCTTCCTCATGGAAAAGTTTGTAGTTTTACTTTATATTCATACATCCAAATGCTTTATCTTCTTTTATAATTCCCTTTTATCACTCCCTTCTATACTTCAGGCAATACTATCTATTCAACTCTTTGCTAGAAGTCTGCCTCAGAAGTAAGTTTACAAAGACAATTGAAGCAGGTCATCCTTAAAAGTTCTTTTTTAATCTTTTTCCTCATTAATTCAGTGGCTTCAGGAATAATAAGATACTTTCCTACCTCTCTGAGTAACAAGCAGGTCTGTGAGCAATGGAACTACTGAAGCCTGGTTTCCTATGGTTATGACTCTTCTGTTGGATCCCCTCATGTCTAAGAAGGTGAGAAATCCAGTCAAAGCTTTCCCTTATTTGGGGCATTCATAACTTCTCTTTCCCATGAGGATTTGCTAGTGTCTAATAATACAGTTGATCTCATTCCACTTTTTTTTTTTTCTTTTCTTTTCTTTTTTTTTCCCCAAAGCAGACACATGAATAGAGTCTCTCTTCTCCATCGAGCTACCTATTTCCATGGAACTAGTAGGAACCTGATATCTTTGAGACCTTTACTCCTGTCAAATCTGTTTGAAATTGGCCAGTAGTTTCAAAAGTTACAGGGGGATGGGGGAAGAGGTAAGAGACTGGCAGTCAGTGGAGGCACACAGCATGATCACATAAGCTTTGTTTCCTTAGGAAGCAGGGTAAAACACTTGCACATTTTGTTATTTTAAAAACTGCCCTAAATGTATTAGGGAAGGAGCTTTACTTGGAGATCTACACTTTTTTTCCTTGCGTTACATTTAACTTGTAGTGTGGCAATAATACAATAAACTCTAGGTAAGACATCTGGATTCATGTCTCAGGGCTTAAAGATATAAACAGTTCACAACTACGTTAATTTAGGCTTCAGAGGGAAAGCCTCATAAGGTAAATCAGAATGTATTTCCTGTGGGCTAAGGACAGAACATGGGCCTCTGCCACGAGTCAACTGACACACTATCTTATCACGTAGCAATGTATTTATGTTTGAGACTTGAATGTCCCACAGCATGACAGGATTCTTGCCGAGGATTTTTCATTCAATCTGCTGGAATATTTGGTCCAATATTCTGCATTTATGATGTTCAACTAAAAGTTGTTCTAGAGTCAAGCGCATTTAAGTAAAGTCTTCCAAATAGGAGTGTGAAGCTTTTGTGAACAGTTAATTCCAAAGAATATACAGCATGAACAGATATCACTGAAAAAGTCGTGCAACCCTTCTGATAACCTCCAGAAAAGTTTCTACAAATGCTATGAAATGTAGACCCTGATAAAAGTGCTTTTAGCACAGATCTCCAAAATAAAAGCAAGGCCTGCAGGAGTGCTTGTGATATTACTGTCAGCAAAAGTTCCAAGATAACAAAATATGAATGATTAATACTTCCAAGATTTAAAAAAACACTACCACATTATATGTTAGCTGCTGCATAATGGGAGCATTTTAAAACTACCTGTCAACTGATCATATTCCTACATATGAAATCCAGACTGCAACTTTCTTTAAAAGCTTTAATAAAACATAACTGAAATGTCTAGAGTAATAAGTGTCAGATATGAAGACAACTTGTCTTGGGAGCTACTTCCCTTCAAACATTGACCTTTAGGTTTGGGAAGTAATGGAAACTATAAAGTGCTTCTTGAATACACCCTTGGAACTAACATGCCAAGATTTTGCAGTAATTTAAGTCTGACTCCCCCCTGAATATGCTGTACTCAGAGTTAACAGCTCAATGATTGCACATGATTTCTTTGCTTGGAAAGTAAATGTATAACCACGTGAATAAGCATGAGATAATGCCTAGACCAAGGCAAAATATAAAAGTGTTCCCAACTAAGTACTACAAACAATTTTCCAGTGTGAGTAATAACACAGGATTAATTTAGAACACCCATAGACTGTTTTCTGGGTGGTTTTTCCTCCTTTGTTTACAACTTCCTTTCATGACATTGACAGCCATTTGCTAAAACCTTTAATATCTAATCCTCCAACTACTCAATAAAAACTCCATTGAATGGAGTTATTTTATTCCACTCAAGAAAACAAGAGATTGAAGATTTTTCTCTCCAGCAATAAACGTACCTAACTGAGCTGTGAGGTGTACATCTGTGTGTACTGTGCCCCACCCACGAACATGGAAATATTCAATGCACCACAAGATATATGTAGTGAATATGGCAAATCTCCAATAAATCGAAAATTCCATAGTGTTAACTACATAGAAGGATATAAACACTTTTATAAATTACCAAGATATGAATAGTATACGTCCTTCCATTTGAGAATCGAAA
>CM021729.1:63499766-63566902 GCA_011074415.1 Stictonetta naevosa | reverse complement strand
GTTTGATTTGACCATCAGCAAGAGACCTCCCTCACCCCTTTAAGATTTAAATTGCTCCACAGATATGCAGAGTGAGATTGTACACTCACCAGCCAGGCTCCTGCAGTCCTCCTCAATGAACACATCTTTTGTCTTAATGCAGGAATTTACATGATTGCAACTGCCTTCATGGCATCTTTACTTTATCAAGCCAAAGAAAAAAAAATTGAAGGAGAATTAAAAATCAAGGAGCATTCTGAAATGTATTAGTAGTAGGACAATGTAAATTTTTACAGTTAACAGAGACTCTCACTTAAAATAAAACGCTTGGTCTTTTGTCACAAGAATACCCCCAAGAAAAATGAAATTGTAGCACAAAGAGGATGGTTCAAGCTTGAACCATTTACAGGTTCAGTGGCAGCAGCAACAGCACATCTTTAACCCCAAACAGATGGGATACATATCAACCTTCAGGCCATTTTTCTCAAAACAGCTGCAGGAATCATTACGTCATTCCATTCAGAACTATAACCACCAGCAGAAAATTCCCAGTCATCTACCCAATTTCCTTTGGATATACTCATCTAAACAAATAGCGGAACATAATGAAATGCAAGCTGCAGATGACTTGGGAGGTTAAGGAATCAAGACCCCTTTATTAAAAGCCATTCTCTTTAAGCTGCTCTAGGCCAGCAGCATTTAAACACGTAATACTTTTGTATAGGAATGACTAGAGAAAATATTGTGTTTCACACCACCAAGGTGTGAAACACTTCATTTCAGGATGCTACATATATATGTTACTACATATATATTACTTTGGCTCTGGGCTCCTTGAAGGAACAAATCGTATTTTTCAGAGGTTTCCCTATAGTCAGAACAGAATTTACTACAACCTGTTCACCACTTGCCTCTCCTAAATGGGATACACTTGTGATATAGTCTTGTTTATGTTGTGGACATGAAATTAGAAGTTTGTCCTTTAACTCTGGCACTAGTCAGACTTACTACAATAAAGGAGGATTTAAGTAAGTACTAAGTACTACTGCTAAAAATATCATGTAATTTATTTGGTAATGCAACCATAATTAAAATAACACTTTAATTTCATAGGTAAAGGTCATTTCAGAGCACTTACATTCCTCAACATTAATGTGAATGCTATATAATTTTTATTTTTTTAGATTCCATTTCAAAGCAACCTTGAAGACAAACAAAACTAATACATTTTAGCAAGCCATAGTACTATTAACACCTCCCTACCCCCAAAACCTAGAGGATATAGTTCTAGAAGCTACGGTTTAGTTTCATGGTAAGACATTACTTCTGCAAGACATGTTTTCATCAAATGTGACTTCAGCATGCAACAAATAGCTAAGCATGCAACCATTAGCCTGCTTTGACTTAAACTTAAGTAAGGAAAAGAACTCACTTCAGTTACTTCTATGAATTATCTATGTAAGCAATTCATGTGAAAAACATTTTTGACTGTGTCCAACTGTGAAAATTTTCACATTATGAAGTTATTTTTCATGCCTTATGTTGCTTGGACTTTTACCTTTTAAATAATTGCTTGTACTATACATTAGGAGAGACATCATACAATGTAAGCAACATTTAAGGAGCTTTCAATTTTCAAATGTCTCTTAATTAAATATCTTTTCAAAGGCCAGAAAATGCTGTCAGTCTCTCCTTATCTTAAGCACACATTTACACATAAACTTATATTGTAGAGTTTAAAAATAAACCTGCTTTAAACATACCTGCTCTGGAACAGCATAGACGACTCCATCCAATTTATCAGTAACCCAATTAATTTTCTAGATAACTTTATCTTCTAAAAAAAAAGTGTATGTGAGTTCTGAGGAAAGGAAATGGTTTCAAAAAGTTTTCCAGACCAGTGTCATTTGTAATGCCCATGATAGGGAGGCAACCAGAAAACACAGGAATATGTGGAAGAAAGAAGAATTTCCAGATTGCCATACAACGGATTCAAAGTAATTATTAAGCTGATATGTCAGATTCATTCATTGGCATTACAAACACACCTTGTGTTACATTTTAATATATAATATATAATATTTCCATATGGATTATTAAGATGATGGTACATGGATGAATTAAAAGTTTCCTTTTTTTTTCCTGGAAATTTCAACCCACACGGGATCTACTTATACAAACAAACATTTTAAAGGACAGGCAAAAATACCAAAAAAACTTTACTTTAAAGAGATGCAATTGTAATACATGCCTTATTGTAAAGAAAGTTTTTACAAAGATTAAAAGTTGTATTGGATTAAATTGAAACTATTTTCCCTGAAATCTTACAAATTCTTATCTGCAAAAGAAATACACCTAACAAATAAAAATCTGAGACTGAAGTGGTTGGTAGCAACACAAACAAAACACTTTTCCCACATAATACTGTTTTCAAAAGCTGCTGCTATGAAGTATTTAGTGAATCAATGTTTTCTTAAGCCAAGACAATCCAGGAAGAAGGAAGAAATTTCCTTCACATAATTAGAATTCTATAGAGCATGACTGATTATTTCAAGGGACTGTGTTTTACAAGACATTAATATACCACCTGCTGAAGCTACAGCATTTTAATTCACTCTAAACTGAATTCCTGAATCAGTCCTGCACTACTTGCTTTGTAAAGTTGTTTCTCTTTTTCAGATGAGTCAGTGAATTAAGTTTCTTCATTACACTTGCAGCAAAAGATATGGTGAATATGTTTTGCACCTGGACCAATACATCATCACTGGGACTGTAAGAAACCATTAGAAAAACACACAAAAGTCATCAACCCAATTACTAAAGTCACAACCCACAGAGCTACGGAACAAAAGGGCAGACCACCTATTCTGCCCAGCCTATGGTTGTCTGCATTGTGAGATTCAAGCATTGTTTAACCTGGTGGCACCGTTTTCTCCCTGAAAAATTCTTAGCTCCATGAAAGGGTATATAGTAGCTGCTAGTTACATGAAGAGCTCAAGTAAAGCATCATACAGCCCCATAGCCTGGATCCACGGGTTACAGTCACATCAAATTACTTGCACAACAGAACAGAAGCAAGAAGTTTTAAGGATCCAGGAAAAGGACCAAAGGCTCCTTTATACTACAGCATAATTAGAAAGCACCAGCTCTGTGCCTTCAAATTAAGAGGCATGGACAGACCCTTCTGGACAGCCCTATCTGCATGTGGGACACCACCATGTTCTACTCATCCCCTGGAAGGATTGTCTCAACGTGGGAAAGAACCACAGAATTTCATTTCATCTTTACCATAACTTCAGCATATGGAAACAGTACTTCTCAAGACCATTATACCTCTTTTTCTCTCTCTCTCGTTTTTTTTGTTTTGTTTTGTTTTGTTTTTTACATCAGCAAAACAGTGGAAAAAGGGAGAATCCATTGATAAAAGCTTTATGAAACCCCCAGGACTATAAAAGTAATAGTAAAAGGATTAAAATTTCTTACCAAAAATTGCTCTAAGAGGTATTTTTATGAAATTTATTTACTTACTTTTAAAAACAAACATGGTATTGCATTTCAGAATTGCAAAATACTAACTGAGGAGTACCTTAAAGAAAGTGGCATTAGGCCAGTGCTGTTTAACTTAAAACGTAAAAAAAATATGTATTTCAGTTAGCAGAGAACTCGAAAAAGAATGTATACAACATCAAATGCAAGCAATAGCCAAGGACAGAGATATTTTTCCCTTTAAAGCTCAAAATGTCTTTCAATATTACATGTTATTTTATGATTCTGTATTAACCGTCGGCTACCAGCATTAAAAAGTATTATGCCAATATATGGGGAAAACAAGATCTAGTGAGGCAACGTGTCTCTGAAAAACCACATTACTACTGAGAACCATTTCTCAAGTGACGGTCAATGCAGAGTTCTAGTTTTGGTGACTTTGTGATTTCTGTACAGTCCAGGAGTTGTGATGCACTAATACACTTGAAGACTATCCTTCACAGTCAAGTGCCCGTTGGAGGGACCTGCACACAGAATTTAGTAAACAGGTTAATTTTATAATTTTTATTTACTTTTAAACCAGCATTCCATTGTCAAAGGGGCAATGCTTGAAGAGCCATTGAATGTCCTGAGTTACACAGGATCCCATACATTCACATGCATTCTTTTCTGACTAAACATAAAGCAAGTACTTACAAGGTCTGAACTCTCCTAGGATCAGTTAGTCACCTCCAGGTTGCCAAATATAACTTAACTGTGGTGGTTCTCAGCAGTCTGGTCTGCAGCATGATCAGTAAAGATCTGAACAAGCTCTGTTACCTCAAAAAAAATCTAAATCTACTCCTAGTTGAGGAAACAGCAAAGAAAAATGCATCACTATTGCTGAAACTACTAAATGAATCACTGAACTTGCTTCCCATTAGAAGAACACAATGGTGTACTTAGGCATATGAAACTGCTATGTAAGGCTCATGGAAGTGCCACTTCAAGCAAATCCAGTCTTATGCATACATGGGTATATGTGAAGAAGCTTTTGAAGAGAAGCTGTATCACACTCTTGGGCAGTTAGTTTAAACATGTAAAAGGCAATTATTATTCTGAGCTGTAAGCCTAAGGAAACAGCGCTTTCAAGATCTATGTAGTTGAAATGGAATGACTAGTAGCATGAAATAGCCCAGACTGTGAAACAAATAGTGTAAAGAGACTCTACCAGCCCACACAAACATAAGTGGGAGATGAACCAGAGCAGCAACAGAGAAGGCTGGAATGCCTCTCCAGTGCCAAATGTAAAAGAACAAGAACTCATTAAAAAGAAAAATAAAATGGGGGGGGGGGGGGATTGTCAGTATGGTGCTCCTGATTTGCAAGGTGAGGAAAATTATTTCAGATTATGCAAGACTAGAGCCCTGTAGTCCGTAGCCAGCATTGCTCAGACCAACCTCAGAGCTTGTCAGATTTTTTGGCCAACCAAGATTTAAACAGTCACTAAAATAAATTAAACTTAAGGATGATAAGCTTTTCTATACCAATATGTTTGTTCTTTCTGAACCTTTAAAAATATGTAAATAATAAAGTTACAGCTCAGAAAATGATCAATTCATGGTAGCAGCATTGCGCGTTTCTCTGGCATTCTTTAAGATTCCCTCACCTCAGTGTGCACTTGCTTATATCTGTGTATGACATCCTGATGCACACTCATCATTATATAATACTACTTGTGATTGAATAATAACTATTAAATCTGAAGATCTGAGAGTACCTGTTCTCTCTGTAACAAACATTTTTGTGTACAGAATCTACTGCATGAAGAATTAAGTAGGTACATCTTTTGCATCTACAATTACTTCTTAAAACTGAATTTATAAGTGCTATATCAAAAAGATCACAGTCACAAGCACCTGTGCCACATCTGAACAAAGCTTATGCAGCTAATTTCAAGAGTGAAATTGAAATAACAACTGAATAAAGGGCACCCTGCATAAAAATCCAAGAGTATAATGAGTATCTTCAAGCCAGGAACCAAAGCTGCTGTGTTCATCTAAATAAAGCTTTAATTTGGAGAACTGACTAATATTTCAGGAAGGTGTCACTATATATTATGAAGGTAAGTGGCTGGAAAGTTGCCCATCAGAAAAGGATGTGTCTGCTGGTCATCAGCCGAAGCTGAACATGAGCTGGCAGGGTGCCCAGGTGGCCAAGAAGGCCAATGATATCCTAGCCAGCATCAGAAGTAGTGTGGTCAGCAGGGCCAGGGAAGTGATGGTGCCCTCGTACGTGGCATTAGTGACACTGCACATCAAACACTGTGTTCCGTTTTGGGCTCCTCACTACAAGATGGATATTGAGTTGCTCAAGTATGTGTAGATAAGAGCAACAAAGCTGGTGAAGGGACTGGAAAACAAGTTATGAGGAGCAGCTGAGGAGACTGGGGTTGTTTAGCCTGGAGAAGAGGGGAGACTTCATTGCTCTCTGCAACTGCCAGAAAGGAGGTTGCCATGAGGAGGGTGTTGATCTCTCTTCTCAGGTGACAAGTCACAGGACATGAGGAAATGGCCTCAAGTTGTACCAGGAGAGGTTTAGATCAGATATCAGGAAGGATTTCTTCACAGAAGGGGTGGTTAGGCATTGGAACAGGCTGCCCAGGGAAATGGTGGAAATGCCATCCTTGGAGGTATTTAAGAGACATGGGGATGTGGCACTTAGTGACATGGTTTAGAGGTGGATGGGGTAGTGTCAGGTTGATGGCTGGACCTGATGATCTTATGGGTCTCTTCCTCTAAATGACTCTATGATTCCACTCTATGATTCACAGACTAAGACTTCAACTAACACCAGTATTCTCTGAAGGTGACAGAACTGCCCTTAAAATTGTGCAAAACTGTTTTTAGGGAGGCTATTTTCTACATTCTGAGGCAGCTCTCATCGACAGAGAACAAAACATTTTTGTCATAAACCTCCCAGGAGAAAAGATAGCTCTTTGCAGAAGTACTGGAAGATAATTCACGTCAAAACTAGAAGAAATCATAGCTACTATGAAAACAAATACTGTATTTCAAAACCCATGGGGAGAATCCTGTTGTGCAAGAGGTCAGAATGGTTAGCGCTTGTCTACTTCAGCTCATGAATCGTAAATAAGGTACAATTTATTTATAAAAGTGAGGGAAGTCCCTTATCATAACATGACTACTTCCCATTTTTTTTTTAATCAGCCGGTAATATGTTTTATATGCATGTTTTCTTTTGCTTTTCACTGGTTCCTAAAGTAAAAATTGCAAAAGAAAACTAAAATTGAACAACACACTCCTCTCACTTTTCTCCTTTGAAAAATTATTAGCTATAGTTACATATAAGAATGTATTTAAATAAGCCATATATAAAATAAACAGTAACATGAATTAAATACTTAATTGTAATGGTCAAGTTGTCTAGAAAGCGGTCACTTTCTGATATACAGGAAATATTGAAGACTTTGCTAGGAAGTCACAGTTACAGAATGTAACAAGAAACAATTCCTGACCATCCTGGAAAGCATGTATTGTGAAGACTACAATAAGAACAAGCTCCACAGAACTGGTAGAAATAAGGCATAGGCGGTTAGAAAAGTCAAATACCCAATGAACTAGAGAGAAAACCTGGGCCTGGTTCAGACAGCTGAAACCTTCGTGTGTGTCGTTTCTTTCAGTCAGGCATTGTAGATCCAGAACCAAGCAGCAGGCGTGGCATTTTAGCTGAATCCAGGCTGCTGAAATCAAGATCTATAGAGCACACCTTCCATCATCCTGCCCTCCTAGAATAAGTACTAGAGCTCTATAGCTGTAATTCTGCTGAAGAAGAACCTATTTCTTAGCACACAGAAAGATTTGCTACTGCTAATTTTTAAAAAATCTGGATTTGTACGATTAAACAGTGTGGTTTTGCAAAGTTCTCTTGGATTCTGCTGTGTTTGGATGGTTGAAATATAGAATCTCACCAGACTTCACACTACTATGCACAGACAGAGTGCCTGTTCATGTAGAGTAAGTTTTGAAGTCAGACACTAAGCAGATTCTTAGAGATTAAAAATCTAAAACTACTGGGATAAAGTTAGAGCTTTATGTCTCCTTGACCACACTGACTCAGCAGCAGCAGTTCCCATCTTAAATGCTGGACCAACAGGTTAACACAGACAGGAGTCCAGCCACAAAAAACAAAGAGCATCGAGCTTGAAACATCTGTTTTGGTAGTCACAGAAACAGCATTTGTTTCTGTCAGCAATATTGCTAGCTGAACAGCAAAATTCCCTTTTTCTCCAAAGGAATAACTGCACACCAGATAAAAGTTGTTCTGTGGCTTGGATTAGCTTACAGGCTGTTAATTAGACCTCCAGAAACAAGGAACGACATGATGCCTTAGAGGTCCTGTGGTAAAGGTACAAACCACACAGTTTGACAGATGAATTCGCTCCCTCCAGCAGAATAATGTCCACAACTACTCCACTTAACAATAAATGTTCCACATCTGCAGGTAGCATAATCACACACAGCCACACAGGTGCAGGCCTTTACAGCCATATTTAGTGCTGCACATTAACCACTTTTCACTACCATCTCACTTCATGGTGTTTACAGGTAAGCATTCCTTCTGATGTAGGAAGCTAGACCAAAGGAGCTGGTTGAGAAATGCAATGCATCCCTCCACTGGAACATAGTACTCCTGTCACCTAATGAAAGGTAGCAGCTGCTGTGGCAAATCATCGTGGTGAACTTTATGATTACAAATTCTTATGACATGGCTTTTAGGCACACCACTTTTCTTTTATAGCTGGAGATGAAAGACAACATTTTTGGCAATACTAAACACTTTCTCTCCATTGTTTTTTCATATGCAGTTAAGAACAGAATTACTTGGAAGTTTGAAGGAGACAAGTGTTTGGGTTGACACCTCCTAGGATCCCAAAGAACTGTAGCCTTATCTCATGCAAAGAACAAAAACAAAGCAAAATCTCCTATTTCTGCAAACCACAACTTTGACTCAAACATCATGCACCTACACCGTTGCCAGAGATTTGCTAAAGAAAGACATTATGAACAATTTGTGGTGCATGCAGACAATGACAATTCAAGTCCCACGAAATGTGACTTGCTATCACTGAACTAGCTCTGTCTACACCCTTGCTTTCCTATTTGTGAACACGCAGAGGCTGGCATCTCACTCTGGATCAGTCAATACGATTATTGTTAGTGCTGTGTACTACTGTGTTATACCAGGAACTGGAGAAAGAGCTGTCTTTAGTCAGATCTGTGGAGAAAGACTCCCAGGAAAAAATGTTCTACATCACACACGAGTTTCATTCTAATTTTTGAATACAATATAGAAAGCTTAATAAGTCCAGTTTTTCATTACTTAATTTCATGCATCCAACATATCTGAGAAAAATGTGAGTGCACCATGCAAGATGAACACAAAGATAAAACTCAAAATTTTCCTTCATTGTTTACATTTGAAGACTATTTGAACAAAATCAAACCAATTAATCATATCAAATTACAAATAAATTAATCCAGAAAAGTATCTCTTTAGAAGAAGATAATGATGTATGACTTCCACCAGTCAAGTACTAAAGAGTGATGATACATAAAAGTAGAGGTCAACTTCATCTCTTAAACATAGTAATGCAACATAATCTATGTTTTTGTACAACTTAATTCAGCCTTGTTCTGATTGTGCTCTTTATCCTCCCCGAAGCTTCCTTATACTTCACAGAAGCCTACTGTAAATTTATTGATCTTAAATAAGAAAGCGTTTAAGTCAAAACCATATGAAAATATAACGCGCAACTTTCTGGAAGCCTCAATCCAGAGCTTTATCTTCTGCCTTGAACTTGAGTTATGACTGCTAAAATTTCTGTCACTTGAATTGCTGTTTTTATGGCAGACCCAAAGAAACAGCAACCATTTAAAAATTCATGTCAGAAACTACTTATTTCACTGTTTCAGTAGATAAGTAGATAAAATGGAAACGGCATTTTAATTATTGCATAACATACAGGTTGCAGGCACACATGGAGTTCACCTGGCCTGCATTCTAATGCCTATTTATATTTTATCACCAATATCATTTTGTGGAGTATATGGGACTTCACAAGATATTTTCTGTTCAAACGCTGAGCATACCAACACCATGTGACCTTATTTAGCTTACATGAATCTAGGAGGATTACAATTTTGCAGCATTGGTATTTTAAGTCATGGCATCACCACGATTTCAGGGAAGGAAGTCATCACAACTTCTGTGAAACACTTATGTTATCACAACAAGCTTTTTTCCTCTGTCATCTTGTAGAATACTCAACCCACAGGCAAAAAAAAAGAAAAAGTCTAATGCAAGTTTATTCAATATTAATCATATTCCAGAGCATATGGGTTTAGAATTTCATTTTCTATAACATCAGCTAGCTTATACTTGTAACAGAATCAGTCCTAATTCAGAACAAACGCATGTTTACAATGACTTACAATAATATGCCAATCATGGAAGAGTTTTTGATGTCAAGGACCCCGTTATGTATTTGGGTGCAAGTTCAACAACAGCTGCTCCAGATTTAATGAAGGTAGTGCTCAAGGGACAGACATTTCCTGGATTTATTTATGGGGGCTTACAGAAAATGTTCAATATGTACTAAAATATACATTGTTCAGAGACTTTCATGCTTGAGAGTGAAACTCTCAATGTTTGATTCATAATGGCTATTTCACAAGGGCTTACAGGAAATAAAACTGTTTGTTTTAATTGCATGCAGCAAAATGTTGGAAAAGAAAGATTTATGTTCTCCAATGACAGTGAATGTTTTGGGCTAGTTTTTCATGGTTACCATGGACAGAACATAAAGGAATATTATTACAAGTACTACTCCAATTCACAGACAACTTAAAGTCTAGTATCAGCAAATATGCACACTACTGTGGGCATGCTACATCTCTTTTTAATCGTTCATGAATTCCTACAGCATCTCAAATATAGTATATAATACCCATGTAATTTTGTCATTTTACCTTCATTATTGTTCTTTATTATTAGGAAATAAGAACAAACAGAGGAAATAAGAACAAACAGCCAAGATGTTTGCTTCGTCACTGGACACCACTAAAATCCAAGGTGATTCTAGATGAGGGTATTTTCAGTATGTTTATATGCACATTATCATAAAATCAATCTTAGAATCATAAAATAGGTTGGAAAGGACCTTAAAAACCATCTAGTTCCAACCCCCCTGCTATGGACAGGGACACCTCCCACCAGAAAGCCGTATCCAGCTTGGCCTGGAACACTTCCAGGGATGGGGCATCCACAGCTTCTCTGGGCAACCTGTTCCAGTGCCTCACCACCCTCTAAGTGAAGAATTTCCTCCTAAAATTTAATATTAATCTCCCTTCTTTTAGTTTAAAGCCATTCCACCTTGTCCTGTCACCACGTGCCTGTGTAAAAAGTCACTCTCCATCTCTTTTGTAAGCCCCCTTTAAGTACTGAAAGGCTGAAATAACGTCTTCCTGGAGCCTTCCCTTCTCCAGCCTGAGCATCCCCAGCTCTCTCAGCCTTTCTCCACAGGAGAGGTGCTCCAGCTCCAGCCCTCTGATCATCTCTGTAGCCCTTCTCTGGACCTGCTCTAACAGCCCCACATGCTTTTTGTGTGGGGGTTCCAGACCTGGATGCATTATTTCAGGTGGGGCTTCACAAGGGCAGAGCAGAGGGGCACAATCACCTCCCTCCCCTGCTGCCCACCCCTCTGTTGATGCAGCCCAGGATGCAGTTGGCCTTCTCGGCTGCAGGCACCCACTGCTGGCTCATGTTGAGCCTTTCGTCCACCAGAACCCCCAAGTCCTTCTCTGCAGGGCTGCTCTCAAGGACTTCTTCTCCCAGTCTGCCCTCATGTCTGGGATTGCCCCCACCCAGGCACAGTACCTTGCATGTGTTGAATTCCATTAGTTTACATGGGCCCACTTGCCAGGCCCATCGGTCCCTTTGGATGGCATCCCTTCCTTCTGTTGTACCAACCACACCACTCAGCTTGGTGTCATCTGCAAACTTGCTGAGGCTGCACTTGATCCCACTGTCTGTGTCACTGATAAAGAGAGATGTTAAACAGCACTGGTCTCAGAACAGACCCCTGAGGGACCCACTTGTTACCATCCTCCACCTGGACATAGAGACATTGACCACCATTATCTGGGTGTGGCCATAGAGCCAATTCCTTATCAACTGAATAGTCAATCTTCAAATCCATCTCTCTCCAATTAGAGGTTAAAATTTTGTGTTTTATGATTAAAAAAGAATGCAAGAACCCCTTTGATATAATACAGCATCCACTCTACTTAGGAAAGAATTACCTGTTTCTGCCTTTTTCTTGTCTCTCTAATACAGATATTTTAACAGCAGTTATACAATACTTAAGAGGTCACATATTACCAATCTCTAAAGGTGACAATATAGTTTTCTGCTCCAATTTAGTTTTTTTATTCTTGCCAGACCTTGATATGACAAGTTATTTCAAAACAGTAAAAGTTAATGTTCTTACCTTTCCTTTTGCATATTACCCAACAAAAGACTAAGCAGCTGAAGAAATAGATTAACTGTTTCATAAGAAAACATAGCTGCCTATATTTCATTAAAAGTTCAAAACAAAACAAACAAACAAACA
Source organism: Stictonetta naevosa (assembly GCA_011074415.1). Lineage (NCBI taxonomy): Eukaryota > Metazoa > Chordata > Aves > Anseriformes > Anatidae > Stictonetta > Stictonetta naevosa. Next base: position 63,554,763 of record CM021729.1, on the reverse strand, counting down.
AACAAACAAAAAGAAATTTGATGACACCACATCCTAGGCAAATAGAAGTCAAAATGCAAATTTTAAAAGATAATTCAACTTTTGCTGATTCAAGTATTTTTCAATATCTGTATTGGTCAATGCTTTGAAAAGCAGTATAACTTTCTGAGCCTAGAGGGATGGTTTCATATTTAGTCTGCGGAAATCTTAGCTTTTCACTACTTTGACTTATCTTCTGGGAATTTATGATCATAAAGGTACCTGATCACAGACTGCTGGTTGTTACTGTGTTTTGTTACATGCTGTTTCAGCTCACAGGGTGTTAACTGGAAAGATGACTGAGCAGAAATAAATGTCAGAGTATTACAAATGCATTTTGTCTGGCTGTTGAAATACTTCAGTTTCAGCATCATAGGGTCTATTCCAAAACCTTTTCCTTCCATATTCTAAGCTGCCAACTTCTGTCTCCAGCAAAAAGAAAACAGAAGATACTGCCCACATGTGCTTTCATTGCACCAAAGGACAAATCCCAATACAATTCCAATGAACATAATTATCCTGTGCCAGTTAAAACTCCAGGAAAGCTATAATCTTTCAACTGTTTCTTAGACCTCACAAAATATCAGAAAAAACAGGTCTTTCTAAAAGCATGGAATTCATTGTGTCTTATTTGCCACAAAATGCTTTCACTGTGAACTATAGGAGGTACAAAGACTAGAAGTTCACCTTCCATTTTTTTCCAATTCACCCGTTCCATTATTCTACCATTTTCTCCCTTCCTCCACAACTGGAGTGAAGCATTGTTTTTTGGCATAGCCCACTCCAATTTAATCTTTTTTTTTTTTTTTTTTTAAACAGTCTATATGAGTATTTCTAAATAGAAGGTGGTTTTGTGTGTGTGTGTGTGGTTTTTATTTTTCTGCTTTTTGGCATTTCACTTTTTTTTTTTCCCAATAACTTAAAAATAGAATTAAATTCAAAAGAAAATGTTGTCAACTTTTCCTTGTTATTTTCTAATGTTTTCATTAAAAAGTTATGATATGGAAGTTATTTCATGTCAACCTGAAACTGAACAGAATTTTTTCATTCACAATTGAGCAAGAGAGCTGTTTCTTACACCATTTATATTTTCAAAGTTTAAGGTAAATAATGATAAGTTAATTGAACAAGTGCTTTCCACAAAAGGAAGTTCTAAGATCCACACACATGCATATTTCTCTCCAACATCATAAATTTCTGTCAGGGATTCTTAAAAGACATTGAGAAGGCATAACAACAAAGCACAGCATCCATTTCCTCTCATCTTTGCCAGTGTTGGTGAGCTCGTCTGCAACATTTCCTCGCATTCTCCTCAATTTGGACTCAAAACTGTCTTCAACTGTCCATCTCTCTTTCTCCTTTCTTTGGGATTTACCTTCTCTTATTTACTCATTTCAAATCATTGTAATTCAGAAAGAGACATGAAGGCCAAACTTATGTTTACTTTTTTCACTTTACACTTCACCATTCATAATCCATCAAAAAATCATAGCTCAGATTCTTCATGATCCTCAAATCATAATATAAGTTTAAAATGAAAGCTTTCTGGAATAAATATTAATTTTATTTTTTTCTACATATTTGAGCTTTTAAAATACATACTTTTAAGCTTTTTCTGCAAGTTTCATGATGGGGGCTCTCAAAAATAAAGTGAAAGCTGTAATTCCTACTCTGCCATGGAACTTCACAAGCTGTCTCTAAACAATCAGCAAAAAAATACATGCCTCCCCTTCAGATCTGGTGTATTATTGTTTAGATTGGATTTTTCTCATGCCCAGAATTCTTTTTCCTTAAGACATGAGCTAAAAAAAGGCATCTAGATACCACAGTAATGCAGGCAAACTCCACAGAAAGTAACTGAAGCATGGTTTAAAAAGTGCATTATTGGATCAACAGATACAGAAACTACACTACAAGGTTGAGTAAGCTAAACCCAATGATGATGGTTACTTCTCACAGGTTTTATTCTTCTTCAGAATGTTCAGCTGGAATAGTTCAGCTGGAAGAGACCCACAAAGATCACTCAGTCCAACTGCCTGACCAGTTCAAGGCTGACCTGAAGTTAAAGCATTGTGCTGAGGGTATTGTCCAAATGCCTCTCGGACACCGACAGGCTCAGGGCACCCAGCACCTCACTAGGAAGCCTGTTGCGGTGTCTGGCCACCCTCAGGGTAAAGAAATGCTTCCCAATGCCCAGCCTCCCCTGGCACAGCTCTGTGCCATTCCCGTGTGTTCCCAGGGAGCAGAGATCAGCAATTCTCTATTTACTACACCAATAACCCTATATAATGATAATCCAGTTATGAATGTTTGAAAGCTAGCTCTACGTCTATTAATTGAGATTGTATTTCCATTTTCTGGAAGCATCACAAAAGAGTAGAGACAGAATTTTGAAGCCCATTTGTAATTAGTATCAGTTAAAAAAAAAAAAAAAAGGTAAATTATTTCTCATTAATATTACTGTTCTGCTTGCATTATTCTTCAAGCTCAGCAGGGCTGGAAAAAAAGTTCTTCTCTTCAGTGACCATTAACTAACTGATGCTGTTTTACGGAGCTGGCTCATACCACTGTTACACACACCACCCAGCACAGTGACTCAGGGCATTAGGTAGTACTAGTGAATCACTGCATTTTTAGTGGAACTTTTATGATGGTCTGAGACTTTTTCCTCAGGTTTTTCCTGCCACTCCCAGTAGGTCATTCCTCCCTGACAAGGCAGAAACACTCTTCACAAAAACTATATTCTGCCATTAAGACTGGCAGAAATCCTGGCCTTTTTAGAGCCAGATTCCTAATTAATCAGCAGACAATTGTTATTCTACTCTGCAATGCCCATCTTTCCATTTGATTATCACTAAGATTGTTCTCACTGCAAAGTCGAGTTATAAAACAATTGCTGACCTAAAAATCTGTGTACTTTAAAAAAAAAAACTCAAATGTATAAGACTTTCTTTTAAAATCAGATTGTCCTCCTGTCCAAGGGCATATGTCAAAGGATGAATGAGAATAGCCCATATGCTAATAGGACCGTTTTCCACAAAGAGGTTATCTGATCACTCCACTCAAGGGCCACTAATCCATCAAAGACTTCTCACTATCCCATCACATGCCTGAAGGAGACAGAAGATTTCTCCAAGATCCACTGAAAGGTAATTCATGTTGTTTTCAGTAAGGCAACTCATGCAGCACAAAGAACCACAGGATTGCCCCTCCAAGTAATCACTCTTCACAGAAATAAGCAAGAGTGCAACTGAAGTGCTCCTCACAGTCCAGTCACGTTCACTGAGCTAAATTAACATCAGAGAAGTAGTTCAAGTGTAGACAAACTTTCAACGAGCATTACTGTGAAATGGTCATGAATGAAAGACGCAGTCTAAATAGGCATAATTTAAGTAAGCTCAGAGAACGTATGTTTTGTGTAACCAGCTACATATAACCATTACTTTGCTGATTCAGAAATCTTACCAAAATCTCGACTTTATTTTTTTAAATGTATCAATATAAATGCACAGTACTTCTATTAACCATTCAGAAATAGCAACTGACTTACAAGGGATTCTCTACTTAGCGCAATCAGATCTGAGAGGCAGTTGCATATTTCAGCACAGCCACGGCTTAGAGCACAGAAATCTCTGTGGGTCTTCCATCAAGCCAAGAAAGAAATAAAACGTAAGTTTCCTGGAGCCTTAGTGACAAGGTTGAATGAAGCATGTTTCAGTGATGTAGTAATTGAAACTTGTACTCAGTAAGATTGTTAGCCTGCAGAGAGAGGTAGAGACGAAGTCTTTAAAGCAATTACGAACTGGATCAACATTTAAAAACTGTATTAAGAATACAAACCTTAGATACCACTAAAATTGAAAATAGATGCTTTCCCAACGATCAAAAGATTATGCACTTTGTACTGTCAAACAATTCAAAAGGCAGAAAATAGACTTGGGGTAGGAGTTAAGATTACGTGATGATTATTTGGTGTCCAGACACTCCTAAATTAACTGTATGCCTACAGTGAGGGGCTCAAGAGGCAACAAGTCATACTCCTCCCATGCCAACACTTTCCTGGGAAATACCAGCATCTGACCTAAAAGAGATGGCTTGTTGCTAGGTGTTACTGCATTTTTCTTTATAAATAATAAAGCTGCTGAATATGTGACCCAAGGAGCACAATAAGGCTGTCCTCTTTGTTGTCCAGTTGTCCAGGTCAACTGGAGCTAGATCCACTCAGGTTAATTATGGCCTTGATATAGCTATTAAAACCTTCCATGAAAAGAAGGATGAATGCAGTATCTGGACTGTGTAAGGATGTGCTAGGAAAGTTACAAATAAGAAAATCCTTTTCAAAGATTAACATAGACCATTTCCAAAGAAATCCAAATTAGAATGTTACAATAAGTTTAATCTACCAAAGGAAGTTTTAAAAGGCATTTCAAAAACAATTTAACTGGTACACAATAAAAGCATGGAAAGAGCAGTCATTCAGTGTTTGATAGCCTGTAACCACAGCTATACAGAAGTCCTTCATAACTCAGAAACTTGGTGAGGAGTGCAGTGCTGCAAGCTTTTCCACTGCTATTGTCCAGTGTGTGAGTAACCCATAGGAACCACCCTGTCTTGGACCAGGAGCTCATATCCCCGCCTGCCAGCTCAGGCTTTATGTCAGCTGTAACAAGCATTTCTAAGGTAAATACGCACAGACTAAAGCCCTGGCTTAGCTTTTTTTATTTGTTTGTACATCCAAAGTCTGGAGGGGAAAAAACAAACAAACAACATTTTTTTAGGGTTCTAACATCTGAGCCATCCTCTTGCTTTTTCTGTTTTTCCATCAGTAATCATCCTAAATCTTCACACAATCTTTCTCATGTTTATTGGAATATAAACTCATATGAATAAAAGACAAACTGAGAAATATCAGAGATCTTATACAAATACTTAGTGCTGCTACAGAACAGTGATAATACTCTGCAGAAGACAATCTTATTAAATGAACTAATTGCTCACATACTGTGAATTTAAGAGATGGTATTTTTTCCTCTTGTTTACTGTCTGGTTGCCACAGCAACGCACAGCCTGTTTGTTTTAAACATTACATGGTGAGTAGATTTTTTAAAGCACTTTTTTTTCCCTCAGCTTTGTACTGTATGTGCACAGATGATTTCAGGCCAAGGAGGATGCAAGACTACGAACGCATAAAACCCCACAGAATCCAAAATAAACTTTATCCAGTCCCAGTTTTAGAGCACCAAAATGTCAAACTACAGCTGTTTTGCCTTAATGAAGAGATGTTCTGCCCAGTTTAACCCCATCCCTTTCTCTTCCCTAGAAGGAAGTTGATGACCTAATGTCAGTTTATCTCACTAATGCATATATCTCAACAAGAAGTATCCTGCTTTACATCCGCCTTTTCTCACTTGCATCTCTGACTTGCTTACATATATACATGGCAATCCACTTCAGAAGAAGCCTTTGACACAGTTTTTAAATACTTGTAAAAAATATTTACTGCTTCACAATGTAAATCTGACAGCCCACAAAAGTAATTTATTTTTTAAACTGTCAAAACAGATACTATATGAAGCAAAATATAATTTCTTGAAAAGATCTAGTATAATTTGTTTTTTTAAAAAAACAACTGTCACTGAGCAATAAAAACATTCCATATATCTAAAAATTAATTTTGAAACTAAATAGATCAAAACACCCATTCTTATTCTGCTTTTCAAGTAATTACAGCATGCAATTTCCCATGTAAAATACATTAAAGCTAAGCAAGATGCAACTGACATTAGCTATTTTAGTTTTCCACAAATCTTAGATTCATTTCAACAGTGCTATCTGTATGCTAGAAAACGTCGTGGTTGATGCTCTGAAATGTCTCTTATGGAAATTACAGCAACATCAACTTTTTCAATATTTGCATGCCTATATTTAATGTCACTATGTTCTCCTCCAAGTTTTGAAACATGACAAACAGATTGATTATGGTGAGCAGAGTCTAAAAGGTTTCTCAACTGCATTCCCAATGCAATCCTATTTCATCAAGAGATTGCTCAGAACGCTCAACTTCATTGCAGAATGATTTAACTTATTTTTCTTAATATTTTAATCTCAGAATTTTCATGCAGAAGAAATACTAAATTATCTCAAATTCTGTAGGAGATTAAATGATAAACACGTTTTTCAAAAGCATTTCTTCCAGCTCTAGCACACAGCAGAAGGTATGTACACGTTTTCAATTAAAATCTTCACATCAATAATTCCATGAAATTCACTGCCATTCTAGCAAAGCAATGAATAGCATGACTTCTGTTACGAACAATAACATACAGATACAAACCTTATATAATGATACATAAGTTTTAGAGAGTCATGTCTGCTAATAGCCCTGGAAGTGAAACAATTAAACAACATAGAACTTTGAAAATGCAGCCCCTATACCATGAAATTTCATGATAAAAAAAGTACACTGAGTTTATGTTTGATTTTCCCTAGAAGGTGATTGTAAAAGTCAATGTAAAGCACATACAGATAAATAATATTGTTTATCACATGAACTAACATATTAAGGAAAAAAACCAACATGAATAGTCTTCAGAAATAAAGAACTACATACCTGAAATGCTATGCTGCCGGGCTCCCAACTATACAAAAGTTATATAGCAAAGTATTATTTTTCCCTGAGCTTTTAGTCATCTGTATTCTAAACTATCACAGCTACAACCACATGACTACTTTAAATGCCCATAAGCATTAAGATTGCTACCACCACCAGAAGTTTTCTGGAAAAAAACAACCATTCACTTTTCCAAGCGTCAAAAAGCATCCACAAAATACAAGTAACAAGACAAAAAGTATTTGAATTCCACCTCCAATTTCCAAGTTTAGCCCTTAGCTCAAATCACTATAATATGAACTCAAACACAGAAAAACTGTTTGACAAGAAGCACAATTCCACTGTCCTTCCAACCCTCTTCAACAAGGCTCCTCTAAAGAAACCTTACAATATTTGCAATATTTTTCTATATTGTCCATATTTTTCAGCTAAATTCTAAATTGCTCAACTGTGTTTTTTTCTTAAGAAGATCATATCATTCAACTTGCTTTCATTATAACATACAAAAGATACCTAGTTGCCTCATGATAACCTACTGCCATTTCTATCACTTACAGAATGCACCTATATATTCCTATTTGTTCTCCATATCAGTCTAAGTGATACCACATTTCCTCACTACGAAGACGATGATAAGCCTTAAAACAGATATATGAATAAAGAGTCAGATCACTTCCAAGCCCTTTTTAAAGTGTTTGGTTTCTGGTAGTTATCATTTCTTGATTTTATTTTGCTTTATCTGATTCGCCTAAAGGCTGCAGTTGTTAGGTGGTTTAAAAAAAAAAAAAGAAGGAAGAAAAACAATCCACGAAGCTATCACTTTAATAGATGTCATCTGTGGAAATAGAACAGTATTGTACAGCAGTTCTACTAATCTTCAGCCTAAACTACTGTAAATGGCTTACACTGAAGAAAAATAGACAATAAAAAGGGATAGTGAAATGTAGAACTTAGATACACCTAAGTTTTGAAGCATGGTAGAAAAAAAGACAAAGAATAATACAAGTTCTGACAAAATATTGTAGGAATTCACCAACACTTTATTCTTTGAACTCATTAAAAGTCAGTGGGGGTGCATCAAAAATAGGAACCTTTCTTCAAATGATTTCAGGAGAAAACAAGATTTCAGGGAAGGAACAAATGACAGCTGACAAGGCCAATAAAATCCTATGTTGTGAATGGGCATAATTTGAGAAAGTATTTTGCAGAAGCATTATCTTCAAGAAGAAGCTATGTCAAGACTTAACAGAGGATAAACTACTTGTTTCCTTAATATTTAATGTAGTTGAACCTACCTAAATTCAGCTTCCAGCTCTTTCCTATGACTTACTAGACATGATAGAAAAGGCTTTTGTGGCTCTTTGTCAAACATATAACATTTTTAGCATTACGTTGAAAAACACTGAGGCAACTAAACAGGATGCAATACACTAGCATAAGACTTCAGGACTACAATACTAAAATTTCCCAATCTCTACTGTTACTTATGCAACTATGAAAATGGTTGATTTTTTATTTTTTATTTTTAACCACAATATCAGACTGGGATCTCATTTTAAGCTGTCTGCCCCAAATCAATTTCAGAGAGTTGCCACTTTCAGCACAGTCTTCTGTTCCTTTTTGCTGCATCCCTTCCTCTACCTGATGATATAACATAGCATTGTGTGGATCTGTTTGCCAAGCAACCAGAATTAATCTCTATGCTTGCTCACTCCCATAACTACCTACCATTTCATCAGCTTCTGTACCATCTGCAATTTATATGATCTGAAAGAATAATTTCAAAATTATGTCAGATTTTCCCAAGATTTTCTTGAGTTTTCTCATTCAATGTTTTTAGTCACCAGTGATTAAAAATTTGTTAGCAAAAATAACTTGACTACTAAACAAAGCCAGAGGCTTCTGCAATACTTATGCTCGGAGAATTCCTATCTCAAGTAGTCTCTTCAGAAACGAATACATACATACAATCATTGTTTTAGAGTTGCTGCATGGTACAAAAGTAACAATCATTGCTATTACTTATTTTACAGAGTCTTAAATTGTCTGCTATTTCTTGGGAAATAATTAAAACCAGCTTCCATGTAAAATATGGAAAACTCAGACATGTTACCTCAGAAAGTCTACTCCAATATCCCTCATCAATACATTTCCTTAACACTCCCTTCTTCACTTTTAGGTCAGTTTCTGTGACTTTTTCTTTGTAAGTAACTACAGAAATTTAAAACTTGAAGCTTTCCAAAGGCATTTGGAGATTAACAAAATAAAATAGGAACGATGTTTACCAACAACTGCATTTTTGTTCTGTATTTAGCAGACTTGTGTATTATTGTATATGAGACAGACTACAGCTTAGCTTCAGATTTCAACAAGGACAAGTGTATACCTACTATATGTCGACAGAACAGTAGCACATTTCCAGGTCTTCCATAACTTCCCAGGGATTTAACATTATAAACTTATTTGAGCAAGCCAGAAATCAGTTCAGCCAATTCTTACTCTCTTGGACACAAGTTATTTGAGGAGGATGATAATTCAAATGTGTTCATCTATGTAATATCTTCCTTAGTAACAAATGGATGGTCTTTGTTACATACAAATATTTTTGCTTTTCAGATTGAGAAGAAAAATACTAATGGAACATTTTTGTCTTTTCTGAAGCAATGGGAACAATTTTTCATCATTATTCAAGACTAGAAATACATGAAGCCTAATAAGAGTACAGGCCTAATACAATTCACAGAGAAGGAAAAAAAAAAAAAAAAAAAGCTTTGCTGGTCTTATTTCTAACAGTTGCAAATCTTTCCCTTCTATTACTCTTCTTTGATTGTTTTTTGTAACTTCACTTTTTCTACCTATTCTTTCATATTTTCAAACTATCACTTAAGCAGAAAAGCCTTATTTAATTTAAATCAAACAAAAAACAGAAAGACTTTTGACCATCTACATGTTCTAGAACTCACTGATAAGGATCATTGTATTTCATCCAACCAACTGTATGGTTATTACTATCTGAAAGCAACACAGTAGGAATGAAGTGAATCAATGAAGGGCCAATCAGCCTCTATATCTGAGTATAAAAAGTCCTCCGTAACCTGTACATACAAAGCACAGAAGTGCTCATAGATACTAATTTTACTGTACAAAAACACTTTCAGTCCTGTCATGAAGCGTCACTAATTACATCTCCTTACTTCAGCAACATTTTGGTAGCTCAGTTTATGGCTGCCATGTTAAAGAAGCACACAAGTTCGTTAGCTTTCAGAGTAATGGGAAAACAGATATGAAGTTAGTTCTAAACTCAAAAACTCCCACGCAGCAGCCAAGCATACTGCCAAAAGACCACAGATGTACAGCACATGAGCGGTTTAAACTGGGATACAGAAAGAAAAAAATGGAAATACTTTGTTTATAATGTATTCATGTAATTTGAAGGTATTACATGCATCAGCTCTGTATATTAGTAGCTTTGTTTTTGAAAGTAATAATTTTATATCTATACTAAACAAGTAAATTTACACTTAAAGAAATGAACCCCAAAAACACAATAACAGAAAACTAGGAAGTGAAACTATTGCAGAAGAGATGAAAATTACAAATGGACCATGGAAGACAAAAGAATCAGTTTTGAGCTGAACAGAATTTACTGCAAAAATGTAATTACATTTTTATTTTCCAAATCCAGGCAACAACAACTTCATTTTTTTTTTTTTTAAGTGAAAGACACAGAGATTTGCTTTCTATTCTGTTCAAAGTAAAGTTTCCATGTTAGAAAGCTATTTATGAATGAAGCAATTTGCCATTTGATCATCAAAACTATCTACAGATAGAGCCAAGAAATACCTTCTCTAACACTGCTAAATTGCACATCACTAACCTGGGGTGGAAAAGGGGATGGAAATCTGCCTGGGCTGAGTCACTGTGAAGACACAGTAAAGAATGATTGCTGTACAAAGCCAAAGTTATTGAGACACAAATTGGCTGACCTAATGGACAGTTTTTAAGGCTTAGCACAAATATGAGAACCAATCTCTCCCTTGATATCCTGTGTTTCCTCTTTCAGTAAAACTTTTGAGTTGCATTAGTTCTGAACTGAGACATAACTTTCAACTGATGAAGAATTCAAAAATGGGAAGTGATCACAATTTAGAAGCTTCATCTGAAAAGCTGCTAATTCAGCTGAGTGTTTGTTAGTTTCAGGAGGCTTCAACTAGTCACCTAAGCAATAGATAGTATTTCTGAAACCTAGACTCAAATGTAATTGCTTGACTAATAAGTTAAAAGTTCCAGGGTCTTTTTCTTGGCTGCTCTACTGCTGACTCACACACTACACATAACGCTTTCTCATTTATGTGAGCTTTCTCATATAAAGTTTGGAATAAGCAAATAAGCTGTAAAACACAGAATGAGATTTTTTCAGTGAGAATATGTTCACAAAGCCTCTATGAAGATTAAAAGGACAATATGCATCTAGTCCAGTTTTAAAAATCACCAGATATGGGAATAAGAGAAATTGATCTCAGAAAAAAATGCAGCCTTCTTTTAGTGCCATTCCTAGTGGAATTCTCAGCAAAAAGGTATCATTCACAGACAAAAATGTCCAAGCCAATATGACACTAACAGCTACACCAACAGCACTACTGTAACACCATCTGATGTCTTAAGTATTCCATTGCTAGTAAATGTTGCCATCTCCAGCAATTACAATATTGCATGGAATAAAATAAGGGAATACTATGTCTTAAAATGCTCTGAAACAATCAGTTCAACTGTTTATCTAGCAAGTGTTCTAAAATTAGTTTCCATGCCCACGGGAAATAACTGATGGAAACTCAAGATCTTGCCTATCTTCCATAGGTGTCAAGTTGATAACAAATGGAAAATTTAGGACCTGTGAAACAGCTGTGCTTCTACTCTGACCAAAAGATAATCCTTGAAAACAAACACTAAGGAAACCAGATCCTATCTCTTAAACAACTATCCTTAGGCCATGGCTATGAATGCTTTTCTTCATTGAAGAGAGCAGCTGGGATCCATAACAGAATGATCTCCTAACCTTGAGTGGAAACCAAGAGCTCATTTAATATAGACAGTACTTGGGAAATTCTTTATAGTTGTAAAAAAAGCACTATGGACCTGAGCATGTTGTAGCTACAATTGCAGATTTCACTGGCATCTTTATAAAACAATATTTTAGTCTTTAAAAAATAAAGGTTATAAGCAAGCAGGGAACAGAAGAAAAGCCACCACACACACAAAAAATAATAATAATAATAAAAAAAAAATGAAACTGAGAGGACTACCTGGACAACAATCTTCTCTCCACACTTTATAGAAAAGTTTGTGTTCAAGGGAAACCATGTGAAGAATCCCTCTTATCCTACACCTGGACATAATTTGATCAGTCAAGAACCTCTCTGGTATCTGTTGAAGAAACCATTTTGCTTAGACTCTGGTTTAGACTGATGCACAAAACATACAGAAATTTTAATGTATGAAAGACATTTAAGTATACCTCTGAAGCAAGCAGCAATGCTTTCTTACAGTAATGTAAAAATAATAATTTGGAACAGAAGGTGTACCTTCAGATGTTATCACAGAATGGTTTAGATTGAAGGGATTTCCAGAAGTCACCTTGATCAATTTCCCTGCTCAAGCAGGACCATCTATAGCCAGTTGCCCTTGTAGGATCACATTCAGATGGTTTTTGAGTATCTCTAAGGACAGAGTCTCCATAACCTCTCAGGGCAAACCTACCACCATCAAGTGCTTTCTCCTTCTTCATTTATAAATTCTTCCATTGGTATTTGAAGCTATCCAATTACATAGATGGATTATAAATTAAAATGCAAGATTTGTTTATCCAACGTAACTTTATAAAACATACATTCCCTTAGTTACATTTGCATTTGGGATAGTTTCACAAGGTTTTTTTCACAAGGTTTTGTGTCTAGTTAAGTCAAAGGAAAAGTAAAGTAATATAATTTGCTTCAGAAATCTAATCAAAGCAAGAAGCTTATAACTGCTTGTTAGAGATACCAATCACTCAGAGGGTGGATGAAATCACATTCTTAAAATCAGCGCATATTGCTACCATCCTGAAATAAGTCTAGACAGAGCTCAGTACAGCCATGTGTATCTTGGCTTTCCATCATATACTAGTGGCTCTCAAAAGGAAAGAATGTGTAGATAAAGACAGCCTTCTCTTACTACCCATTTTCAGTTCAAAGGTATTGAAAACAATAGGACAGAGGTTGTCTGTTACTCACCAGACTACCAAGGTGTTAGCAGTTTTTTCCTTAATGCCTTAGTTATAGAGAGACCCGCATGAATATATATTTATTTAGCAAATACTAATAAATTCTTTAACATATGGAAATACATTTATTTCTAAAGTCATCGTACAGATTAAATTTAAAATCGTAGCTAAAAGGAAGAAGATTATGTGTTGTGCAATCTACGTGTTATTTTCCTATAAGGCACACTGACCTGAAATCTAGAGGCTTTTTTTTAAAGGAGCTGCCATTTGTTAAATTACATCATTTTCCATGCTGATGTGCACAAACTACACAAAAGAAAGAATAACAAATTTAAAAGTATTATTTTGTTAGGTTAGAGACCTGCATTTTAGAAAATACTACTCTAAAATACAGTTATTCTCGAAATCCCACATTAATGGTGGGGTAAGCTCCTTCTTGATATAGTTCAGAAAACACTTCAGCAAAAAACAAACAAACAAACAAAAAAAAACCACCACCACCCAGGAGAAACTTAACATATCTCAAAAAATACTAAGTATGCAATTGTGGAATCAAGTCTCAGCTTTAAAATGCAATCATCTTTGGAACATATGTTCCAAGGACTGACATAATGCCATACCATGAGAATTCTGGTACCTTTGCCTCCCTGCACATGGTACCACCCTGGAAGAAGGGAAAATCAACTTATTTTCAAAAAGACAGCACAGACCCCAGGACCAGGCAAATTGTGCACAATTGTGCAATTTGGCATTGCACAGTGCCAAATTGTTGCTGAGCGTTACACACATGATCTACCAAGCTGAGTCGTTTACATGCCAGAGATGCAAGTCTTTCTTTTTTTTAATATAAAAGTAACAGAGAACTAAAAATTCATTATCTAAAATCTCAGACTGACAAATAACTGATAAACATTTAACCACACATATTTTCATCAAGTTCTGAGATGAACCAAAAAGTAGTAAGTCAGATGTGTTAAGTGGAACATGAAGCATATTAGAATAATGTAAACCTCTGAAATAGCAGTGCAGTCATTCACAGAACCTCCATGCACTTAAACAGGGTAGAATCATGATAACTAAAGTCTCCCTATCAGCGAAGCTGTCTTCTTGCACTGAACTCAATTGAAAAGTGCATGGACATGTCCAGAAGCTCCCTGAGCAGACAGACGGGCCTGTCACTGAATCAGTTTCAATCTTCTCTTTCAACAGAGAAACTTGACAAGTCCTAGGAAAGCAGAAAGAGAAACTTTGAATATACAGATGGAGTGTTTCATGATGAGAGGGCTAGACTTTGACTGCATTTTAAAATCTTAGAGCTACAATCAGATGAAAAAGAAGTTCATAAAAAAAAACTTTTTTCAGGAAAATAAAAAGATCCAGGGCTGTTCTCCCAACCAGCTCCGGCAATACCAAAGTTAACTAGTGAACCTTTACAAAACACTACCAGAAAACCTGAAGAAAAAAAAAATAAAGAAAAAAAAAAGGCTATTTCTCTACCACCACAACTGCATACAGACAACTGAATTCAAAGATAAAATAAAAAAATATCAACTCATTAACATAAGAGGTATTGTTAAAACAGAATGTCTTTATTTGGCACAATAAATCTATAAACTATTAGAGACACAGTAAGCATTATAACTGCAGAAGATAAACATGTAGTTATGTCATTCAACAAACAACAGATCAGTTTTACAAGTGTGCCCGAATACATCTTCCTGCTTCTTGAATTTTATCTGAGAATACACACATTTTCAGAATGCTACCAGACACACATAAGTTTCTGGCTCTTATCACATGAACTAACACCATCTCAAATGTGTTTGCATCTTCTACGTTTTGTTGTTGTTGTTGTTGTTGTTTGTTTTTCCCAGTATCAACTGTATAAAGCCAGAAAACTATTAACAGAATAAATTGCTCAAGAATGTATGAAATTCATATATAAGAGCATAAGCTTTTGTAATATGAAAAAAAAAAAAGGAATACAACAATTGTGAAATAGATGTTTCTTTTTAGATAGGTCCTCAAAAAAAAAAAAAGGTGTTTCCTAACAAATACAAGTTATCAGGCAAATCCTAAAGGCTTATACAATTATCAGTGATGACTCTTGATTTGTTTTTCTTACCCTGAACATCTTTAAAGAATTTGCACTCTAACTAATGAATGTAGAAGTTAGAGGGAGCATGGATAAAGGTATTAATTCCAGTGATGTGGTACCCTCTGGAAGTTTGTTACCCTGCATGGAAAATGATAGGGTTTGGAAAAATGTATGTGTAACTCTAATTTCGGCATGCTACTTATTATGTATACTGCTCTTTCTAGCCTTTCCATAATAGCGGTCTTGATTAAAGAGTATTGTTCAGGAAGGGAAGCACATGCATTTCCAGATGGCATAAATATGCTGCAATGACTAAACAACATTTGATGAACACATGCAGCACTGGCAGCACACCAGAAAGAAAACTGTATTCATGTTATATAAGTTGTCTAACAAACTTGAGATAAACCACACAGCTTGATTAGGATGGGTTAAACCTGGAGATACACTACCTCCCAACTCAAAAATTGGTAGTAATAAAGATTAAAAAAATAAAGCATAGTATGTAGGATTAATTTAAGATATCAGCTTGTTCAACAGAAGTCAAGATAACAACAAGCTTCCTTTCTACCCTCAACCCCCCTCCCATTTCCAATCAAGCATTTTAAAAAGTTGTAAGAGCAGTTCTGAAGTATTAGCTTCCTGGTTAACCTAGTCTCTTTAATTTTGTTGTTATTTATGCACAAATTCAGCTCCCCCTTCTAGGCTGATGATTCTCAGGCCAATTTCTTCTTCAAGTCCTCTTACCTGCCTCAGTCTAGCTTTTGAAAGCCTAGTTTTCTGCTCAAGCTCAGCATGGCTAAAGAACACAGGTCCTTATACTCCCTCCTCCAGATACTGTCATTCATTCTCTAAGCTAACACAGGTGTCGGCACCATATTTGCCACTAAGGCTGGTAAAGCAGGCAACAGCTTCAACTCAAATCTCTCCCTTGACCTTCACAGTCTGGTTTCACTATTAATGGAAGCAATGTCTTGCAAATATTTTCCTCCTCAAAGAAGTGGTTTTCTTTAGCATGAACAATTCAGAGAGAAAAGATGTGTATCTGTCATCTTTCCTCTTGTGCTTGAGGTTTCACTGGGATAATGCCCCTCATTCTAGTTGTGCTACAGTAGCTACAGAGATCCAACATTCTATGGTCCCACTGCAACAGCAATAAAATAATATATTTCCCATTGTTTTCACAAACCAAGATATTCACTTTGTTGACGCGAACAGACTGTTTTCTCCTGTGGTAAATGCTATAATTTGTCATCTACCTGACATTCCAGACACTAAGAAAACAGATGCTTTAAAAAAAATTATTTCATGAATTCTTGAGGACCACAGTAAAAAGCAGTAAATTAGCATGGCAAATCAAATGCATCTGCAATATGTTTGCTATACATTTGAGGGTGGTGAGGCACACAAAGAGGCTGCCCAGAGAAGCTGTGGATGCCCCATCCCTGGAGGTGCTCAAGGCCAGGCTGGATGGGGCTTTAGGCAACCTGATTTAGTGGGAGGTGTCCCTGCCTACGGCAGGGGCGTTGGAATTAGATAGTCTTCTAGGTCCCTTCCAACACAATTCATTCTATGATTCTATGATTTTTATATGCACTGAAGCCTTAATTAGTATTTCAGTTGTGACAGCGTGTATAATGGTCTCGTCAATGATGTTGAGCCCAAACATTCACCCACTTACTGTTATTTTTCTCAAAAACAATGTACTCACCCACTTCTAATGCCACCTGAATCTGTTTTGACTTTGAAAAAAAAGTCAGTGTGTATCTGGCCAAATACAGAGTTAACAGACGAGCTCTGCCAACTACCCCACCTACCCCCACATACAATCTGGTGGAACTATTTCATAATAACAAATTAAGAATGACTAACTTGAATAATTTGGACTCTTTAGTGACCTCAATCGTTAAGTTGTTAGAGCACTGTCTGGTTACACATATCTTTCTGTTTTTAGGTTTTGGAGATGAACATGAAGAACACTGAATTTTTAACAACAATGTATAAAATTAGAGAACGAATAAGTTGTTTAAATGCATGAAAATTGCTGAAGCTACTACAAGAAACACTGAGTGCTTGCACAGAAAAAGAAGAGTGAAAAACTTCCTTTCTACTCAAGCAATTTTTGGCAATGGCCTATGGGACAGATTTAGTTCCAGTATTTTACTTATTCTCCCTCAAGATAAATAACAGGTATACAAGCTTTATTTTTCAGAGAAAGGATGTTCTTTTTCCAACGGATGTTCTTTTTGTTGTTTTTATCTCCAGATTATATCACTGAAAAAGAAATTTTGAAATACAACTAGGCCAAGTAGATAGGTAATATGAACAACAAACCTCTTTCTAATACCTAGCACAATATCTCTGCTACCATATATCCAAATAACAATCTTATTTGAATATACCTTTTATGAATACCTTCAAAAATATTTTTTCTCACAACCTGCAAGGACTTACTAACTAAGGCATTCTGCTGTCAAGAGTTTACAGATGTTTCAAACTAACACAATTGTACTACCAGGTTTAATATTCCTGACATCTTTAACCAGAAAGAATTCACTTTTGACTATTTAAAGCCAGTGAAAATATGTTTTTGCCTCCAATAACAACCAACAAAATCTTCAGCTAAATCTCTCAGAAACATAATTGGTTTGTTGTGTACCAGTTAGTGCATAAAAATCAGAATACATACTTCATATTTTAATAGCTTTTAATAAAAAATACTGACAGTTCACAAGCACAGAGCTTAAGCATATAAATTTTCTTCACCTACAACCATAAAAAAAAAAAATCACAGATTTCCCTAAGTACTAATTTTTTTCTTTTTTCTGACATAACATGAGAACCATTTTTTGAAATACAACAGTTGTTGTCTGGACATCTCCATACTAGGACAAGTAGGGATAGGAGTGACCATGGACAGATGCTTGCTTCTTTATGTTCAAGCACGGATTTTGTTCCAGAATACTCGCTGTAACAGCATAGGTAAACTTGCAGTCAAAGTGAACCACTGAAAAGACAGCTGTGCTGGCTTAGTGGGAGCAAGACCCAGAAGATTTAGACATGATGCAGACAGTTCTTTTACTAGAATATCCTGAGTTGGAAGGGACCCACAAAGACCATCAAGCCTATCTCCTGGGTATACACAGGAGCAAATGAAAATCAGACCGAATGTCTGAGAGTGTTGACTTCTTGATCTCTGGCAGCTTCTTGAACTGCAGCAGGCTCTGTGCCATGACCACTACCCTGGGGAGCCTATCCCAGTGCCTGACCACCTCTGGGTGCAGAACCTTTCCCTAACCCCCAGCCTGACCCTCCCCTGTCCCAGCTCCATGCCATTCCCTTGGGTCCTGTCGCTGTCCCCAGAAAGCAGAGCTCAGCGCCTGCCCCTCCGCTCCCCTCGTGAGGGAGCTGCAGGCTGCCACGAGGCCACCCCTCAGCCTCCTCTTTTCTGGGCTGAACAAACCAAGGGGCCTCAGCTGCTCCTCACCTGTCTGGCTCTCCAGACCCTTCAATATCTTTGTAGCCCTTCCTTGGACACTGTAATAGTTTTATGTCCTCCTTATATTGCCGAGCCCAAAACTGCACACAATGCTCAAGGTGAGGATGCACCAGAGCAGAGCAGAGCAGGACTACCTCTTCCCTTGAGTGGCTAGCAATGCCATACTATAAACACCAAACCCCAGTACTGCCTTCTGGTAAGCCGTTGTCAACTGTAGACAACTGTCATTATTAATATAGAATATTACCAAGTCAGTTCCTACAATGTTTGGGCAGAGAGTGGTGTTTGGAGAATAATGGATGACCAAGAAGATTGACTTGACAGAAATTTTCATTGTGTAACCCGCAACCTACTATTTCACCAGGTTCAATTATTTCCATAGCCTCCACAAATTGCACATGGAAAAGTTTTCATCTTTGATTATAATTATACATGTGTGTATATTTGAAATATCCCTTTAGACATTCTTCGGCTTGCTATTCAATGCTACATGCATTCTTGATAACATTGCTAGTTCTGAGCTATATTACAAATATTTAATTATTTCCAAGACTGACTGAGCTTTTTTCAACGTAAACTTTAAGTAATACTGACAAAGAAAAAAAAAAAACACGAGGTGGTCAATGGCTAATTGACACAATTGGTTTCTCCAGGCTGGTAACAAGATATCACTGTTTTAACTGCTTTGCAAGCCCACAAAAGCAAAAGATGATAGTACCTTCAATTTTTTAACTGTTGTCCAAGAAAACCCTTAAAAAATATGTATCAGCTGTCTCTCTGAATTATTTTAAGGAATACACATTCTCAAGATGTACCTGAATGTTCAATAGGATTTCTGCTTAATACTTTAAATTATTAATAATAAAGTAATACTTGTAAAGCCTTAGATAAGCTCACAATTTTTCTCCAGCTATCTATTTAAAGACTTCCAAATTCACCACAGTTCTGCAGACTTAGACACAGAAGGTCTCGGGTACACTGGAACTTTCATTGGAGCTGTATATGGCAATCAATAGCTCAAGTTAATAAGTCGGTAAAAAGCTCCTTTAAATGTTCATAAACACTTTTTTCCAGGGAGTGATTCAGTTCAGGAAAGTGGAAAGTGGAGATTTAGGCTAGAGTGAAAGAGTATTATTCCAAGCAAATAGCAAAATCTACCCATTTATTGGTTTTTGGATGGACTAGATATACCTGGAGTAACAGAGAAATTTCATTCTAATTAAAATTGAATAGGTCCTAAACACAGCCGCAAGGCAATGGGAGTTCAGTTTGAAGTCATGAAAATCTATTTGCTATTGCCTTGTGAGCTGTCTAGCAACCAACAAAGTGCACAGAGAACTTGTATGAAATGTTACAAAAAGCTAGAAATTTCAGGAGGATAGTAATTACAGTTCTGTAATAAAACATCTTAACTAAATTTGAATTTTATCCCAAGTTAAACTGTAAATGCACTAAGCGTCACCCAAAAATAAAGACCATGATTAATTCACTATTTTCTAGTATTAAACAAAATGGAAATAAGTTCAGATTTAAGTCAACCCACAATTATCAGTTTACATATGCATTTAGATACATATATCTGTAGTGCATATATATAACTACAATAGAGTTTTTATCTGATTATACAAACCATTGATAAACAGCTTCTATTAAGGAAATATATAAAATACAGATATGCAATACTAAAGTGAAATATTTCTATATACTGATAGAAAAAACTACTGAAAAGCATCACTTTGCAAGCCAGAGGACCATTTCTCAACTAAGAAGCTCCCCACTAATTCCACATAGTACTTAGTATACTAACTCTGATGAGATTTACACATCTGATTTCAACATGATGGATGCTATTTGCAAATAAAGGCCATAACAGCAATTCCGAAACTGGAAAATACAGGTTACTATTGGAGAGGTGAGGGCAGATGTATGTAATTTTTCTTTTCCTACTAGTATCTCAATAAATGTTTTTCCATCATTTTTTCCCCAAAAACGTTTAAATCACATTACAAGATTGAAAACGATAAAATGTTGCAATAATCCAGACAGAATGAACAATAATAGCCAACTGTTTTTACACTATATTTTTCAGTAGCTGGGCAGCAATGAGAAACACTGGCAAAGATCTGCTACCACAAATAAGCATATGCTCCAACTATGGTCTCAACATGAACTTGTTCTCATAATTCTGAGAATTTATAAAAGCCTGAAATTTACTTACTGATTACATGGAATCAGATGTTAATGAAAATAGCAAACCAGCACATCACTATGTCAAATCAGACCAGCACAGAGAATGTGTGAAAAGCTCAGAAATGTATCCAAATGTACGTGACTTTTCATGATTAATGGACTATGGGATAAATCATTAGTACAAAAAAAAAAACAAAAAAACACCACACTCACCCAGCAGGTTTCACACCTCTGCCTCAAAACACATGCTTACTACAGCTTCTAAAATACATTAGTTTAACTTCGGTAAAATGGGTTATTTCACTTTTTTTTTTTCCAAGGAAGATCCCAAAAAACACATCCGGGAAAGCAGAATTTTCAGAAAGGTTATAAGAAATCAGATGTTGTAAGGAAAAATTTCAATCAATTGACACGTTTAAATGTTGCTTCTGAATACGTTGCTTCCACAGTACAGCACCAAACCTACATTTCTAAAAAATCCTAGGTTTACTCCCAGTGGCATCAAGCCGGTTAATATCAGAGTTCTTTAAAGTGTTTGCAAATGCTGTAAGAGTACCTCTGCACCCTGAGTCTAGACAGTCTTACTTACACACTACATTTTGTAGGTGACCTACTGGTTTCAACATCAACTTGACTTCCTGGCTATGTGTATGGTGCTCTGGACTCCTGTCTGAAACAGGCTGGTGTTACTGGGCCTTGGGTACTGCAGGACTGTCCCCACCTGTCCTGCTGTCACCCTCAGCACCCAGTCTGCCTCTGGAACAGCAGCTTGCACTGCTGCTCTCTGATAGTTAGGCTCTCCTATGAGACGTGGCAGCAAGTTCCCCGAAGCCACCTTGTTACAAACAGAGCAGCATACAAATAGGAGTTTTGTAGATAAAGGGCACTGCTTGTAGAAGTCACTGTTTGAACTCAGAGTCTGTATACTTTTTTTCAGCTAATAAGAAGAGCAGGGACAAAGGAAGACAGCTTTAGGAAGCTACGTGAACCTATTGCACAGATTCATTAGGGGTTCCACTGGCTTCCATAAAACACCAAGTACATTTACACCATATGCAAATGTACAGACCATATGAACTCATCTAGGTATTTTCTTTCTACTTCTTTTCCCCAACATTAGTTTGCTTGGTTTTTCTGTAGTGTGAGCCAAAACAACAAGACTGAGATTTGTCTGATAAACTCTGTTTTGAAAAAATTGAACAAATTCCTCACTGTAATCCTAGTTAAAAGTCAAGCCTCATCTCTCAATATTAGATCCTTAAGGTTTATTTTCACCTAGAGTTTTTCTTCACCAACCCTCATATCTATTCCTCGCTGGGTTTACATTGATACTACTCTCATCTTCCCTGTCAGATTACGCTACTACATATGTCATGGTTGGTTATACTTAAATATTTGTGTCATACTAATAACCTATAAAGAGAAATCATGCACTGAGAAGACATACTAGGCCTTTTATCAATAAAACAAAAACTTGTACCTCAAAAGGATTTAAAAATACCTTTGCCAGTAATACAACACTTGCAAAATGACAAGGATTTGTGTTCTGAAAACACACAAAAAAAAAGCAAACTATCATATTTTATAGTTACATGTTACATCTGTCAAAGCAATTCGAACTAAAATCTTAAAGTGATAAATACTATTTGCAAGACTTCTGAGATTAAAAAAAAAAAAAAGGGTAATGAGGTGAACATTCTTTTATGGAAGAGTTGCCCCACAGAATGATACCACCCATGAATTCAAAGAACTAGAACTCACTCTTGAAATTGTACACTGTATTTACCTCTCTGGAAAATGTGTTTCTTTCTATAAGAGAACCATACACAAAAAAATTGACAGAGAGAACCCATCTTCCAAAGTACTTTCCAGTTAGTTATCTTTTCACAACAATTCTAAAGGAAAATTTGATTCACCAGAAATTTTATATATATTTGGTTTCAAAGTTTAAATCTCAAACTAAAAACCTTAGACTTTGTCCTCGCTAATAAAAAACAATCTTACTCCTCAGACTCTCTGGCATCTCATACGCAGGAGTTAGCATTCTGTAAAATTCTCATGTCAGACAAGGCAGTTTACAGTGATGTATCAAAATTAGATTAGTACTATTCCACCAGGAAACAGCTGATTTTGTTTTGCGTATCAGGCAATGAAATTAGGAACTTGTTTTCACTGTTCAAAGCAAACCTTTTTTTTTTTTTTTTTTTTTTCAGAATTACTAATATACCAACATTTCATGAGGTAAGTAAACAAGCAAAGATGCGTGTGTTTGACCTCACAGCAACATAAGGTAAGAAAAGAACAGGAAACATAAAAACTCCCTCACTGCAAATATAGTTACTTTATTTCTGTGCCATATTACACAGCGATATTTCCAAATGTCCTTTTTTTTATTATTTTAAATATTGTACATCCTGAAGACAACTTGCTCTTTTGTTTCAAGAATATTTCTGCAACTAACTGTACAAGAGCTAATATGTGTGTTGAAATTACCTGGAAACAGTTTGTCAAAGCTTTGAGGATTAAAACATATCAATTCAATATTTCATGAAGGTTTTATTTCAGGGAATCAAAAATTTAACAACACATTATTATCCTGAACTTTAGGTTTTCCTGTGCCTTTGCAACTAGAAAGATGAATGCATCCCCTGGAGCTGCAAAAACATTTTAAAAAAGAAATGTAGGTGTGATTCTTGCCATTATTCAGGGTCCAACTGTTGTTGATCCTTACAGAAAATACAAGATTGGAGTATTGTAGTAAAGTTTTAAATCCTGGCACGCAGTAATCTCTTTTCCAGAGCATCTACTGGCTTCCATGTTTTTCTTAGGAAACTGAGACTTGTCAATACCCCATGATTTAAGGATTTTCCTCCTAAAATGAAAGCATTTCGACTCAGCTGTACAAGTAAAAGTAACCCTTGATGTCTACGCAGAGGCTTGAAATGCACAGCAGGTATTCCAAACTGGGAAATCTGAAGGAACTGAGAGGGGATGGGAGACAACACAATAACATCAGGAAGAAGAAAGGACAACTGTACTTTTTTTTTTTGTATAATCAGAACAACATCTGTTATTTTGCTATTATAAGAACACATTACAACTTTTTAAAATTTATTTACACCCTTATGGCGCCCCTGAAATAAGAAAATACCCCTTATAGTGCTATTTACAATAGGCCTTGAAAAAGTTAAATTACTACTTTTGTTTGATAGGATACTTTCAGTGAATTCCAAAAATCATGGTGCGTAGTTAGAAATTGGAGGAACATTCATTCATTGCAGCCTTTGATTCTTCCTTTTTCAACAATCTCTCATTTTAAAGGTATATGATACTTTATTTTAAACATACTTCCCCTAACGCTTCCCAAAACCAAAGCTTCACAAGATTATAATCACAGTTAAAACAAGGAAAATGTAACAGCCTAATTCTCCAGAATGTTTGTCAAATATTGTACATGTATTAATGTTGGGAAAAATAACAATCTGTTTTTTATTTTTATTTTTTAATTTTTTATTTTTAACTATAAGTCTACAGAAAGTTACCCACTACATTTAAAATGTACCTACAAGATCTAAAGAGTTCCTAAAGGTACACATCAGGTGAAATGGGAAAAATCACATAGCAGTCAAGTCTGAGATTACATAAAAGATACACTTATGTTTTTATGTACAGTACATTAGCATGCTATTCCTGAACTGAGCTTCCGAGAAACTTACTCAAGTGTATGCTATTAAATCCTCAAGGACATAGATATAAATGATACAGAAGAGTCATTGCCTTTACACTGAGCTGCATTTTAATCATTTCGTCTCTCTGTACGGCTTTCCTCTTTCCTTTTTAATAGAACAGTTAGTCAAATTGCCTGGGAAACAATCTGAACTCTCAGTGACCTTTGTTATCCAAACAACATATCCTCGGTGGTTTGGAGCAAAGTAACTATTCAAACCTTGAACCAAGACAGTTTGGACAGCAAAAAAAGCTCTGCCAATTCTACTTCCCTCATTCAGTACGCGATAAATTTTCATTAATGTGAACTGCTCTAAGTATTTTTAAGCTGTAGTAAACTCATAATGAACTCATGGAACTGACCATGGAAAAGCAGCCGCAGGAAACTGAAGAGACAAATAACAGCATCTCTTCCACCAGCTAATTATTAAAAGTACTGTATCTAAGGTGGAATTTCTTAAGCTCATATCCTCCCTGTTTACAAATTTACTTAAAAGGCAAGTAAAAAAACCAGAGCCTGTCACATTACTGTAACAAAGAAGACTGCTAGCACTCAAATAATTGTTTATCAAAGGCTATTTAATCAATTTAATTGCCAGTACAAAAAAATCTTGCCGGATTTCCATTATTTATTATATGTGGAGTGACTCGCTAAAGTACTTGGAAAGATTTACTTCCAAGTGGTCACCTACTTAGATCAAGCGCTAAATCACTAACTCTGTGATGGTGTTTGTTTAGGTGGCAGCAGTTTAGCTGGCTGGGCCTCAATGGCCCCTTACTGAGATCTCTGTGTGTGTGGCCCATTTTGCACTGCAGCTGGCTTGACACACAAGTCCCACTGTATACCAAACCCATTGTTATTTTAATGTGACTCTTAACAGTCTACTTTGCCCTCACCACCCCAAAAACAGTTCCTAAGGGCAGAGAGTTGAATGCCCTGTGGCAAAGCCACCTGTCATAAGGAAGATAAATCACAAAACAAATCAGAGGTTTTGAAGGTGCAACATTTTAGGCTCGGCTACACCAGGCTGAGATGTGGCTAGGACAAGTATTTCTAAAACTATCTTTTTTGACCACTGTTTCAAAAAGCTAAGCATGAAAGTCCTAAAATCCTTATGAAATCTCTTTATACTAAATTGTGATTCTTACTCTAATACTTTTTAAATACCATGCTACTATGACACTAAAAAATACAGATTACTTAGACATTTCCTCTAAATCAGATATGAATACTTTGTTACCTTGGGAAGTTTTCCATCCATTCAAAAACAAACAAAAAATCAAGACCTAGGTAGCTCCACTCATTGCATATATCTTTAAAATGATTAATATATAAATAATGATGAACCTATAACATATCTATAAGGATTTGGAGATACAGGTTCAGTTTCACCCAACCAGAACGGTGATGGACTGTTTGCTAAGTATCCAGTTTTGGTAGCAGACATCAGTTCCTGGGAGGAACCTACGTGTTTATCAACTAAGCAACAGGTGAAATACATTTTAAGTTGTTTTCTTCTGAATGACTGCTACACATATGCTGTGTATGCTACACATATGACTCCACTGACACTTAATTATGTTGATGATAAAAGCAGCACATTGGCAAAAGAATTTCATATCTGGATGCAGCTTGCCTTCTTGCACCCCTTAAGCTGTTGCACCTCTCCTTGTCATTCATTACAGGGCTCCGGCTAACAAGTGTAATTCCAGCCTTAATGATCCAGTACAAAAAAGAAGGAAGTAATTTTTAGGAACCACAAACACGTTCTTATATCTGAACCTATTTACTTCCACAAGCAAATAAAGGATAATTATTCTTCCCTATCAGCTAGGAAAGGAAAACCAAACCGATCCTCAAGGGCTTGCTTGTAACTTTACCTCAGTGAGATGTTTAAAATACCAACATTTATTGTTACAGTAGAGAATCATCTGTCAGTCTTACCACTGTCAAACATTCCATCTAGACAACAAACGGCGAAACAAGCTTTGAACAAACAGCCTATGGCACCTGAAAGGGGATGGTAAATCTGTTGTCATGAAGCAACTTGCAGAAACCACATCCTCTACCCTATTGTTCTTCAGCCTTTGGGCATGAGTGTTTGTGTGTGTGCACGCGTGAGTGTGCTGAGGGGGGCTGTGATGTGAATATTACTTCCTTAGTGAAAGTATTCATGGCATCACAGACTGATGGAGCTCACGTGTATGAGGCTGGGCAAGCAGGGATTCACAGGTTTTAGGAATGAAGAACACCCATTAAGTCATCTAATATATTGTACTGCCAATGCAGCATAGTTACAGTGCATTACAATGCATTTTCCATTCCTTTGTCCATTTTAAGTGACTGATGCAATGGAGTTGCTACCACTTCCTATAACAAAGGCTTCAACAGTTAAACAAATTTCAACATTAGAAAATATTTCCTAATAATGTGCCTATATTTTCCTTTGCTTAAAATCACTCCATTATTCTTATTTGCACTCCTCTGGACCACCCAATACACTTTTGGCACTAAAATTTTAGGGAAGTACACCTTCAGCAAGCTGAAACCAAAAGTGGTAAAAATTATTTCAGAATACAAGTTTAGTGCAACTATAGGAAATAAATTTCAATATCTAGTACATTTTAGCATTCTCAAGTGACTATTACCAGTCATTAGTACAAAGTCACTAAGAGATATTACCCTGGAAAACATTCCTGCAATCACACTTAAAAAACGAAACAGAACAAAACAAGTAAATTAAAAAAAAATCAGAAAAGCAGAGCATTTTTTCAATTTTTTCAGAGTATTGCAGATTTCCGAATTCACTAAGTTCCTCAAAATTATGTTATAATATATTTATATAATATTTCCCAACTGTTAATTCTGAAAATGAAAAATATGCTCATAAAGAGAAAAATCAAATGACACTGTTAACAAAGCTAAGTTTACTTCACCATCGGTCAATGGTTAAAGTACTGATCTTTAAAGACCAGTAAGTACACAGCTTTTCTAGACGTAAAATTTTAAACACTAAGTTCTAATGGAACTTGTAAACCACAAAAAATTTACCACCTACCATATGAAAACTTTTTTTTTAATGACAAATTAGGTCTGTTTTGCTAAGTTCCTATATATATAAGAAGCATGCTAATCATATACAGGATGTATTTCAAATGTGCGGATATTTGCAAAAAAGGGATGAACAGATACACCAAGATAGCATACAGAAGTTGTAGCAATATGCTTCTCCCACATCGATACAGTATGTAAAAACAAAACAAATAATTAGTTGTAGTTTATTGCTATTTTTCTGCCTTCTCAGACATTCTCTCTGTGAATTAAAAATCAGTGAACACCATACTATTATTAACTACTGCAAACTATAAATGCATCAGTAAAGTTATTTGAGATTATTCGATTGAACTGTGGTATCTGACAATAAATGTGACTTTTTTTTTTAACAAGGATTCAGAATAAGAAGCAACTTGTCTTACAAGCTGCATAAACTTACAACAGTGTATTCTTTAAGGTGCTTGTAACATGCTCGTTCCAGTTGGGGTATGCTCATCATGGACCCATACCTCAAACTCTTTGGCCAGTATTTACTTACATATTGTGTCTATCACCATTTCTATAAAAAAATCAGGACACAATTCATGGAAAGCAATCAAAATAAACAAGTTTGTGTATACAAGTATCCATATACATCTAACAAAAGGCAAATGGATTTCCCAAACACATAAAATTGTCTCTTAGGCATCTGTGTAGTCACTGGGTGAAAATATTTGCACTAATAGGTAGCTGCATGATCTGATGCCCATTTCATAGCCCACAAAGTACATCAAGGGCTTTAGGAAGGTTTTTTTCTTAATTTAAATATGTTAACCATCTTATTTAAGACAAAGCAAAACTTACAGTATTCAAACACCTAATCAGCAACATCTTCACACATACTTTTCTGTAATCTCTCCCTTTGTTATATATCAAAGGGTAAAAACTACAGTGACTTAAGAATAGTAATTTTCTAATTATTCCTGATAATTGAATGGACTTTTCTCACAATGGCGATTGATAATAGAATGGGATAAGAGAGGAGAAGTAGGGAGTTCAAGAGAAGTATGATGTGCACTACTGTCAAAATCTGAAATTATTGCTTCCTTTTCTTTTATGTCCACATTTTTTAATAAAAACACACAGACTAACAAATCTTTCTGCATGACTGCAAGTAGTACAGATAACAAAGGAAATGCAGTACTTTTCAACCAATAGCTCCATCACATCCTTCCCCTACCCTCCACACCCCACCCCCTGAACAATATGTAAAGAAGTTCCCAAGACTGGGGAAGTTTTAATTTGTGAAACCTGCCAGAAAATATGCCTTTTAGAAAAATGGTAAGTAATAAACACGACTAAAATTCAGTATTTAAGTTGCAGATCAGTCTCTCTAGGTGTCCTCTCCAGTAAATGTACATTTAACTGAATTTCAGCCCTCTGGTTGTATACAGCCCAGCAAGATCATTTCATAATAGGCTGTCAAGAGATATACAGCATGAATTTTCCCAGAGACTCCACAAATGTTTGAAACATTCTATTATACACATTAAAAATACTTATAATTCTGACAAAGGCTTTGGCAATTTTATTTGTAGGCATTAGTTCAGTACAGGGGGAAAAAAAGAGGTGTGTTCTCACCCAAGAAACTACATTTTTTCCAAAACCATTCTTCTGACAACCAAACCTAAATGCACACATCGCAATCAGTATACTTTGTGTTTTCAACTACTTTGGCCAGATTATTATTTTCCCAAATTGATATAAAGATGTTTTCATATGAATTAAGTTTCTCATATGCCTTGATTGATGGAAACATATTAGGTGGGCCCACATATATGAAGATATTTTCCCTTAAGATGTATTTTCCCTTAGTATGTATTTCATCTGTCTGGTATTTAGCATATATTATGCATGACACAGAGAAGAGAAACAGGATTGTTAAAATTACTGCTCTTATTTTCTAAGTAAAATTTGGTCCTAACCTTGTAATACTGTTGCAATATAGTACTTGAACCTAGACCCTTTGTGAACAGCACTCAGCCCTGTGTGTGCACAAGAAATGTCAAGAAGGTGGTATAGAGCCCGTAAGGCCTTGGGTAAATACACAAAAAAGTGATAATATGGATTGAAATACTTCTATCACCTAATTTTTGGCACTTTACTCAAGAGCCAAATTGTGCTTGAAGTTTCCTAAACTGTATGAGTTTACAACGAAGCACCCTTTTAAGAAGCCTAACTTCACTCAACTTAATCTTTCTTTCTTTACTTGGCAAAGCAAAGCAAAGGCTTTGATGTTGGCTTCTGAAGCACTTAAGTGAGTAGCTACAGATTAGGTAGTATGAATGGCCCTCAATTTTCAGTAAACCTTTTCTCACTATTTTCAGGCTTGCGTCCAATTTCCATACTGAATTCTTTATCAATTTCCAAGTTAGAGAAAAACGCATTTCTACCCACACTTCAATGGAAGCATCCCAGATAAAGTAGTTCCTTTTTTTTGTTTTGGTTTAGTTTTTTTTGTTACAAGTCAGTCTCTTAGTTTCTTAAAAGCTGATACCTGACAAAATTAACCGAAGTAAGAGCAAGGCATGCCTCATTGGTCTGAAGCAGTACACAAAGCGGGTAGAATAATCCTTTGACACTTTGCTTCTGGGAATAATTCTATGCTGATTTTTTTTTTCCATGGAAAGACAGACATGGCCTAAATCATTCCTACTCTTCTCTATCTGCAACCTTGATTCCATTTTCTGCCCACTGTTTTCTTCCCTATAACAGTGCTGGTGAAACTGATTCCAGAACTGTGCCTTGAGCTTGAAATAGATCAGTGCATTGATCCTTCCAGAGCACTGCTATTGCTCCTTAAACCCAAATTTTTTCACTGATATGGTTGAGAAGTCAGCCATCCCAGCACAACTGAAGCAGTGACAAACCTTGGTTACAGCACAGGATTAAATTCTGGAGAAAAAGAGAGTAGGTGCAAGCAGGATTTCCTTAGATTAGCTTCTTCCCCAGAAAAATTTCAACACCAAACCATAACATGAAATGGCCAATGGTATCTACAGATACAGACAATACTACTTTGTTTCATGCTTTAAGAGTCCTTTCCTCTGCAGCCAAGAAACAGACATGAAACTGCATTCCCAGTTGTGATTTGATGTAGTTCTAAGCAGGAAATTATTTTAGCATTAGCTTTCAAAATATTTAAAATAATAGAAAACTTATTTTAAAAATATGTTTTCACATTTGAAAGCAATCTTAAGCTTTTTTTTTTTTTTCAATTTAGTATAGGGAAAAAGGAGAAAGAAACAAGCAAAGTAGAAATACACTGGAGGTCAGAATTTGAACAGGGATGCATGCTTCCTGAGTTACGAGTTAAAAACAAAGTTACAGCTTATGGAACTTATCAGTTTAACACTAAATTGAAGCCAAAATCTAGTCATACCCTGCTTACACACACACTCAAAAACTTAAATAAGTTTGAGAAGTAATACTCTTATTCAGTAGCATTCAAGATGCAGTACCACAGAAATAGTTCTGTTGATAGGCTTTGACAAGAACTACATGCTTGTTTCCAATTTGACCCATAGAGAAGAGCACCATATTTATTCAATCTGAAATGTGTAAGAATTCTATTTGACTTTAAAGAACCTAATAAAATATTGAAATGTACCAAGAAGGTCCTTCTCATAGTTTAACAATAATTTAAGCATTTAACTGTACTTACAGAGCCATCTTTCAGATTTCTTTCATAGGAGAAGTGACACACTGCATTTTCTTCATCTCTTGAAAAAGCAAAGTTGTATTTACCAGCTGATTCTTCTCCAAGTATCAATGCTTTCTTCAGTTCTTCAACATACTTTTCTCTATTCATTTCCATGTCAGAAGCCTCCCTAGAAATTTCAGCTTCAGACACTATAACAAACAAAAATTTTAAGAAATAAATATTCATGTGTGAGCATATACATACGTTTATATACATACACCGACATGCTTACAAATGTTAAGGGACAGACAAATATTATCCTATTCCTTCCTTGACACGTATCAGTATGTGCCATACACTAATGAAAATGCAGCAGGAATACTGTTTTTTCCATAAGAAGTTCTGTGCCTTTTTTTCCTGTCTGAAAATGGTTTATTACCATTACTCCACAATTTCTCTTAGAGTTATTTAGAATACTAACCTTACAATGGAAAAAAGAGCATGTTTCAACAATGATTTTTTGTACCCTCCTAGTTTTCTTTGAAAGTGTGTAACCTCAACCCTAAAAGGCAGTAGGTAGGCAACTGTCTCCTCACATATTCTTAATCTATGTTCCCAAACTTGTAACTCACAACCTTAAAAGAAAATAAATTGTCAATTTAGAAAGGGAAGATAGACCTAGCGGCAGGTGAATCTATGCTGCACTTACTGTTTAAACACAAGGCCCACTAAATGGTGGATGTGCCTCTACTTTCTATTAGATTTGTTCTAGTAAGAACATTTTATTCCATTCTTTTCAAAACAAAGGACATTTGAATTTGCTGCAGAACAGTCCAATTATAGACATACTGTCCTTAAGAACCATGATTGCCTTTCCCATCAGCTTCTGATTGTGTGTTTATTTCTTCCTAAATCTTCTTTCCATTAACCCTTAAACTGAAAAGGCAGCTCATCTTCCCTCCATTGGAGTAACAAGAAACAGTTCTTAATTTTATCACCTAGGTCCTTGGCTATTTTCCTTCCTTTTTATTTCTTTCTACAAACAATTTCCTCAATACTTTTAGAGATGCACATGTTAATTTGAATAAATAACCTTTGTGCCAGAGTGCAGTTTCCTGAACTGCAAAGACTCTAAATGAGAGAAATATGTCCATCATGTAATGCATACTTCAGTATATAGTCTATTGATACAGTATTTTAGATTTTTTACTTGATTCACAGCACTGTTTCCTTCCTTTCTGACCAATCTTCCAAGGAAGACTACTCTAGATTGTCCTTTATCCTTACTTGCTCTTAGACATTTTTAGCATTTGCCCAGCATTTGAAAGAGCAACATATGAAAAAGGAAATTAGATTGTGACAGCTTGAAAACAAAAACACTTCCGTCACACAACTCCAAATGACTTTAAAAAAATGCATCCTACTTAAAAACCTATTAATAACATTATTTCTTCTTTATAAAAATGCCTTTGACAATAACTTCATAGTGAGGCATAAATTTGCACATATATTGAAACTGTCCTGATGGAAACAGAGCAGCATTTCAAGAAAAAAAAATAGGCCTGTTTAAATTGCCTCATTTTGCTTCTATTTTCATCTAGATGCAGTAGTTAAC
Source organism: Stictonetta naevosa (assembly GCA_011074415.1). Classification (NCBI taxonomy): domain Eukaryota; kingdom Metazoa; phylum Chordata; class Aves; order Anseriformes; family Anatidae; genus Stictonetta; species Stictonetta naevosa. The sequence goes on along the minus strand of CM021729.1, from coordinate 63,522,011 downwards.
CTCATACTACAAAGAAAGCACTACTTATCAAATCTATCCATCACTAAAGTCAGCAGAGGAGTAAAGGTATAAATATTTTCTGTGAAGTTATATCCTGAAATGCTTCAGGATTTCTTAATTCCGCATCTTCAGTAATTTTAACTTAGTTCCAGAATCACAGAGGGGCTGAAGTTAGGTGTGACCTCTGGAGATTGTCTAGTCCAATCTGCTCAAAATAGGATCAACTTTAGAAGCTGCTCAGGACGATGTCCAGTTGCATTTTGAATATCTCCAAGGTCTGACACTCCTCATCTTCTCTGGGAAAGCTATTCTGGTGCTTGGTCACCACCCTATGGCAAAAAAGTTTCAATTTCTGGTATTTTGATTTGTGCCCATTGCCTCCTATGTTGTCACTGGACAACACTGAGAGGAGACTGACTTTATCGTTACTGCTTCCCACCTGGTACTGATACAGACAAGATCCCCCTGAGCCTTTTCTTCTTCAGGCTGCACAGTCGCAGCTCTCTCAATTTCTACTCTAATGCAGGCTCTAGTCCTTCAGCCATCTGGATGGACTTTCACTAGATTCAATTCAGTAAGTTCAATGTTTTTCTTGTACTGGGAAGCCCAGAACTGGTCACAGCATCACGTCTCCCCAGCACTGAGCAGAAAGGAAGGACAACTGCCCTTGACATTTTCCCTCATTTTCCTTTTGCTGCTGATAGACAGAAGAAGCACTAGATAAACCTGTAGAAACATGTTCCTCTCTAATGTTGTATCCCATAGGATTCTTTTAAAGAGATCCTAGAACAGGTCAAGGTCTGCTATTCTGAACTCTCCGGTCACAAGCCTGCCTTTTACTGCTTACTCCTCTCAGGATCCTGAGCACCACCATCTAATAATCACTGCAGCCAAAGGCTACCCTCAGCTCCCTCAGCTTTTGAGGCCTTTTTTTTTTTTTTGGGGGCTTTTTTTTTTTAGGGGGGGGGGGGGGGGGGGGGGGGAAGAGGGGTTGGGAAGACAAGGAAGGGTTTTTTTTTTCTTTTTTAAATAACGTTATACCACAGTATTACCATTTAGAAAGATCATCTATTCACAAACACATCAACTATTTGTGCACACACAAAACAAGAACTACTACCTTACTAATTACCTTAAGTGATTACTGTATGTCAGTAGAACCTGATAAGGCAGGTCAGACACTAATGCACCAGTCTACTACGCTGTAAGACACAGGCTAACAGCTATGGGAAAAAGGAGATGCAGGTGGCAAAAGACAGCATACTGATGTCACGACTGCAAAGAAATAAACAGCTGACACAAGGACAAAGTACTCCCATCTGTGGAAAATCTAAGCCTGGAGATACACTCAGTTAAAGTGATAAATTAGCACCAGAATCAAAATCAGCTATACCCTAGGCAGTTTTTCCTAAGCAGATTCAAACATGTTAGACCCTTCAAAAGCCAGAAAGCAAAAGCATGCAGGGGGAACTGAACTGCTCCGGAGTTGTTTGTAACAAAGATAGATAAATAAATATTGGAATTAGGCTCAATAAATATGAGCAAGTCGGTCTTTATTACAGTCAGATGTGAAGCATGCCACAGCCACGCCAGTTTGAAGTTTGCCACAAAGTTCCCCATGTACTGTAACCACACAATGCCTTAAGTTGAGCATTCTTTCCCTCTTTCTTCTTTTTCTTTTAAAGAGAAAACTGCAAACCTGTCACATTCATAAAGTGAAGGCCTGAACATGGCATTTTACCAAATGTCCAACAATACACTAAGAACAGTACTGGAGTACTGTGGGGCATACATTACGAATAAAACAGAAATAAATTAACCTCATAACCAGTATTCCTAGATTAGAGAAATTTTTCCACCATTACATTTTAAGTTGCACTATTTATATCAGAGGTTGGGAAAAACAGGTTAGGAGGCAGTGGGGTATATTATAACTGTATATCCCTAGAGATCTGTAAATTCAAGATATGTGCTCCTCCTAAAAGAATGCTTCTTGAAATAGAAATTATATTTTGTTGTTTGTTACAGCAAATGTAATAGACAATAATAGATGCTTTTGTATACAGCCTAATAGTGATCATCTTTTGGGCCCTGAAATACTCAGACACATAATAATATATAAACAATTTGAATATTTAGCTTATTATCATCATTTGAAGAACATGGTATTACTAATTCTACCATTATATTTTTCAAATTTGTTTCCGTAGTCTAACAAGATAAATTCAAGTACAGTGAAGAGGACTGCAGCTTACTTTGTGCTAAGTTAAGGTTTAAATACCTTTATGAAAGGGAATACGAGAGAAAAGGCAGTGGGGATGCAGAAGAGAGAAAAAAAGGTAACTAACCCCCACAGCATGGACAACTCAACCATCGTTTTTTCTAATGTGAAATCCCTTCCTGATTCATGAGGAGAGAGGAGCTCTGACAGAGGGCCACATATTCTGCCAGCTGGTACTTGTCCTACAAACTGGTCTTTGAGTGAGACTCTGCTTTGTAAACGTTTAGCTCCAATGCCACATCACAGCCTCCCTACTGGTGCACCAAATATGTGTGCAGCTGCCATACAGGGACAGGAACAAGAGAGAAGCCAGCATGCAGGATCGCAAACATGTAGAGACCTACAAACAAGCCACTGTGAAGTCAAAACCAGCTGTGTATCAATCCTCATACATTAAGACTGACAGACGGGAACTTCGGAACAGGACTTGGTACCATCTCATACACATGTGGCAGCCAAAGCTGAAGAAGTAAATTTGCCCTCACCACTGCACGTGCTATCTGTTCTGTCCTACCTGATTCTAAGCCAAGCCAATCATATTCAAACTCAGGAACAAGTCTAAACTCTCTTTGGATCAAGTAGAGAAAGCATTTTGTAGAATTTTTAAAATATATTTTAAGCATGAAACAAATGTCATTAGAAAAGATTACAATTGCCTACTGCATCTTGTCTTTTAAAGCCGAAAGAAACACTTTTTAATGCTCATATAAAAATGATACAGTACAATTACTAACAGGTAAAAAAATAAGCCTGCAAGACAGTGAATAATTGGGTCTACAGTATTGGTCAACATTTAACTTGTAAGGCTAACAATCCACTACAAATAGCAAGGGCAGAGTGGAAGAGAAAGGCAAGAAATTTAACACCAAAACATTTCTGTTTTGCTTGAAGCTACAGCCACCAATCATTTCCTACTCCTTATTAACTAGCTTATTTCTTTTAGAGGACACTAGACATTGTTGAGGTAGAAAAGGCCACTAGTATGTCATTATTTCTCTTAAAGCAGAAATAGCACAGACAGAAACATGGTATCCCTTGCATTATGAGGGTAAGGAGAGGCAGAAAAAATAAGTTGGAAATCCATGAGAATACAAGTGTTTGCCTAGAACAATTATATTAACACTGAGAAAAATCAGACAAACTTTTAATGAAAACAAGAAAGCCCCCTAAAACCCGACATACTACTACATTGTAATAGAGCACTAGGATTATTTTTCCTCTTGCTTTCCCTCTGTATTCCTTTTGCATGCTGTGTATTCTTTTCCATTACAAAATTGCAGAAAAACAAATCAATCTGTAGGAAAACATGAAATTTATAAATGTATATATCTGTAGTTCTTTAACACAATATCAAGTGAATATATTAGATCATACTGCACATTTGTGTGCTTCTCCTCCCCTCAATATTTTACTTTGTTACAGTTTTTCAAATCAGACTTCCAAAGCTTTTCATCATCACATTAAATATACAAAAAACATAAAAGACAACTCCATCAGCAACTCTCATTCAGTTCCTGGTGGGTCTTGCCAAGTAAAATAATCCACAGCATGAGAAATCCAAAAGGGATTTCCCCCAGCAAGAATTTTCTGACCACTGCTTTTTCTCCTCCCAGATTTTGAAGTATCTGGTATCTAGGCAGTCTCAAATATGATGTAACAACTAAGAAAAAGTGATCAAAAGCAATGGTGAGAGTATGAAGAGGCAGATCTCTGCAGCAAATGCACAAGAATTTCAATTCCCAATGAAATTACTAAAAAGAATACAAATTTTATATGAATGCCTGAGAAATGGATCAGATTCTTGCAAAAGAAATAAAAGTCCTCTCGTTTGGATGAGTATCCAATGCTAATGCTAAACTGTTTTTCTTTCCCCTTTGTTTAATAGTGTGAGGTCATCTTGCTTTCACTGGTCCTCCATTCTGGAAAATTATCATCCAGCAATTCTGCCAGATGCAGGAAATATACAAAATGAGAACTGCGTACATACATTTTCTACACTTTTCCTGTTAAAGTAACACTAGGTTTCACTTACAAAAATAACAGATTTTAAGAATTAGCTTTAGTGAATTTTAAAGTACTTATTTTGAAGTTAAAAACTTCCTTTGATACAAGAACAACCACAAAAGCTTTTAAACAGAAATACTGGAATACTCAGTTAAATATTTCTCAATATTAACACCTTTTCTATTATTTTGAAAATATATACTTTGACTATCTGACTGTGAAATCAAAAAACAAAAACAAAAGCTTTCACATCAGACTACAGGAGACAGTATTTGAATATATGTATTTGGCTTATGCAGGAACCACTAATTTATAGAACGTTTAACTGTAGAATGTTCTAAATGGGAAAAGGAAGGTGAAAGAGCAGATTTTATACATGCACACACACATTGTAACTTAGGCTTGTTTCCGAGGTTTGAATGAAAAAAAAAAAACAAACATAAAAGAAAGTTTTATTCAGTGGAAAACTACTGAATGATTAAGGTTCTTACAATACTCAAGACAACAGAAAAAGCACCATAAAATGGCTGCCCTACTTGAAATTTTGGCTTAAGTAAGTACCAGGGAGAAACAACTTTTGGGCAGCAAAAAAGAAAGAAGGAACTACACAGTTACCTGTTCTTAAAATTTAGAAAAAGAGTCAGGCAAATGTTTTTGCCTGTATTACACTGTAAAATATATCGTTCTTTCCTCCCTCTGAAATATTTCTGCTGCAGAGAGAAGTGCTTTGGACCAAGTATCTGACATCTAAAGGAACACACAAATCTTTCCTTCTTTCACAAGGCATGAATGAGACAAACATGCATACATGAAGAAACCCATTATATTATTCATATTTCTGCGTGGGGAAAAAATGCCACAGGATAGTTTTTTTTTTTTTCTAGTAATTTATCCTCAGGGGAAAAAAAAAAATATTGTCCCCTATTTTTCTCAAAAATTTACGAGCACCAAGTACAACTACATTTAATTATTAATATCTTATCAAACCTTTAAAAAAAACATTGTAATTAAATGTTTCATTAACTATAATTTGCAAATACTATTTGCATTAACCATTGTTCAAGGATCTGAAGAACACACATATGTTACTGCAATATCATGGCAAGAAAACTAGCAAGCAAGAACAATATATTGCATAGCCATATGCTAATGAATTAGTATCACTTTAGACATGCAAAGTTTCCAAATTTCAAAGATATCTGGATACATCCCAGAAAATCATGAATCCACCTTCTCCATCAGTGAGAAGAGGTAATATTAATAAAATCTTTTTGCTGCAAGTTGTGGATCATGGTCTAAAAACTACTTAAAAATAGTAATGAAGAACAGTAACAATTTGAAACACTTTTTTCTTTCCATTATTACCTGTCCCAGTCCATGCACATTCACCATCAGTAAGTATTAAACCAAAGCCAGTGCCTAAATCTTTTTCCCATGATACTTGTAGAAAATACACTGCTTCTGGATCAGAAACTGGATGAATTCTGTTCAAAGTTTTCTCCATTTCCCAGTTACCTGTTTTGGAAATAAAATAATCTTGTTATAATCATTAACTTACTTTCAGAAATGCTTAGCAGTTTTATGTAACCACCTTTGAAGAAAAAGAAAGGTACAATGACAAGCATACTTAGAATGGTATTTCACTTTCCTACACAAATTCAGTTTTTCAGAAAACAGATGATATTTCCAAATAGAAAACTGGATTAAAATAATTAATGTTTAAATAACAGTGCCAATAATCAAATATATTTGAATAATCCCCAATTATGAAACCACGTCAGTCAGGAAGCTGGGGAATGTAAAGTTGTCATACACAAGCACTTCCTAATGTTAGCTCACTATTTACTATCACCCAATACACAGCACATGGAATATAATTAAACACTATCATGATGCAGCTGAAAGACTGTCACTTGCAAGAATGCCACTCAACTTCACTGCAAAGCATCTACTGCAGTAAATGCCAGCAACAAGCAAATAAATTATATTCAAAAACAGATGCTGCAGAGAAACAAGTTTATGATGCTACAGTATTTTTTTTTCCTCAATATCAAAGCAACTGCACAACCTGCAGCTGACATAAAACCTTCCAAAGAATGACATATATTTATACGTATCCCAGTCTAACAATAATGAATGTCATGGTACTCAAGGTCTTTATGACTGCATTTGGCAACTGCTCCATGGAATAATGAAGAAACAGCCAATTCTAAAGTTAAAGTTGACTGATAATATTTTCATTGAGAATGCTTCATGCTGTCCAGTACTTGAAGAGGTTTTGGGGAGCTCTTAAATTGTATGGGACTTAAAAAAAAAAAAAAAAAGAAGGAAGTGAATGAAAAAGTACATGCTTATTCACACACACAAAAGCATGTATTGATAAGAGTAAGAAAAATGTAACTGAGGCATTTAAACCAGGTGCACTGAGTACACCTGCTCAGACAGGTGTATGGTATTAAAAGCTCTATCTAGTTTTCCACCTGATGTGTAGCAGTAAGTAATCAAGATCAGCCTCAGTTCAGGCCCGGACGGGACACTATTCTTCAAGCAGTACTGGTGTGGAGCTCCTGGCTTACAGATATTGAGGCAAATCTAGATGCAGATTGAACTACGGAAACAAAAGGGTTACTTAGTTTTTCAATATTGCTTTTAAGTCCAAAAATATTCTAACACTGGTCATTTCTGAAAGTGTACAGTATGTCTGCGCGGCTGTAAACCAGAACAGAAAATGGTATATTTGCAGCACCGAAGTCTGGAACAAAGCCTTTTAAATTACTGTTTATGGAATGAAAGTCATTTTAAAGATTTGTAGTACACCAATTGCCCAACTATGGGTCAATAAAGAATACACAACAAGAAGCACAAGTAAGGTGCGTAGTATATTTAAGCATACAGACATGTATTCTCCTTTGCCCACCAGATTCCCTTTCCCTTTTTTCCTTGTTCTGGAATGACACCGAGTCCCTTATAAAACACTTTGATAAAAATTCCTCTTCAAAAGACAGTCCTTATAAAAAGACTTTAATTGCTTGTTAATTAAAAGCTGTGAAGCACTTGCATGCAACCCAGAGAGACAACATACAACTTACTAATGCAAATATATAGCTTAACAGGGAATTTTTGTTTGTTGCATTTGATTCTTATCACAAAGCAGAGAAGCATTCAGTGAAAACCACATGCACCAGAGGCTTTTTTTTTTCCTTTAATGTAGACTGTTTGTAACAGAAAGCAAAGAGCTGGATTCTCTATTTATATGGTGATAAAGAGGATGAAGTGCCAGTCCTCAGTGAGAAAAAGTGAAGTAAAGAGTTGCTCATTAAAAAGAAATTGTATTGTTTTAGATGCTCTAACAAGGTCTCCAAGGCCTGAAATGAAACCCAAACCCATATGATATCATAATAGTATGCTTCCCATGCCTCCATCTTTACATGCTAGTATTTCACACGAGCAGTGTGGAACAGCTAGGAACTGAGATCTCTTTTAGACATCATTCTTAAGAGAGCTGCTACCAGAGTAAGGGATGAGCACATTATCAGAACTGAGAAAGCTTCCACGTTATTTGTCTACCTGTGGCACAACACTAAAATAAAAACCAATGTGCTGAGGAGATGCAGTGCAGAAGAATGCTCTGCATTTTAAAAACAACAAGCAAAGTACAGCTAACAATGACAAGCTTTCCCACATTTTGTTGTGCATCTTTGAATAAAGAAGTTTACAAGCAAGCATAAAACAAAAATATTACCCTTTTCTCCCAACTTTCATCTCCTCCATTGTGCTCACTGACCTTCTGAGATGTGTATTGGCTATGTTTAGAGGCTGCCTTAGAAAGCAGCGCTCAGTCTTGCTTGTGATCTCCAAGCACTCAACTCTCCAAACCCATCAGCGAAAGATTAAGGATTCCTTAGCAGTTTACACTGGCTGTTTACTTCTAGAGAGGACTCCAGAAGGAGCAAATGTTCATAAACATTAGTCTGACCAACATGGCATACACAAACATCATTGCAAACAAAAATATTGTACCTTACTACCTATTTTTGAAAAAACGTTTTTTTTAAAAAAAAAAATTTTTTTTTAAAAAAAAAAAAAACTCTTCCCCAAATATCCTTAAAACCTAACTCCTCCATAGTGTATGGTGTAGTGTGGAGTAAACCAATAAACTGCAAACACAAAGCATGAGCAAAAAAAATAGCTAAGAACTTATCTAACCAGCCAGCAGTGAAAAACTACCACTAATGAAAGGAAAAAAAAAAAAAGAGAGAGAGAAAGGAAATCAAAGCACCTTCCTTATTCACCTACTACAAGCTGAAAGCATGCATCTCACCCACCCTAAAGGCAATGCTGAGTAACAAATGTGCAATAGTGTATTACTGAAATAAGTATGGCAGGGAAAGGAATTGGGATATCCTTCTCGGATCCCTGAAGTTAGCTACATGTTCACGGGATTCACAAGCAGTTTAGTTCAACACCTTTAAAAGAGATATATTCCTCTATATGTCAAGAACTGAAGTAAATTAAAATACCTTCTTTCTAAGACATCTCCCTCCCATCTTTACCTGCCCTCTTACTATATTCTCTCATCATCCCATCAGCCTTCAATATGTCAAGTACATGGCTCTTCACAGATTAAGACTTGTTTGTAAAGGGTGCCCATGTCCCTACTAGAGTTTCTGCACCAGGGTGTCCCTTGAGGTGAATGCTGAGGGGTACAAGACAAGCAGACTTGAAGACAATTATCCTACTCCCCGCCCACAAATTAATACTCAGAAAAAAAAATGTTGTAAACATTTGGCTGCCAATTAGCACCTTCAAGGAATGCAAAAGAAAGCACACCTTCAAGAACACCAACTAAATCTACCTTTGTTTTGTCATTTCCATGGGAGAAGATGTCGTATATACACAAACTGGAGGCTACTATAGGATAAAGGCTGAACCAGGTGATGTCTTCCATTGTTACTGTAGACATTATCTTCCAAACCCTAAATGTAGACTGTAGACATAATTAAACATTAAAAGTAATTTCAAACTGATATCTAGATATATTTTTTAAAAAAATATTTAATATGATAATTGTCCTAACAACTACATATGCAAAATTCAAAGAAACTGTCCGACATGTGCTTACCTAAGAATTTACCTTTATACATTGAAAATGCAGTCCCAGCAGAAACACTATGTGTGTCTTTTTTTTGTTTAAAGGAATGCCAAAATATTCCTCTGTTGTGGCTGTTGTCTCAAATGCACTATACATACAACTGGAGAATAAACACAACAAAACATATCACAGCTGTTTGAGATGCTCTGGGCCAGACACTCATCCAGGACACAGTAACTGTGGATGTATTGACAAAGGGGTCTGAAAAATCCGCCCCAACCTGAGACCTCACCTTCCACAGAAGTTGGCCACGCAGGCTTGCAGAAGCTACTACTGCTTTTTTCAGACTTTACCAACACCTCTACGAAGTGATATTTTTCAGTATGAAAAACAGCCAAAATAAAGAGATGGATGAGGGAGAATTGAAACTTTAAAGTTTCACTTTCACATCTTTGCCAGGAAAAGTAGGGACATAGATAGAAATTGTATTAATTCTCAAAACTGTTAAAACAGTCACCTAAATTTTGGCCATTCTCACTGTTCAACAGCTCAGTTGCTACTGAAGCTTATCAAAAACCACTGAATAAAAAACAGACTACTTTTATAGTTATCCATCAATTTAAATTACTGAGTTCAGGCACACATTATAGTGGTCTAAAAAGCACCTAGGAGTCAATTAGAACAGAGAAGTACCTTGGAGTGCCTTTCAAGATTCAGCAATACTGTCTATGTAGGCTCTTTCCAATTTAGTGTCTCAATTAAATGAGAGCAGTCAGTACTTCTTTCCTCCCTTGATAACTATAAAGAAAAGCTTCAGAGAAACTGATTGATTAGGGCCATAAGAAAGCCCGTATTTTCCTCCTTAAGGGCACAGTAGGTCACACTACACATCAGCACCTCGCCATGTCATAGCCAAGGATCTGAGACAAGCTTGCAGGTGGGAACAGCAGAGTCCCACCCCAAATTAGTAAATCAGAGGCTTTATTGAGGCCTTTGAACAGTTGAGGATTGAGCTGTTTATCTTTAGCACTTTGTCCCTTCAGTCTTTGGCTTCCAATGATCTATATTAGTCAATGTTTCTTTCTAAGAAGAAATCAGCTGTTGGCTGGTTTGCAATTGACTGGAGCCTACTCTCCGAACAAATAGAGTACACAGTTGCTTCTGAATAAACAAGACACTTTTAAAATTGGTTTACAAAGAATTTTATATGTTGTTTTGGATAGCACTAGACATAGACTAAAAGCCAAATCTTTTAGGCTGCTCCAACACAGCATCATTGATAATATTTTGAACTTCAGCACTTTATTTTTCCTCCATGCAGACTAGTGGCTTTTCTTCAAATTGCTTCAGCTGCAGGTGTTCCAAACTTTAGCAGCTATGCATGGAAGGAAGGCTACTTGCAGATCAGAAAGAGCTACTGTGTCTTTCTAATGGAGCAATTAACGTAAGTGCTTTCTTGTTGAGTAAAATAGGGTGCTATCTACACTGACTTCAGAATAGAAGACCAGCACAAACAGCACACTGCTATTAAGTCTATAATTTGATCCCTTCTTCCATTCGCTTGACCACAATACACACTAAAAATCTGAATGGAATTATCAGAAGAAAGTGCATGGTTAACCCAGTCAGAGAACAGGTACTATTCATGAAACATTGTCAGTATTTAGAAGTGGATTAGGTGTGATTTAGAGCAGTCAGGAAAAAAAAAAAAAAAAAAAAAAAGATTACCTTTAAAGATTAAACCTAGTTATTACCACATTACCTTATTGCCTTCAGCTAGGAAATGTCTGTATTTATGAATATTTCTAGAGATATATTTCATACAAGTTGATTTTCTCTCATGTTAATTTAAAATTCCATTAACTCGAATGCTTCAAGAGGAAGAGCATTAAAATATCTGACAAAAACTTTAGTTAATCTAAGATCTACAATCCACCTAATAAGGACTTCCTCTTTTTTTCTTTTCAGAGGAACATGTCTGGGCCAAGAAGCATTAAAAAAAAAAAAAACAAACAGGCCAAACTTCTTTCGGCTAGGAGAATGGGACTCCCATTCTCCTGGCCACAGTATTTGTTTGACACTGCAGAAAGGTTCAGTAATAAATCTTCAGCTGCAACTTAAGGATACCTTTGTAGACCAAAGAAGATAAAAATTTTGAAAGAGCTCTTTTTCAATGAATTTTAGCGGGCTAACATATTTTCTCATGGCATGTAACACAAATTGTTTCTAGTTTTTCCTTTGTTTAACCTTTTACAAAAGGTTCACAATTTTGTCAATAATGTACCTTTGTCTTGCAGACAAAAGAAATTAATAAAAAATTGGCACAGGATATAAAGTAGCAATTGAATGACTTAATAACTTCAGGAAGACGGGTTAATGGTCCATCTTAAAAATACAGTGCTATATGACATTTGATCAAGAGACTGACTTCAAGAAAGCTGCAATCAATATTTGGTCCTCAAAGGACCCAAGTGCAGAAGCAAAACTCACATGGCTAACATTTGCACTGCTTGTTTCCCACTGTTTTGTGGCAGCCACAAAAGTTTTGGAAACATGCACATACTTATTGTAAAACTGTCAAAAAAAAAAAAAAAGGGCAGCTTTTTAGCTTGTCAGACCCCATAGGCCAATAGGATATGCAAGATTTGCCACAAAAGATCAGGAATCTACGATAAGGAACAACCCCTGTCAGATTTATTTACCACAGTCACCAGTTGAAAAATGAGGAGAAACAGAAGGAAGCAGACAGTCAACAACCTTTATAGTAGGAATCTTACTAACAAGCTTTGATCTTAATTGTAGCCTGGAGGCAAAGCCCACCCTGGTGTCTTTCATCCCCTTGAAGTCTCAGGCCTAACCCACTACCAACTCCAGGCTTGCCAAGCTCACTTGTAAGCATATGTATTAGGAGGCAGTTTAAACTACAAGATTTTTTTTAAAAAGGCCTTAATATATTAAAATAAATACCCAAATGGGAAACTATACCAGTATATACTAGCAAATAATGGAGTAACTTGACATATTTCCAAAAAGAATAAACCTTTCTTTTACACACTTCTCCAGGAATTCTTCCAAACCCTGTGCTTGGAACGGTTTGATAGCATGCACACCATCAAATTCTAACTTTCCAAAATTCATATCTGAAAAATCCTACCATTTCTTTAAACAAATCAGGATATATTAACTGAAAGTTACCAAGATATCACATAAATTGAAAAAATAAAAAAGATAATAAAATTTAATCATACAATTGAAAACTTTACCAGTGAGAAAGATAAGTTTAGTACTACGTTACTAAAGAGCATGTGCAGAACTGAGCATGGATCAAAGAACAAGACCAGACCAGATTCAAGTGGGATGGAGAGTCAGCAGGCATGCCCAAGAGACCCAGCCTCCCTACCTCTGTTGTCTCTGGGAGATGCAACTTCAAAAAATATTTCATGACCCTTAGTTTGGCAGAAGGTCAACCTGGCTCTCTGAGGCCCTGCTATAGCCAACGGTGGCATGGAGCCATACCTATTTAGCCTAAGGTTGTGGTTTTCAAGAGATGGCAATTTATTAAGAAAGCAAATTTGCTTTCTCAAAAAATAAAAAATCTTAAATATATGTAACAATTCCCTCATAATATGCAAAGAAAGCATTAAAAACTTTACATTTGGAAGATAAAAATAGAAAAAGGAAAAAAAAAATCTGTACAGGTTTACCACATACAACTTTTCAACCTGCTGGTAATACAGTATATGATCAGCAACAGCAGAGAACCAGAAATTCCTGGCATCTTAGTTACATTTCCAAAACCATCTCTGCAGTTTTCAGTAACTTAGTATTATCCATTTGAGAACACTGAAGCTGAAGGAAAAAAAAATAATAATAATAAAAAGCATGTTTTATCCACCCTTCACCTCTCCAAAAATACGCAGATACACGTGTCTTTTTGATGTATGTTTGAATACCCTGCTAGACTGGTTGAGGTATCATCTGTTTACCAAAACACTGCCTTCTCTTGGATTAAGAATTATCAGGATATTTAACACAACAAACAAATCTGTCCTGCAGACTTCCTTTGTTTTCTATTCTTTAGTCCCCATATACACCTTCTATTATGTTTCTATAAATCTTTGACTTGGTAGCACTCAGAAATCGATTTCACTAAATGGTCTTACAATTTTATTATTATTTTTATTTAATTTGAAATAAAGTTAAATTAATTCAGTGCTGTTGAATCCATAACTGCTCCACAGGCAGGAGTAACAAATCTCAGTAAAGGATAAATGAAGCAAAGAAATCAGCGTCAGCCATATACTGATGCATATATTTCTATATCTGAGTGGGCTTTCTGAAGAGCTTGGAAAAATTGAACCAGTAACCTAGAAAAATAAGTTTGGCCATATGTAGCCACTTCAGGTATAAATATGAAGGCTTACATATCCTCCTCTCCTCCTAGCTCTACACCCAAGACTTTCCAAAGAGATGGATTATTTTAATTTCACGTCTCTGTCAAATCAGTAATAAAAAATAGTCCTAGACTCCAAATTGCTTTATCTTGCTTAACACTTTCCTAAGGCATTCTCTTTGAAGAAAATTCCTCTGTTACCTTGTCTTCACTTAACAGGAGTTTTATTATGTTTTTCTTTCCATTTTCTATTTATCAACTGGAATAGGCAACACTGATCTCCTTGAAAACAAAAAGCTCACACTACTTCAGTTTATTAATTTAAACATTATAACTCATTTTTCTTCATGTGGCCCCCACATAAAAATAATTCACAAGACATTTTCAGTGAACTTTCAATGCACTTAAATTTCAATTCTCTATCTCTTTGTTCAGCCATAGCAATCCCTTTGCATTGAAAATGAATGCCTTTTGTAACAGATTAGGTTAAGCAATCAGAGTTGAAGATGAGGCAAAGAGACATCAATCCATATGGAATGTTAATTTCAGCTGGTTCCACAGATGGACACAGGTTCACCTTCAGTTCTTTAATCTGCTTTGAATGCCAAGTAGGAGATTTAACACATCAGTAACACATCAGACACCGTCCCCCACCATACAGCACCTTCAAAAGAGGCAAAGAAACACACAGAAAAGCATGGCACCTGGTTAGCTTAGGTTTTGTGATGATGCACATTGGACAGACCAAAATAGGAGGGAAACTCCAATCTCTACTAAGAACTGAAAGGCCAGTATTTTAGCAAGGAAGGTGTCCAGTGCACAAGTCTGTAACCTCAGAAGTCCAAGCTAATGAGCAGCTTCCTTTAAATCAATCAATCAATCAATAAAGACACCTCTACTAAATTGACAGCAAATTCAGTGGCCATTGACTCTGACCTAAAAAAGAAAATCACTCAAACCTATTAGCACATAATCTGTCATCACTAAGTTTACAAACTGCATTTAGAAAGGAAAAAAGACACAAAGAATTTCACAAGAGTCATCTAGAAGTCCTGTGAATAAAAATATAAAGCTTTTTAGGAGATACCTCCTCATTGTTTCTCTAGGTAGCTTTCTTGACAATTTCAAATGGTGAGGTTTTTCTCTTAACATTGGCCAGGCAAGAAAAAAAAATCTCTAAAAATTAAACTCAAGACACTTGACGCTGGGCAGGGGGTCTACTTAAGGAAGACAGCTCTTCAATGTTAGTTTCCCTTCACAACTACTAGAGAATACTAGCTTGCACTGGCGTGAAAAAAGAATTTGCAGACTAATATGAGGACACAGCAGGGGAACACCACTGGAAAAATGCCATTGGGACTTGAACAGAGAAAACACTTAGGTACTTACTAAGAAAATATAGCACAAAAGCATTTTGATATTCCACCAGTTAAATACAGTTTTGAGGTTTTAATGTGTAAAGTATTACAAAGCAAATATGTGGAGCATCAGTGTCTAGGACCCAAAACTCTCGTTTTATGACAGTTAGTCATTGCATTCCCATATAAATTAAATGAATTCTTATGGAATGATGAAGTTATTGGGAATAAAAATTAAAGCAGAAAATACTTTAAAATTAAGACTCAGTTAAGTTTAGGCTTCAGTGCACGTTGAGTCACACTTCACCTTCCATTGCTGGGCTTTCTGGTTCCCAATTGCAAAAGGTAAACAGAACCACTATGGCACAGCAGTATCCTAAATGAAACTGTGAACAAATACAATAAATCTAACCTCACGTCCTTACACTAGCATAAAAAAAAACCATTCCTTTGCGCAGAAGAGTTAATTCTCGACAACTGCAACAGACTGTTTCAGTACATTTTGACATACAGTATCCCCACTGCATTTTCTCCCCTTTCATACAGGTTTTTGTTTTGCATTGCCAAGTACCAAAGTAACAATACGAACATTGAATTTAGTATATATACTTAAAAATCCCTCCAAGCAAGGACAAGATCCAAGAACAACTGTAAATTGCAAAGCACCATTTACAGCTATATACTTCCCTGATTAAGGTGGGAGGAAAAAAAACTTCTGATAGTGCCTTCAGGAAGCTATGAAAGGTATGCCAAGCAATACCTACTGCCATGGCACACATAGGAGTGCTAGTTCCTTGCCTCTCATTTCAGAAAATAATTATCCTCTATGATACCAATGCCTGTTTCACTGAAATTAACATTTCTGTCCAACTTCTGTGATGCCTATGGCCACTGTGTGCTGTACTCTGACTTAATTCTAGCATTAGGTTTCACAGCTGGTGAAATTTAATATAAGCCCACACAATACAGTTTGCTGCCTCCAACTACTATCTAAGCTTCCCTCATTTGCTCAGTCAACACAAATCTCTCCTGAGGTTTTTGTGAAGTTTCCACCATAAGCTTGACGCAGCTGACTGCATTTGGAAAGCCCCATGGTCCTTCTTTCCTGTCCAGCTACTGTGCTGAAAAGGGTGGCCTGTAAGATCCTTTTGTAGATCTGCAAACAAACAATCCCTTTCATAATCATTTGACTCATCTGTAAAAACAAATGCAGCCTGTGATAGGATATATAGCCTCACTCTTCCTCTAATGGCATTAATTTTTCCATCCCAAGATAGCAAGTAATTTGGCTGATCTCTAGATCAAGAACACAAATGTTCTGTCTCTGCACTCTTAAAATCACATAAGATTAGTATCTCTCTCTCTTTTTCTTTTAACTTATTTTACAATCTCTGTTCTATCTGTCTGCTCTGTTGGAGGACACCCCTTCCCACAAGGCCAGCCTCAATACTCACCTAGAAGTTTGCAAAGCAGATGTAGAATGGCTTTTATTATTCCAATAATTTTCCAGAGTCTGTATATTTGGTGGTACTTAATCAAATAATCTTTTTTGGCATTACTAGTATGTCTCAGGAGAGAGAAACACCAGAGGCCCTTGGCTAGGTACACACATAATGAAAATATTTTTTCAACTTGGAACTTTTCCTGTAAGATATGCCATTTAAATTGATCAGATTTGACACTTAGATTACCAAATGACAGCAATTTGTTTAGTAATTCTCTTCTAAAATTTATCTTGACTTCAGAGGACACCAGTCTTTCATTACTACATTGATACCAGATTTCCATCCTAATAACCTTCACGTTCACAGGGGCTTTTCACCAACTCTCCTCTTTCCGTCTCATTAACAGGAGGTAGGGCTAACACCCTCAGACTACAGCCCACAAAGACACCCTGATGACAACCTATAGGAGGTGAAGGACACCATTTCCAAACCTAGGAAATGGGATGCAACTCAAGTCAGTGGATGGACCACAGAAGAACAGTAAGACAAGCCCTATTTTTGTTGCAGAAATTTTAACTTAATGTTTAAAAGTAGTATTTTAGAGTAACTTTCTAAATCGTATTCTAACTTTTTCACTTAGTGATGCTAGTCCAGATCATAATTTAATGTGAATGCATATTATGTTACATTTTCCCTATGCTAGAAGCAAGGAATACAAACTGCTTTGCCAGATATAATAGTGAAGAAATCACATCTGCATCCTATTAACCTTAATGACAAATAACCTTGGTTTGAGACCTTGCAAATCTCACCCTAAACTCCTTGTGACTCCACCTACTCTTTAAGAGCATGTGTTGCTTTTTCATTTGAGGTTCCTGAGCTATAAATGCCCACATTCTCCACTTACTCTAGGCAAGAAGAGATAAGGATTAAAGTTTCTCATCCACAAGAGGCACCAAAAGATAAAAAGCACATCAGAAATAGGCATTGAGACCAAACAGTATGTGACCCTGGGAGGTTCAATGCACACAGATGAGTAAGTATCACACAATGCTGGAAAGCCATGCACTATTTCAAATGATCTCGCCCACACTAAAATGGAAGTCTATTAGTCAAAACAGACCACCAGAAGCTATCTAGCATTCCTGAAAACTTTCTAGCAAGACAAAACACCAGCAGCAGTAATAGTGGGATTGTCTATATCAGATGGGGGGCTAAGGTACCTCTGCCAGAGGCACAGCATAACTGTGCAATGCCATGACGCCAGTTTGTTAAACAAGCTGCAGTGCCTCGCTCAGTTGCACAGTAACCCTGACACTAGTCCATCAGTTGTACACAACTACCTTTTTTTTTATTATTTGTAAATAGTACATAATGTAAAAGTTTTGTTTAATGGGATATACACGATGAAGCAAATACACTGATTTTAGTCCAGGTAAGTGTTTGAAATCAACAGAATTCAAATGATAATGCATTTTTGAAAACCCTTCCTGTGGCTTTGTCTAAGACAAGTGTTTACAATCTGACTCCTTAGGTTTAGTTCTTAAATACTACAGTAATACATACATTAGAATCATATTATTGGTCCAAGATGCTGTTGTTCTGGACACTTCACTCTCAGTGTCCCTAAGTGCTGCTAAGGCCACTGCCTCGTGTAACCAATCATTCTAAAACTCCGTGAGACAGCAGACAAAAATGTTGTCTACAGAAAGTAAAAGGCAAATGCTTTCCCTCTTCAACTGGGCCAACATAGGTACTACCTTCCCAACCAACTGAACACATCCCAGAGTATAAATGCAGCATCCATTTAACCCATGTGAAGTACAGCATAACCACTGTCATAGTCTTTCCTCGCAATTGTTTGAGGCTCTGGTCAGCTCCTGTGAAACAAAAGCCTACACAACTCAGAGAATTCCATCATACTGATGGAAGATGGCAATTCACGTGAAATCTGTCACAAAAGCAGAAATTTTAAGCTGTAAGAATTCGCATTGTTATATGAACATTCCTTATAACACACATGGTTACAATACTAGGTTCAAACACTCTGCCCAAGCATCTCTGCTGCAAAGTCTGGGCACTTATTCTGTCTCAGAGAGCATGGAAGCTCCAAACATGCACCTTTGCAAGTCAACAGTGGAATGCAGGAAAAGTAGAGAAATAGGAGCTGTACATTTAGTGTTTTTTTTGTTTGTTTGTTTTCCCCTAAATGGTATTAGTGGACAAAATATCATGTTCCAGTGCCCTTGCCAGTGTGCAGTGTTTTCATTACATTTGCCTGAATAATGCACATCCCTTGTGTTTCTCTGCCTCCTTATTTCAGTGTGAACGCTAAACAAATTCATAGCTGGGCAAATAAGGTTTTATGCATTCTTGCTCGTATTTGGAGACACCAGGAACAACAGAAGTAGACATCATGTAAAACCTAAAAAACAACATTACCAGCTTTTATCAATACATTCAAACTACCACATCCCAGGAAAAAAAAAAAAAAAAAACCTCTTTTATTTTTTTTGAAATTGGCTTTTTTTTTTATATATATACTTGTGCACATTTGTTATGTACATAAACTTGCTTGTTTACACAGATGTACCTGTCATGCCAGTCAGCTGCCTGTGATATTTTTTAAACTACCTTCCATCCTCCTACCTTATGAAAACTAAAACAGACGCTAAAAACCCAGCCTCCCACATGTAAGTTGACATTTTTTAGTTAGAGCTCAGCCTGCATTTGAAGACAATCCACTAGCCTAATTTCTGAAGCCACCTTTTTTATGTTACAAAATACACACTAATTCGTTGGTACATCCAGTTGATTAAACACTCAACTGAACAGTACGCAATCTCTTCACTGACAAATCACACTACTAAAATATTTCTTAAGAAGCATGGCCAACACCTTTAAACCTCCTTCAAAAAAACCAGAACAACAGAAAACAAGCATTCGTTGCATGGCTTTATTTACCTATTTGGGTACTGTTAGATCAATATAGTTGTTTAAACTTGTGATTCATTTTGAGGTTTCAACAGACAAGAATATGTATCCAGTCAATGTATGTATACAGTCAATTCCTGTACATGGCATCAACCCTGCCATCTCAGCCACTTGTAGTTGGTTTTCCATTAAAATATATTGATAGGGAGAAAAAATACAAGGAAAACTGGAGAACAGACATTAGAAATCATATCCTACATTTCAGCCAATATATGCTACAGCTGCATCCCAAAAGACACTGCCATGCTTGATACACTATCCTTCAAATTATACCAGCAAGGCTCCCACAAGAAGATCATTAATGATCACGTCATTTTTCCCACAAGAGCATAATATGCAGTTGAAAGCATGCAATCAATGAAAAATCTTCTTCAAATAGCTCAGACTGTTGGAATCTTCACTTGAAAATAAAATTGTTAAGGTAAATAAAAAGCATTTTTTACAAAAATCTGTAGCGGAGTTCATATGTCAGTTTGTAGTAAACTATCAAAGTAGATAACATTACATAAAATTATCATAAGGAGCACATTTGCAAAGAGAACTACTGAGCACGGCAAAGCTAGCTGGCCACCTAGAAGCAGGCCTGACTACACCATAACCAACACCTGACCGTTGCAGTCACCTCTACAAATGCAGAAATAACTTTTCCATTCACACTGAAGAATCAAAAGTGAAACTAAAAAAAATTTGTTTTGGAAACCCAAACTTTTCTTTCTCCAACCCAGAAACACTTAAGTTCAAAAGTATTATTGTTTCTAAAATTTAGGGTCCTGGTAACCATTAGAGGTTTAACTGTTCTTTGGTTACAGTTACCTCTTTCACCTTAGGATTCATCTTAATGTGTAATAAATCAAACACATTAATATTAGGTTATACTAAATAGCAAAGCTGCTTCTAGAACTGCATTTTAATTTAACTCCACTTTTGATCCAAAACTATGACTGATGAGTAAAAGAAACTGATTTGTTAAATCTAATTCCCTAATAAAACAGGATTAAGAAGTCTAAATGTGTTACAACAAAATAACCAGGCATCTTGCTGATTGCCTAGCAAATTTCTGGGAAAAAAAAAATATATACATATTAGACTTTGACAGTCTCTCAAGAAAATAAAGCACAAAACCAAAATCAACTTTCAAAATGCCTGAAATGTACAGGACAGAAAAACTAGCTATACAAGACAACCCATCTTACATTCTACATCTCCATATTTTGAAAACCATTCAAGAAATTTCTGTGGTTATGAAACTACGATTTTACTCAAAGTGGGAGTTACCCAGGCTGCTACTGCAAATCAAGGTGCTCTTCAAAAAAGAGTAAGAGCATTATACATGCATTGTGTATGTTTCTTTCAGTTGCCTTGAAGCATTTTAATTGAATATGGCCTTGATTCCACTATACAAACATATTTCATATAGATACTCTCATTACCCTGCAGCCTCCTACAGCAACTTTTGGAAGCACATCAAGGGTTATGCCCACTTCTAGTAAGATGAAGAAATTTGCTTACACTTACCAAGGCAAAAAGCAAAAACCCCATCCCACACTTAACAGACAGAACCTATTTGGCATGGGAACTAAAGATACTGAATCACTGAGACCTCAAAGCAAAGCTATCAACTCTTAAAGTGTTAACGCTTGTCAAGTTCTGTAAGATAAAGTCAACTTAAGGAGCTGAAGATTGTTCATAAAAGTTCAGAAGTCTGTCATGAGTGCCTAGGCACCTTGCTGCAAGTGCAAAATAGCCATGGCCAGATTCCTCCTGAGAATTCATCAGGGTAACAGTAGTCTTGGCTTTGCTAAAATCACTAAGAGGATCAAATAAAAATAATAATTAAGAAGGACACACCCACAACCAAACAAAGTGGGAAAAAAAGGAAAATACCCTACCCCTGGTTTAAAAAACAAATGCCGCACTGTTTTCACGGGGAGCCAAAATTAACACCTATCACTTCGAATGGTTTGAAGGCAGAGCAACAGAAACTGTAAAAACCAGTTGCCAAGCGTTGTAACACTGCAGGTTTTAACCGGTTTCTCTCGTACGTGGCTACACGGCCGTGGAGCACTTGATTCTTTTGTGTCTTTAGCTATAAAAATACAGCGTTTGGCATTTCATGCCAAAGAAATGCACCCCAACGTTTCCCAGGGGCCCCCGTGAGCGCCGTGCAGGACGACGAAGCCCCCACAAGGAGGCTAACAGAAGGGGAGCGCGGCCGGAGCCCCATGAAGGAGCGAGGCCGGACTGGGAGCTCCGCGGGCAGCCCCAGGACCATAACGCGGGCACAAAACTGCCCCGGAGCCGTTCCTCCCCGCCACAGCCCTCAGGGCGACAACCCAGGACCCTCCGCCGGGCTAACGGTAGTTAACGGCCGCTAACGGTCGCCGACGCCTTGGGGGGCGGGGCGCCCACACCTACCTCCACGGCCGCGCGCCGCTTCCGCCCTCCCAAAATGGCCGCCTGGCTCCCGCCAATGAGAAGCGCTTTCCGCCCCTCCGCCCCGCCTCCCTCCGCCCTCTTCGCCAATCGGCGCCCGATCTCCCCTGTGCGCGGCGTCGCCCGGAGGAGCGCCGTGGCTTCCGCCCGGCCGCTGCCGGAAGTGTGATGTGGCCGCGAGCGGGTCGCCATGGTAAGCGCGGGGCGGCGGGCAGGCGGGCAGGCAGGCGGGCGGGGGGCCTCTC
>CM021729.1:63489666-63499666 GCA_011074415.1 Stictonetta naevosa | reverse complement strand
ATAATATAATTTACACATTTGTGTTTGGATTAGAGTTAAAATCTACTGTGAATTAACCTTTAATAACTAAGATGGAGTACTGCGGGTATACGCTTTTAAGATTAAAAGCAAAAATAGAGAGTAAGAGATTAAAACCTGACCCAGTACAAGTAAAATACAAAAGTATTTTAGGTATCTGTAAAAATAAAGTGTTTTAAATATAACTTTGACCTCAACACAACTCATTTTAAGGTTACCATTTCCAGATTGTTTGGCAGGCTGTTGTTTATCTGTATACTCTGCGACTGCACCCTGAATCTTTTTTTTTTTTTTTTTTTTTTTGTAATACCCACGTTTATTAACAGATTAGCATTCCTGGAGCTTTTTTAAGGTTTGGTTCAAGGAAAGTTCCTAGGCCTCAGATCTTGTCACCGAGAGGAAATTGCAGCAAGTTGCTTGTCCAAGGGTCCTTGGCGGATCTTTTAGATGAACCTGTTCTAAGCTGTGGTTTCAGGCAGTGAACAAAGGGTTTTCCTGATAAGAGGCATAAATTGTCTTAGAAGACCTAAAACATGCGTACATAAACGTGTGCCAGATGGGAAGAAAATTAAGTCATCACCTCCAATTTGTGTCTTGAAAAGGTAGATATTATGGAATTGCATCACCACTACCTTGCTATGCTTCATAGCACTTCAAAGGACTTGAGGGTGTAGAACAAAAGCAAGAGAAGCTCCATGATCAGTAAGACACCTTGCATTACCTTTTTAGCACTTAAATATAACACTAGTGCGTATAGTTCGCAAAAAGGTATGGCATGCATGAGTCGTGAGTTTTTTTCTCTCTCTTTTTTTTTTTTTTTTTGCCATTGGTCCATATTGATTTCATGAGATTAAGCAGGTTCAAGGAACCTGAAGCATGCTAGAATTTCTTAACGATATTTTTCTCATTTTATAGAGGTGAAAGTAAGAGTCCTCAATCTTGTAGAGTTTGAATTTCCTCAGGGAAGAATAACCCTCGTGGCCTGATCAGGATTTTGGTTTATTTGTGGTGCTGCTGCCTGTGGTGTCATGGCTCTGCAGAAAAATCTAACCTCCTGGGATTAACAATCATGAGCTGTAGTTAATTACGTTTTCTTTTGCATGCACACTTGTCTGTGAGATAGGAAACAACTGGAAGAAAGCAGAGCTGTACCTCCAATTTGCTCTCTTTCTCCAAGGTAAATGAACTGCAACTGTGATAAACTAGCTCTGTGAGTGGCATGATTTCCAAAGAACTTAATCCCTGGAACTTTCCATCCCATTTTCTCCCAGGGTTTCTTACCACATCGTTATTGCACAAGCCCAAACTTATTCTAGGTGAGTGGCTACCTGCTGACAGCAAAATACATAGAAGCTGACTTCTATCATCTTATCCTTTATCTACAATCACAACTTTGTGTGTTTATTTCTGTTTACTGCCAGTGGGTAGAAAAAACCTACTGTTTTAGCTTAAACCAACTCCAAAAGGGGGTGAAGGTGCTCAATGGATTAAACAAAATTACTGGAACTGGAAGGGATGCAGTATAATGACAGCTGCACAGTTTATTTAAAAGCAGAACATGTATTGCTTAAAGCAATAGCGCTGACTTTCACTAATCAGTGAGTCATTTTACCCTGCCAACTTTTTTAATTTTTTATTTGAAAATTCAGTAAAACTTTGTTGGGGTTACAAAATAAACTATACATGTCAGGTTTGGTTGGCGGGAAATGTGAAGAAGCCTGAAGTAACTGTTTTAAAGATGTGCTTTCACCTGTTGAATGGAAGCCTTCACTTTGTAGTAAAAATGTGCAATTGCACCCAAGCAGTATGAATATATGGAAACTTCAGAGTAGGTATGTCTTATGTCTATAATTGTGATTGGGTAAAGAAAATAACGAATTGCAGAAGACTTTACAAAGATGGGTCCTTCCTCATTACCCTCTGGTGAGAACAAGTATGGGACCTCAGGCCCATCCTGCTGCAGAAAAAATGATTTGGGAATTTTCCATGGGGACAAACCTTTTTATCACAACCTTTGTTACTATCTAAGTGTGGTGTTTACAGAAGAACGGAGAATTGCTCATATAAGCAATTCCTTAGTAAATATTGATCCAAGCCAATATCTTGGATATGAACACACCAAAATCTGAGGTAGTATTTTGTGAACGAGCTTTCAGGTGTCTCCAAAGTTTTGTGTCTGGCTAATTGGAAGTTACAAGGAATCAGTCCTGATTGAAATTTCCTGATAGCTTTGTTTTTATAATGAGCTAAAGAGAGAGAGGACCAGAAAAGATGTCCCAGTTCACCTTATGTATGGACATATATGTGTCTTTCTATTATGAGTTTATTTTGGAGCAATGACAGCTTCTTGCATGTCAGTTTTATATTTCATCAGGCATGAAATGTTTTGAATAAAAGTGGTTAGAATTTCAGGGAGTTTCAGCTGCAGTAAAAAAAAACTTTAATCTGACAAAGTCTTTCTTTGCTGCCCAGCTAACATGCTTTTGCAAAGAGTCTGAGCATTTTACTCTTAGGCAGAAGCAGTAATGCAGAAAGATGCTGGGACCTCCTTTGCTGCCGGCTGTGTAACAACAGACTCATGTCCCTGCACTCAGTATGTGTCAACCCTGTGCCAGCTTCTAGGAATTGAAGTAAATCCTACTGAGGAGAAAAGAACCTGTTCTCCATGCACCTCGCCTCCTGTCAGAATAGCAAGGTTGTCAGAGAATTGAAACAGAGAGGGGAAAGGAGAAATAATGTGGTTGGATAGGGGCAGAGAAGTGAGGTCTTTATTACACTGGTATAGGTGTTTAGTAAACAAAATGCCTTCTGTAATGGCACATACAAATTTTAATGCTACTGTGGAGTAGGAAATCCGTAGTGAAGTACTGCTTGAAATGGTTGGCATAGATACTTCTTGTGTCAGTATATAAGATGTGAAAATATTAATATTTTTTTTTCTCTGATTATGGAACAGAGGGAACAATTTATTCTGCCATTGTAAGATACATCTATTTAATGCATCTCTTAATTTGACTTGGGAGGAGTAGGATGTAGGGAAGCTACTTGTACAGATTTTACCACAGACCTCAACAGTGAAGCAATGACACAAGTTGAGAGAAACAATTTCCTTGCTGAGTGCCAAACAGTTCTTACTAAACCTTTCTGGCAATCAATCTACTATTAAACATCTTTATTCATTAATAACATGAAAAGGGTGGAGGAGGCCACCTTTTTTCTGTACGCTATTTCAAATTAGTAATGAACTGCTTATGCACTCTATATTTCCAGCTCACGATCCAAACCCTGGGGTTTTACTTAGGAAAAAAAAAAAACAAAAAAGTCTTGAAATAGTCAGTGTGGCAATGTAGTTTTTTGATTGGCTTCAGCATTAGGCACCATGCGCGTCCACTGCAGTAGCTGTAGTGCTAATGCACAATGCTTGGTGTTCAAACCCACCCAAAATTTTCAGTTTCAGCTTTGTAACGCAAGAATCAAAGTGGAGTCAGCTGGCACTTGTCTTACAGATGCTGAAAATCTAATCCATGCACCTGAACTGTGCCAGACAAGGGACATAGGAGGTGTGGGAGGCCTGCCCATCACCAATGGGCATCAGAGACTTGGCAGAGCTTTTCCGTGTTCCTTGAGTAACTTTTCCTTACTTTTACCCCTTTTATTACTTTTACCTCTTGTGCAAGTTATAGGATATGCATTTTATTCAGCCTTAGGAACAGAAAGTAGATACTATCCCATTTTTGCATGCAGTATCTTGGGCTTTTTGTAAGGATGCTCAGCGGGCAAATTCAGCTTTGAACTGCACAGGCTTTCTGTGGGGCTAAGAGACATTCCGGCAAATAGCTCGTGCATTTTCCTGTGGTGCTATGGAGCCATATCCAGTTAGTTTTTGACTCTTGCTTGTAAATTTGTATGTTAATAATCAAACGCTTATAGATACAATGTTAGCTATATCCCTGATGTTAAAATATTAAATACAACAATAATTCGGCATCTTCCATTTTGAGAGCTTTGGCTCTCTTCTGTGTACATCCTCAAATTCCTGTTGCAGTTTGTGTTGCAAATCAACTTTACCTCTCACACGGTTTGAACGCTTTTCATTAGAGTAAGAATATCATCCAACTCAAAATGTGCTGGCATGTTAGAACTACTCTCAGAGCTTCCACTCACATGCTTATTACTGTTTCTTCTGTTTCTACTATTAAGATTCTCTGGTAAATTTGTGGCAAACAGAGCAATTTGTTGTGCAGCTTCAGAAAGGAGAGTTATCTAACTTGACAGAAACTATGCAGCTCAGCTATAAAAAGGACAAAGGCAGTACAGGTATAATTAGCCATACTTCTTCACTGAACAGCAAGAGAAGCCAGAACTGATTATGGGAGAAGCTGTCTTTTATATGGATAATTTTTCTCCTTCTGTTCAAGTACACTCCAGAAATCTCTAATGGACAGATTTTAAGGGCAGAGATGGCAAAAGAGCCTACAAGTCAAGATTAATGTCCACTTTGAGAGCTCTGTGGAAACAGCTAATGAGTACCTATTCTACTTAGAGTTCTAGAAAGTACCATTAGTTCCCTGCTACTCTGGAGAGCATGCTTAATTTCAGCTCCTTGAAATTGGATTATAGAAATTATTCCTATTATCAAATGGTGGAAGAATGTGGAAAAAAAAATCTGGTAAATTGCGAACTATAATCTGCAAAAATGATTTGGAGGAAAAGACATCATGAGCTCTTGGTGCCACATCAAACATAAAACACGTTTTGTGAATAAATGCATAGACAACACCCATGTGTTACAACACCAGTATGAAAAGTTTAACGTTGTAACTTCAGGTTGCTTTTTTGTCTTCAGATGTCTGGGGAGATGCTGCATCTGCTAGCTGTTTCATACCAAAAATTCCAGTTTGTAACTACTGTTTAGGTTTTGGGGTAAAGAAGAAAGAATTCAAGTGAGCATAGAATTTCAGTGTTGTCATCTCAAGGTGTTTGAATGTTGTGCTGTGGATTTGAATTGCACTAACAAATGAAGTGTTTTAAAGCTGAGCGGTTTTGTGGGAGAGGACACCTGTTTCTTTTTGTTAATTTTTTTAAAAATTGGTTATATCTTAAAACAGATACATTAGTCTTCAGTTTGACTGAAAAGCGTACCTGTTAACCACCTATGTGTTGCACTTGCCATTTCAATTAGAAAACGTATTTCTTCAACAGATGTGTAAGGAAAAGATTCCTTCTTATTCTAATTGAGTCTTAACCCAAACTTCATATGATTGTAAATATTTAAGGTGGAACTGCAAGTATTACAGGCAGAAATGTGAATTACTATAAATACTGTACTTAAATTTCTTGGAAACTACATGCTGGGATGAATATGAAGTAAACTTAAATACCCTTATTCATGTTGGAACAACCAACAACTACTAACAAAACAGCGTCTGGATTCTTAAGTATAAACCAGTTTTGTCTAAACACCTCGTGCTTAGCTGTCAAGTGTAGTTTTGCCAATTATAACATCAAATTTAACTGATTTGCAAGTTTTTATTTTTTCTTATAATTCTAATTAGTATGTCTCATTTACAAATGTTTATTTTCTATTCATTTTTTGAGATTATGTTTGGCAGGAGTGGAAAAAATATTTCAGAATAGATTGTAAAATAACTCACATGCAGGTTTTAATTTTTAACAATTGCCTTCGCCTTCAGCTTGGAGTAGTGATACATGTTTTATTTCCTAATGCTTTTAACAGTTTTATACTCCTAAAAATTGGACTTAGGCTGGGAAAATTAGAATGGCAGTACTTAACGGAAACCTTAGATAATAATCATTTCTCCTTCAGATTTTCAAGGTCCTCTTCATTAAAATTTCATGTAGATTGATTTCAGCTTTCTCTGATGGCAATTGAATGGTACCTCTGAGTTAATATTTTAATATAGGCTTTTTCATTTTTATAAGTTCTTGCTTAACCACAGTTTAACCACAATGTGAACTGGTGCTCAAGTTTTAGTATGAGGAAAGCTACACAGTCAGCCATTAGCATTTGTTTCTTTGTTTGCAGAGAACATAATCATCTGTTTTAATCATATTGTACAGAAAAAAAAAGCAGTTCTAGAAGGTGTCTGAATTTTGCAGCATATAGTCATTTGTGTATTCTTTCCTAAGAATATTCCAGTATTTTATCTGTATGTGCACACATAGTAAATGATTGTAACAGTAACTGTAGGGTAAAGTTTAACTTGCTGGCACTCCAGTGGCCTCTTTCTCTCGCATACACAGACAAAATCATAGTCACACTGCAATCAGAGATAGAACAATCATATTGTAAATACTGCAAGTCTAGTGCAGATTAAGCTTTGGTTTCAGCTCTCAGTCTTGAGATAAACGGCCACAGGTTGTGTTTTAAACTTTCTACCAACCAAGGAGGGCAGCAATATGGGATTTACAATCTCCTCCTGTATGTTTCTTTTCTTTTCTTCCCAAAAACCGTGATATCAGGCAGTTTATTTTAAACGGAAGTGTATGAGGTAAGGGGAAAATCAGCAGGTCGTTCCACGACATGCAGAGTAGCATCAAAACTTACAGTGTAAGTTACAGTGCTGCCCAAGGTTTGCATTGTTAGGCGGATCACAATTCTGTTGCGGTCTCTGCAAACACATGGAACAAAATCATAGGTTAATCAGAGAATGTCAGAGAACTGGAGCAAATAACAAGTACAGGGTTGGATACAGTACAAAGTCTTGTCTATGGGTGTGTTTTTGTTGTAGAACAAAGTTTCATGTCTATGGTGTCTGCTGGGGCTGAACACCAATTTCCTAGTCATCATGAAGAACTTAGGCAATCGTCTGAGAGTGCCCTTCCTTTCAGCACATTGAATTAAATACTCTTATAAAGTGCCAGAGTAGTTGATAAGTAGAACTCTGAACTGCCTCTTTTTCTCCAAACTGTAGCAAATTTTATGCTGTCTGAATTGGAGGACTCATGACTCTGTAATCAGGTTGACGTGGGCTGTGCAAATGTTATGTCCCATCAGGGTTCCATTTCTCAGCCGCACAGGAAATTTTCCACTTTAAATCAACACTGACTAAAGCATATTAAACACTTGAAGTACCACTTATTATCTAATGGACTTCTTTCTTCCCTTGCTACTTGTCCTCCTAAAAGGCTGTCACACCAGTTCTTGTTCCTCTGTCGTAGCAAACTCACCATGAAGGAACTGGAGACATTCCTTTCCTTGCAGCATCCATCCCCTGTGCTGACAGCCATGCTGGTTAGGTGAGGTCTCAGATAGGAATACATTCTGATTTTTCTAGTTATAACATATGGCTTCCAACTACTATATATTTGCAGGAACTTTCAGGAGTATTCATGCTTTATTTCTCTATATTACATGGAATTATTTACATGGAATTATTTTTACTAAGATACGATGTGACTGATGAAATAATACTGAGGTGACTTTTAAGTTCTAATTTTGAGAAGATTTAAAAGAGCCTTCAGGCATGTAGCTCTTAAGGTTAAAATCCATGGTCTTAAATTTCTGAAGCTCTGTGAAGCAACTTGCTCTTGCAAGTCCTGCTAAATACAATACCTCCTCCTTAGTGCTTCAGGTGATACAGTAGTGCTCCACAACTACCTGGAGACAGCATACAGGAGAGGGAAATTAAAAAAAATAAAAATATTTAAGTAGCACAGGATGTAGCTACTGAGGTGTTTCCACGGTGTCAGAAAGGCACAAAAAAGAAAATACAAGGGTATATAATTAAAGCCATGGCTGAGACTGTCCAGAATTGGAATAAAATACCAATGCTGATTCTTTTCTGCATTTGCAATCTAAGTCTTGAGAAGCTATCTTTTCATCAGCATGTGGATGCAATCTAAAAGACAGCATCAACTTCTCCATGTTATATGAAATGTACTTCTAATAGGAATTAGGATCTACGTTTAGCCAGTCAGCACTGTTTTGAAAATGCTAATTTGTTACATTTCGATCACAGGCATCTAGTTTAATCAAGTGAATTTAAACTCACCTGCATTACAATGTTTTACAAATAGCTTGATACCTTAATGCCATGTTTTTAGAAATGGGTCCCGAGTAATGTATGACTTACAGCAGGTTTTAACTGCATCAGCTTGAGCAGTAGGATGCAAGTTGCCCTTTTCTGTAAATTCGGTTGGGCTGTAAGAATTATTTCAGACATGAAATGTGTAGCCATCTGCTTCAGAAATAAATTTTTATTTCCAGTTCAAAAATGCAGACCAATTTAAAAATATGCCTCTGTCCTGTTAAAGTGACCCATAAGTACATGCAATTCAGAGCATGTTTCAATGGAATGGCATATATAATTAGAGTGATGCCCTACGCTGCATATCTGGGGAAGCGCTTGAGAAGTCCAACAAAGAACAATTATATACTGTCCCTATTGATTGACTAATCACACATTTCATGAGTATACGTTTACATTCCCTGCTCGGTACGCAGCAAATGGGGCCATTTTGCCTCCTGCCCTTTTAGTACGTCTGCATGCCCCATGTGCCAGGCTGCTGGGGAAGCAGCTGTAGCGGGAAACCTGCAGGAATTCATGGGAACGGGGTGCTGGCAGGCGCTGCGCCCTGTGATGTCGGGAGCAGCTGTCTATCCCAGAGGGCTGGCAGAATTACTCCGTTGATAGGGGTGTATAGTGCATTGCTGAGGCAGCCACTCTCGGATCCAGCCCCGATGTGTTCCTACACCCGCAGGAGCCAGGGAACACTGCCTCGTGTAGGCTTTGAGTCATCTCTGCTCGGGGATGGAGAGCTCCCCAGTGCCTGAAGCTGTAAAAGCTTGTGGACAGTACCAGGGCAAGATGTGATGGTGGTGGTGAGCACTCTTTTGCCCAGTGAAAGTAACATGTCCTGTACTTAGAGCACTGTAAGTTAAAAGATGGCTCAGTTAGCCCAGCGGAAATACAAAACTGAACCCAATGTAGCTAATGCCTTTGCTAGGGGGAAGAGCAGGTGGCCTCAGCTTGGGGACCAGAGGGCTGGCCTTGGGTACTGGATCACTGCTCAGCTGGAGTCACGTCCCCTCTCCGTCTTCTCCGTCGTTGCAGAAACCTTCCTCCTTCCTGTGTGGAGTGCCTCTTACCCTTTACTTTTCTCCACCACCCACCATATCTCTGTACATCCTAATAATCACTTTTTCAACCTGTGCCTTTTTTTTTTCTTTCCCAGTGTGTTGTAGTACGGGCATAAGGACTGTGGGTGCTGGCTTGAGAGTTTTACTCTTTTGCAAAGGCAGCTGCTGCAAGGTGGCTCCTGCTTCAGACAGAGCAAAGGGGAGACTGAGAATAGTGCACCCAGTACAAGCCAGCTAACCCTGCCTTGAGGGCATGCCTCATTGGGATGCTGAGCTTCTTGTTCAAGCTGCAGGTACAGCAGAGCTGTTCAGTCACTCCTTAAGCCTCCCTCCCTTTGCTGTTTCTCCTTAATATATAGCTCTCCAACCAAGAGTGGCCTGCTGGACCCTGTTAGCCGGGCCATCTATATTAATTTCTGCATCTGCCCTTTCTAGTGCATTTATTTAGGCTGGCAGTGTGATGCATGTTCCAGTGATT
Source organism: Stictonetta naevosa (assembly GCA_011074415.1). Classification (NCBI taxonomy): domain Eukaryota; kingdom Metazoa; phylum Chordata; class Aves; order Anseriformes; family Anatidae; genus Stictonetta; species Stictonetta naevosa. The sequence continues at coordinate 63,490,067 of CM021729.1, read as the reverse complement.
CACAGAGTCTTCTATGTAGGCTAAGGATTTTTTTTTTTTAATTAACAAGGCTCTAGATCTCAGTACCAAAAGGGTAGTAGATGTCCTCTCTAACTTAGTATCAAAGTGCAATTGTGAACAGGAATAATGTGATTTTTTATTTTTTTTTTTTGCTTATTGATTTAGTGAAATTTGATTCCCAGGGCTTCAGAACATCAGAATGTTGTGACATAGGAAGAAGGTGCACCCAGATCAACAACGCTGTGCCTCAGGATAGGGAAATGGGAGCCCTGATGTGCTCTTAACAAATCCCACCCAGTTCTCTGCCTGAAGAAGGAAACGACAATGTAATATCCCTTCATAAGTGAAAAGTATTTACACTTAATTAAATACTACTACTTGGCCTTCTGGGTTAAGCAGTA
>CM021729.1:63461258-63489266 GCA_011074415.1 Stictonetta naevosa | reverse complement strand
GAGAAACTATTAAAATATTTGGTTACTTGCTGAAGTTTAAAATACCATATTGGAACGATGATGTAGTACTTGCTGGAAATCAGCATCAACAAGCTTTCTTCCAGATGTTGCATTGTTTAGGAGATGCAGCAGTCCTTACATGAGCACCTACTCTCCCTATATATGTGTCACTTAAACAATGATAGTTGCTTGTAATCTGATGACTAAAAAATATTTGGCCACAAAATTCAGACTTTAGTTTTAAAAAGATGCTGGTGAGAATTTCCTGGTATTTTAAACTTCAGCAAGTAACCAAATATTTTAATAGTTTCTCAATAACTGCTTCTTATTGCCAGTAAGCAGCTTATTTTCACTAGTAAGCAATCGATCTTTAGTTCTAAACTGTTTTCTCCATTTGTCTAGCGTTTTCCATATAATTAGCAATTCTAAAAAATGTATTTATAGAAAAGATGTTTTAAATTTAAAATCAAAAATTGATTTGAAAGTGAAATTAATCTGTTGTGTTTTTGTAGTTCAGGAGGGTCTAGTTATGTATTTCTACAAATGCTGAGTTTGGGGGGTAACCTTCACAAAGTAGTATGTTAACTCCTCTGCATATTTCTTGTTTTACTGTGTTTTGGCTGCTACTGATTTAGTTGTCAGATATTCTTTACCTCCACCTTCACCACCACCATGATACTCTATTGATGCAAACTGCATTTACACTTACTCTTGCCTGAGAGGGAACGTCTGTTTTCTGTAACTCTTAGACTGCTGCTAATGGGTTTCCAGAAACTGGCTTTGGAACAGCTGCCTGGGAGCAAAGCTGTAAGGTTACCATTTTGCCTACTATTTCTTTCCCCTTTTTGGGAAGAATTGGGAAGGGAAAACTCTGTTCTTTCACCATTGCATGCAGAACAATGGCTGTTAGCAGTGATTTTAGCTCACTGGCAACATAGATTATATATTTTTTTGTTGAGCATCCTATGGAGGATCACTTTCTCCAGCTTACACAGTGAGGGAAGTTTGTACTGTGAAGTTGTAATCTTTATTTTCTCATTTTCTTCCATAGTCTGCCATCTTCAACTTTCAGAGTCTGCTGACTGTAATCTTGCTGCTCATATGTACTTGTGCCTATATCAGATCCTTGGCTCCCAGCTTACTGGACAAAAATAAAACTGGGTATGTAGTCTGATCATTTTAAAAATTCACAGATTTTTTGTTGTTGTTGTTTTATTCTTAGTATCTTCTAATGTTGTGTGATAATATAAACACTATTTTGACATTATTTTTCTCATCTTTAAAGATAAAAAAGCTTTAGATTGTCTTTAATAAAGATAAGAACAAAGATCTTCATTTTCTACTTTCCTACAATAGAATGTTGAAATTTTATAGTAAGAATTTATCAACTTACAAAGCCAGCTAGTGTTGCTTTTTTAGTTATTTTTTGGGCTTGCAGGTTTCTCTTTAGATGCTTGTTAATGGTACAGAAATGAGAGACAGGAAGCATTTTCCTACATCTAGCTGTTGCTGTAAGGATGTATTTTTTTTATTATTCTTACAGCTGTGAAATAAAGCATTAACAGCAGAAGCTGCCTTGCATATTTTTTTTCTCCCATGTGTCCTTTGGTTGCTCTAATTGCATCTCACTTTTATTCCTGAAGCACATTTTCCTGGGTGACCAACCTTTTTCTATCTTGTGTTCCCAGTTCTCTTGGAATGTACTTGGTGTAACTGCTATAAAGCAGTTCTCTACCTTGCTCAGACTGATTTTGGGGTGTGGTGGGAAATGGGGATAGCCAAGTCTGTGCCCTGCTTTTGAAACACATTCACCTTTTGGCTTACCAATTTCCTTTGTACTACAAAGAATATGTTGGGGTGTTGGATGCAAAGAGCAGTGTGCAGAACTGTGATTTAAAAACTATGTTTTTGAAGTAATAATTGGGCAATTTTGACCTAGAAACCACTGAGGCCACCCTTACTATTTCAGAAATACCATTGCCTAAGGTTATTACAAAGGAGATAGTATTTATTAAAATGGTCAGTAATTCTAGCTGGTAATGTTCTAACTGGAAAGAACAGGCAAAATTTTGGTCTCTGGGTGTTAAACTTGTCCACTTTGTCCATTAGATCATTTTCTGTTAAAGAAAATGTTTTTTGCCTTATTATCTTCTATCACGTCGGGATTTAATTTTCTGAAAAAGTGCCAAGTTTTGAGTAGACCCTTCCTACCAGGAATCTCAGAGGGTTTGTCTTCTGAAAACCCTCATTGTAATTAACTTCTGGAATTTCCATTTTATCACACAAGATTTTGTTTTAGTGATGTGAGCTACACAGAATACAATAGCTTTTTTTGGTTGGGAGTTCTAACATGAAAATGTTTGTCTCCTTTCATAGGAGACCATAAGGTTACCACTGATATGAGAGGTTTCTTTTGATACTAGTAAAGATGGAATGAAGGGGTGACTTCATGAAGGACTTCTTTTTGATGGTGGGGTTTTTTGAGTGTCTGCTAATGGAAGATAACATGTCAGTGAGGTATACATAGTTAAGAAGCAAGAATATTTATTTTACTGATTAAAATTTTAGTGCTGTTCTTGGCAAGGAATATATCCTTTAATCTGGAGCTACTCTGTTTATTCTTGAGGCAAATCTGTCTTGAGCACAATAGAAGTCTCTTCATAAAATGTTTTCAAAGGGTGCTGACACAGTGGAGGAGTTGAGCGTTTGATCCATAGGTTTGTATTTATATAAATGTTGGACATACTATTTTATTTTTGTTTCATATATATGTATGTAGACTACTTTGTACTGGAGAATGAAACGTTGGCCTGGAAGCAATGAAATTTGTTTCCTGAATGGTAGATGTTTACATGGAGATCATATGCTGTTAAACCCCTCTCCCTCTTCACTGACATATTCCATGCTCAAATGGAAACGTCTAGACATGCTGGATAAAATTCTTAGTGATACTTCATTTTATCACAGACATGATCTTACCTCATTATTCCTGCTTCAAATTAATAGCATAAAAAAGCAGCAATAAAATACTAAAGCAACACAGAGTAGAAATGTTAGTAGTTACTAGCTGTATTTCTGACTGGTAAATTTGTTGAAGATTTAGGTCTGTTGATAGTAAATAAAGAAACATGTTTCTGTTGGTTGAGAGATCACACTGCAAAGTGATGTCACCTGTCCTCATAACATTGTATTTCATCCCAACGACTTCTGCCAAAATGTGTGTTTTTCTACTGAGCCAAACAGGATTTTAAACCTTCGTTTTCCCTGAAGCGTCATGAGTGTTTCCATGTGCTTTGTCCACAGCACTAGCTTGTGAGGTTGGGAAAGTAAGTGGAGATTTACTGTTTCATACTAACTTAAGGGAGAACACGCACTACAACGTAGTTCTGTCCTCCTGGCTAACCAGGAAGACATGTTAGCTTATATAGTGGAGATTGACTTGCCATAAGCATTGCAGTGGAGTATATCTCACATTCCTTACTGCAATTGCAGTAGGATTGTCCTAGTAGACACAGGGCAGAGACGTTTTGCAGCATTCTCAGTCTAGCAGCTGAAGAGTGAGGCGTGGCTAACCCTTTTTTGTCTTTCTGGTTCCATTTCTTTGAATTTTTTGGCATTCTTTTTTTTCCCCAGATAGCCAACACCTCCTTCATGATTGTTGCTTTTAAGATTAACACTGGCAGTGAGGAATTTGCAGCAGCTTGTGCATATATTTGATGTGTGGCTGCTGGAACGTTGTGCGTTTGCAAGCCAGACTGACATGTTTCACATGCATCAAAACAAGAATGAGTATGAACATTCAATTGCTTTGAATAGTTACTTAGGGAAGAATTATTTTGGAACAGATTCATTTAAAGAAGCATCATTTCTATAACAATCAAACAGGTTTTGACTTGAAGAGGTACCTGTTGAGGACCTGAGATGAACAGTAAAATATAAATACAGGAGGGCAGAAGGCCTGAAGGAGCCTTTCTACTAACGTGAGCTCCTCAATGTATCCAGAGGTTGTGTTTACAACTGTGGAAGCTCCACATCTCAATTTACTATGGCTCAGTCTCAAACCACGTGGACAAACATATCTATTGGGCTGTTCCAATAGGAGCAGGGGTGTCTCAAAAATGTGCTTGTGTTTTTTGTTGGCAGGCTTGTTAGATCTCATGTCAGTGGTGAATTTAAATTCAGAAATTGTTAACTGATGAGTGGCAGCTGATGAAACCCATGTTCCATTTTGTACCTCCCATATTAGAAGGAAAAATTCTTATATCCACCAGCAAGGAAGTTTTGTTAGGCTAGGAACAATGTACAATACTATAACTGAAGTCAATTATAAATTTACGTTGTTACACATAGTCAAAAAACCCTGAGAAAGCAAAGAAAAACCCTTGCTGAGATTGTCATACAAACTAGAGATTTGTAGACTGCCTGAAAAAGATAATACTCTTCTTCCTGGGTAAAAATCTTCAAGCGTGCATAAGAAAAGGACAATAATGTTTTTTTTCTTTGAGTTCCCAGGCATACTCAGGAGAGATGCGAACATGAGGTGCTAGACTGTGGAAGTTCTTGCAGTGGTTTTGCTGCATGCAATCTGTAAATCTGCATTTTACACAGAATAACAACAGTTTCAATACTCTTGAGTGCCATACACACACAGGACTCTGGGGCTGTATTTTTTTCTCTGAAAGATCTACACAAGTGCCATTGCCTGCATGTCTCTTCTAAAACAGCATAGATATATTCGGGTTATTTTACTGTATGACCTCTCAGCCTGAAAATGTGTGTGATGGTCTACATGCTTGTGGAATTATATAAAAGCAGAAGAATGAGCTTTCGCTATATGGAAAGGTCTAAAACAAATGAAAAAAATGTTTTTTTTTGTTTGTTTGTTTGTTTTGTTTGTTTTTTGTTGTTGTTTTTTTTGTTTTTTTAATGCAAATGCCTGGAGTGCTGTTAGCAAGAAAGTGGTCAAGAAGAGAGACACTGGTCATAAAGCATTTCACTTTGAGAGCTACAGTCACTTGCTGCCTCTTGGAACTCGTGATTCTGACCTGCTCAACACCAGACCTTTATTTCAGAAATAAACAGGAGGCTGCTAAATGGAAGGAGAGAGAGATACAGAAATAAACAAAGATGGTAAAAGAGCTCCAGGTAGAAATATGAATTAACACAAATCCTTTACCAAAAAAAAAACACAAGTAGGATACGGTGACTTTGACAGTAGGCATAGGCAAGTGGCCCAAGCCTACCTGTGTGCATTTAAATAGAAAAAAAAGTATGTAATTGCCAAAGCTCGGGAACAGGAGCAGGAAGGCAGGTAATCAGACCAGTGTGGAGATGGGTTCAGAGTATTGTGGGAAGGCACCTGGAGATCTGCTATCACAGCAGATAGTAGATGAAGTCCCGCAAATAATGTAGACTGAGGTTACTGCTAATAAACATGTCATGAGAAGGGGAAAAAAAAGAAACACCTACGGATTTATTTTCTTTTAGTTCATAAATCTGTGTAGTCGATATAGTGAAATCCAGATGTTTTCACTGCATTGCAACCAGTCATGCTACAAAGCAAACCTTCCTGTAGAGACAATTCCAACACAGCTTTGACCAATATTTAAAAGACTGAAAACTGCCTTCTGATTCAGGACACTTCAGTATTTCTTTCCCTCTTACTTCTGAAATTCTAAAGCATTCCATTCCACTTCTCTTGTTCCTCTTGAGCAGTCAATATGAGATTATTCTCATTACACAGAGAAATTACAAATATGTGGCCTACTTGCTTGTACTTCATTTTGGATGTACTCTGAATAGCTGAATTCTGGTTTCGTCCTTTTTTAGTTCCAGTTGTGAGCATTAATATCCTGGGTGGGCGGGATTAGAGAGACTTTACCTAGGTCAACCTTGGTAAAAGTAAAAACGAACCTAAAGAATTGTTTTGTTACTTATTTCAATGCAAGCATTTTGTAATACCAGATTATATGTACAAGTATGCTCTACTGAAAGAAAAGTGCATTTTTATCTGCTATTCCTAAGGGAAATATAAAAGATACTACAAAGCATTACCTTTAAAAATACACAGTTTTCTTATCTCTTATACCTGCAGGAAAGTTTGATTGAAAAAAACCTAGCATAAAAAAAATCCACATACAGAAACATGGAGGGTTGTTGGCACTTCCTACTCTGTTTTTTTAGTTCTGTTTTTTTTCTTCTTTTTCACAATTTTCTTTCTGAGCTACTTCAGTGTAGAATGTGGAATTTTGATGGAACACAGACTGAGTAAATGGACCTTTGTTTTTCTTGCATGCCAAAGCCTTGCTGGACTTGGAAAGAACTTCACGGCATGGGGTCATAGCTTGTACCCCACGCCTGTATCTGGTGTTTTCTGATGTCAGGAATAGCATCACCATGAAAAACTGTTTATTTGGATTGGTTTAGCGTGGAAGGAAGAAAATTAATCAATTGACTGAGTTTATTTCTTAAATGATTTTATTAAATCAAGAGCCTAATCAATTTCTTTATCTTTTCAGACTGTTGGGAATATTCTGGAAATGCGCCAGGATAGGTAATTTTTTTTCTTTGAAATCTTGAAAACCAATGCTTTTTCTATAGTGTACCTTATTTATTAGAAAAATGTTTCAATGTGATAGTGAAAACCACACTCAAATCATCTTAAAAAATGCACGTATTACCTCCGTAAAATATAGTGAAGGTAGGGGAGGTGAGCTATGACTTCTTCTCTCTTTTCGTAAGTTTCTGTGTACTTCTGTATTACTCAAAGCTGTTGGTTTCAAGTGGAATCTATGTGGAAGATGATCAGCTATATCTGATTTTAGGCATTTTTCCCATAGCATTGATATTAGTATGTATTTTGATCATTATTCTGAATTTATTTTGAAATGGAAATGGGAATACGCAACACAAATTCAGTCTTAGCATTGAGGTATATACAAGATTTAAAACAATAAAATAAAAATGTAAAATTAAAACCATTTTTACAAATGGCATTGTTGATACACAGCAGAAACACTGGACTTGTAAATCTAGATTCTGCTACTTGTCATTGAACCTAGAGTAAAATGTATGGTTCCCCTTTCTTCATTCTCAGGCTTTGAATGGAACATGACATGCGTTTTTCATCATGTCAAAATGCACTGATTCAAAAAGGATTCTTTCATGAAGACCTGCTGTTAAAATGATTGCAGGTATTGTCCTATTTAGAAAATGGACGTAGCAGAACCAATTTTAATATTGCAATTGAAAGATACCAGTAATTTGGCAGCTGTTAGAAATGAATTCTGAGCTATACTAGCAAAAACAAATCTAAATTTCATCTGCATTAGTGTTTGTTCAAGGATGAAGAGTACACTTTACCATAATCTTTTTTACTTAGCTAATTGCAAGCATATTTTTTGCTATTAGCCACGCACAGCAAATAATTTTAAAAGGCATTTAAAAGTGTACACAAGAAGTTTAACAAGGTCTCTGTCAACTTGATACAGTTAAGAATTGCAGTTTATCTTCTTCTCTCGTAATGTAGTAACTTTAATAAAGTACATTTGCTGCATCCAAGGTAGTACATGTGCTCTTGTGCCCCACACAGATCTGCTTTCTTTTCTCTTATTCATGTAAACCACTATTTTCTTTTCAGTTCACATTTGGAATGATCTAATTACTTTCTCCCAGGCTGAGAAATGAGGCAGCATTTAACATTCCTCCTATATATTTCCTTACATAACGCTACAATGCAGTCGGTATGGGAAATGTGTTTTGAAAGTGAGTGCCACCATTTTATTTGAGTTAGTCACAAAAGTCATGGAGGAAAGTGTAGGCTTTTAAAAATGAAAATGCCTACTGGCTTACTTCATGTATAACTTGCCCAGAGTGTTTAAACAACTTTTTCACATGTGCATAAGATTTTAATAATCAGCAAGTGGTTACATATTTACAAAGTTGTGCAGAATGATGTTTAATCGTGCCACATGGTGATTTCTCCTTCAATAAAATTAAGAGCAGGAAAGTATAACCCATATGAAAATTGTAATACTCTAAACTGTAGGAGTTGGACTTCCTCATAAATTTATTTTAAACAGATGTGAAACTGCAGACATTAATTCATTCAGTCATTTGAAGTTTAATTAAATATATGCCAGATCATGACAACATCTTGTAATGTCACTGTGGCAGTCACCCCTGCTTATGGGAGGTGTCGCCACAAGTATTTTATTTTTCTTTTCCTATGGAAAGTTTATTACTGCTGTATTTGAAGATCCTGGTAGTGAAAGAGCCTCTTTTCATGAGAATTATACCTTAATGGTGGACTTGGGAGCCTTGGCATGTTTGTTTATTTTTTTTTTTTCTTTATCGATTCTCTGAAAATTGCATCTCAGAAAAGCTTGTAGCAAGATAAAAGACTTTACACAGCAAGAGGAAATAGAGCTTTGTTTAAAGCTCCAACTCTGTCTCTATGCTTCTGAACGCATCAAAACAGGAATTTGCTCATCGTAAAGAGGCACTGGTGTTAACACTTCTGACAGTTTCATAGGCTGGAAGTACCATCAAGTGTAGGAGGCTCTTTGCTCTCCAGAGGGAAGTCAATGGATTCATAAAGAGGGATGCCTAAGCAGAAGGGCAAAAACAACAGGCTGTTTGGATGGAGGAAGTATCCCTGTAAATCATTAGCAGTCTAATATTACTGATGTTCCCATGACAATGTTACAGTTCCCTACCTAAGATTTTGTTTGTTTTTCCATACCATATGTGGTGAGCAAGAGACATTCATAACATTTTTGTTCTGGATGAAAATATGTGAAAACAGATCTCTTTTCATTGCATTTGCCACCAAACGTAAGTCTGATAATATGACAAACTTAACTTTTGTCAGTGGTCTGCCATGCAAAGGTATAACATTAATTTGACAGTATCAAAAATAGAGGTCTTTGTACACCTTTTGCAATGTGTTGACCGTTTTTATTACTAACCTGAAAATCTGTGGACCAGATCCTCTCCACAAGCTAGCAATGTTATGTCTCCGTAGCAAAGAAGGAAAAAAAAAAAAAAAGCATCTGGCCACATCTGCTGCTGTGTTCACTGGCTCCTACACGATACTACGTGTAGAAATGCATGCTGCATACACACACAGCCATCATGGCCAGACAACATCGAGTTACACCTCTTCTCAGCTGATGTGGAGTAGCCTTCAAGCAGTGTTAGCCCTTGGACAGAACTGAGAACAAAGCCAGGAAAGATCTAGTGCCTTGGTTAGCTTTCTGGTGCCTGCCTAAGGGACAACAACGACATACTATATTTTTTCTTTAATGTTTTCCCAGAAATGGCATCTCAGAAAGGATGGTTACTAATAAGACAGAAGTCGTTGCCAATTCTGTCATTATATGGGGCAATATATCCTGTCCTACAACATCGTTTTCCCACTCCCATGCATTTTCTTCCCCAATACACAACTATAGTTGTAACAGCATTTCTCCAGCTAGAAGTGTTCAATGTTACTTTGTATATGCAATGTGATAATTGCCATGTTAGACTAGGAGCCACCTAGATCTATTTAGTTATGCCTGGATTGTTTTGTTTTGTTCTCCCCACCCCAAGGTGAACGAAAGAGCCCATATGTAGCTGTGTGCTGTGTGGTGATGGCCTTCAGCATCCTCTTTGTACAGTAGCAACTGGAGAGTGCCCCCTGTGCCCTACTACCAAACAGCAAAGCATGGAAGACCTTCTGGCAGGAAAACTTTGGGAAGTGTCATCTACTCTCCTACGCTGGATAGCCCGTCTCTTTGTGGACAACCCTCTTCCTCCAAATGGACCATCATATACAGTATTAGTGATCATAATGTAACTAACTCCAGTACGATAAGTATATTCTAATATCACATCAGTGCAGACACTGCTGATGTAACTGTTAAAAAGGTGTCTGTTGTATATCTGAGTTCCACGGGAGTATATTTTACACCATGCAGTTGAATAGGCTTTTAATGTTTACGTTTGATAGACCTATTTAAAGAAATTTTAAAAATTACATATCTAGCAATAGCAATAAGACCACTCTTAAAAGAATGAAGAACATTATAGGATATGTTTACAGAGGTATTTTGGGTTCTTACTGTCTGAACAAATCCTATGATGTTGTGATAGGTATATTCACATGCTTAAAGCACGACCTCTTGTTTAAGTTACATTCAATTTTTATTTTCTAAACTTGGAATTTCTCAAATAATCATTATTTTTATTGTCAAGATGGAATATATATAAAGGTAGAGATTGGGATCATTATTGTAGTGATGTCAGACTATCTGTTGAGGATGCACATATGTGGGATTTGAGAACCTTGACTACTCTGAAATACATGTATTAATCTTTAGGAATCTAGCTCTCAGATAAATAATTCTCAATTTTTTTCAAAATTGTGTCAGAAAGATTCTAGTGGCTCATGTGCTGTTGTTGATACATTTAATACAAGGTTGTTAAATCTGCTGAGTGAATGGTTAGCTTCTCAGGTGTCTGCAGGTACAGAAGGTGCATGTCCAGATATTCTAAAGGTTAAAGAAAACAACTAAATTAGATTACACTTACTATTAGGTTATCTTTATAAAAAAAAACTAGGTTATCTTTATAAATACCTGCCATTAGTGTTTGTTCTATAATTTTTCAAACTTTTACTGATTTAGTAACTTATTTTAATAGTGTCTAACAGGTGTGTTTATACCAGACAACTACATGACTTCATATTGACTGCGTTTGAGAGAGTTGTCTGTCAGCAGTACCTTCTGTTGTTCTAAAAACGTGCATGATCAGAATGAGCTTAGATGGCAATAAAACACACTGAAAGGTATGTACCTGTTGTCATTTTTGCTTGAAAAACTTGTTTGTTAGATCTAAATCGCCTTGCACTTAGAAAAGATCGTTAGTTAGCTTTGTAATTATCCCATGTATACCTGCATAATCTATATCACCATCACAAATAATCTGTTGTACAAAACTGATTTCTAATCTGCAGAAAGGGAAAATAGCTTCTCCATTTTGCACCTAATAAGTAACACTGTAAACCATGCAGGTTCAGAAGAGTACAGAGCTGTATGGTGATGATGACCACAGTGTGCTCAGATGCAAGCTTTAAGCTGAGCAGGAGAGAGCCCAAGTCTGGTCCTGTACCTTTAAATGTGGATACTTTCCAAAATGTAGCATCAAAGCAAATCAGTTCCGGGTTTCAAAGGTGTCATTCCTACAGCTGGGGGGAGGGAAACTGCTAAGGAGACTTGGATTTTGAGTGTCAGGTATATGCATGTTCAAAATATACAAAAAATCACCTGATAACTTTTTATATTAAGCAATTATATTCTAGTTTTTAACATTTATTGGACTTTATCATAACTAATGGTGTTTGTAGATACTCACGCATCTCCAATGCATCTAAAGCTGTCCTAGTTGTCAGATTGATTCTTAGTAATCTCTGTGTTTATCTGTGACTAGGAATACCAGTGAAATGACCCAAGAAATTTTTTTAAGCCTTGAGAATCCAAAAGCCATTGACAAGAAGGCACTGTATTACAAAGGCCTTTCCTGTTCACAGCATTTTATGGTTGAAGAAGTTCAAGCAAGCAGGCCTCTTCCTATTTACCATGTGTAATTCAATCCTTAAAATTATTTCTTTATAACAGCTTTTCATTTTGTCCTAAACACAGATATTTAATGGATGCATCTTCGATTTTTTTTTCTGCTTATCCTTTTGTGACTTTTATGGGATAATCGTGGCTGCAGACTTGCTCTACACTACTACTTTAGCAGCTAAGTAAACACATTTCTTAGGAGCTGCTGGCAATGCACAAGTTCAGAAGCAGGTTGTGTGCAAGCTTTAGAAATGATCATAGCCAGAGATAAGTGTTGTGTATGATGGGGCCACTCAACACTTGCCCCTAGTAAAAGCATCCAAAACCAGGATCTTTAAGCTCTGACAAATATCAGTTTTTTCTGAAATGACTAGTGTTCGCCTCAGGATAAGTTCTTTGTATTTCAAAGTTTTGTCTTTGGAAAGGTTGATTCCTCATCTCTCTTACTGTCTAAGATACAAATAAAACAATGTTTTCCCATCGTAGAATATTAAAGCTGGTTTGCATCCTCAGCTCTTTTTCTCATGCAAATTACTGACACTTGATGAAGATACGGAGCTCCTCAGTACAAGAAGTTTGTGTAGCTTCTGGAGCGAGCCCAGCAGAGGGCTACTAAGAGGATGAGGGGACTGAAGCACCTGTTGCACAGGGACAGGCTGAGAGAGCTGTGCTTATTTACTTGGAGAAGAGGAGGCTGAGAGGGGATCTCATCAATGTGTATAAATACCTGAAGGGAAGGTGTCAAGTGGATTGGGCCAAACTCAGTGGTACCCAGCAACAGGATGAGAGGCAATGGGCACAAACTGAAGCACAGGAGGTTCTGGCTCAGTATGAGGGAGCACTTCTTTACTGTGAGGGTGACAGAGCACTAGAACAGGCTGCCCAGAGAGGCTGTGGAGTCTTCTTCCCTGGAGATATTCAAAACCTGTCTGGATCCAATCCTGGGCAGTGTGTTTTAGGTGATCCTGCTGGGCAGGGGGTTATACCAGATGACCTCTGGAGGTCCCATCCACCTCAGCCATTCTGTGATTCTGTGTAACTCTTGTGAGAAGGAAGAGGAGAGCATAACATTGCACACACACTCAATAAAGCTTTATAAGTCATCCTTTAACTTTGATCCTGAAATGTGTCATTTTTGAAGTGCAGTAAATGGGGTCCGGTGGAGCTCTGTCAGAAGAGCTGTCAGTGAAAATAGTGTTTTCCTGAACTCAGTCTTTGCTCTGATTCCTAGACCAAGTAGAGAACAAAGTGAAGTACTTACTACCAAGTGCTGTAGGTGCTAATGTAGACTAGAATAGTAGGTTAACACACACTGTAGCATTTTACATTATCTTGAAACAGCAGGTAATGGCTATCAAATGTAGTTGAGAAGACAGTAACAGGAACTCCTGGATGATGTACAGGAGTTGAGAATCCCAGCAGGTCTGTGGGGACCTGATCCTATTTAGAGATGCTGGAAGGTGGACAAGGGAACATACGGAATAGTGATTAAATACGACTTCAGCTATAGTTGTGCCTACTGGTCTAGAAAAGTACTTCCACATTGGGACCTCATCATTATATCTAAAAATCACGGACAGTGGCTCTGTCAGCAGGGTTCCCCATCTCTACTTGTTGCACACACTCACTGAAAGGTGAGGGTGGTTTAGGCTGTGGTTTTAAGTGCAGCTCAGGAGAGGAGTTGCATTTTTTTTCTCTAGGAATGAAAAAAGAGACTAGATAGGTAGCTGGAGCATCCTGCTTGTAATGGAGGGGTAACAAAGACATGGGTAATGAGGAAGGTGCAGGCAAGACATGGCAGGGAAGATGGCTGCAGCAGAAGATAACTGCACACTCCTGAAATACAGGTAGGTTCCAAACAAGTCATTTTGCCACATACAGAGCACTTTCAGAAACTACTAAATTGTGCATTCAGTTGGGTAAAAAGGGAAGGTGCTACAGTAGAATTAAGTTTTTTCCTTCTATGAGTGGCTGAAATTAGGAAGCTAAGGATAGCATTTTGCTGGAAACTTAACATTTTCTACCCTTGCATTTAATGCTAACAAGCAGAATGCAGGAACAGAAAAGGCACTTTCCATTAAGACAGCAACCACTGGATCATTATAGAACTTGAAAAACACAAAGTGTTTGTTCAAAGAATTGAACCAGCAGAAGGAATAAGCATGGACCCTACATCCTGTGTATGGCACGTGATGGGGGCTTTTGCTATGCAGTATTTTGCATTTGTAATCAAAATGCATAGGCATACTTGAGCCATCTTGTGTTTTCACATAATTACAGGCAAGAGTGGGAGTCCGTCTGCAAACCATTCCCTTTCCAGGCACCAGCTTTGAACTGAGCTGTGCTGCCATGGCTGTATTGCCATTGCTTCACTTAAGGTATACAAAGCTAGAATTTACTAAACCAGCACACATTTGCAACTTTGAACAGAATGTGGCAATCTATGTGCTGTGCACATCCAAATTTACTACTTAACGATGTGAATAATAAGGAATTCATGTGATAAAACCTGAAACGTGGTGTGTTGTTCTTTGAATAGCCAAAACATTTTATGTCTTTGCATGTACTCACTATGCATTAATGGTCTACTAACTGCCATCCATGACTGCACTCTAAATGACCTCAAATTCAAAGCAGGGATTTAGGAAGACTAACTTGAAAAGCTGCAACAGCCATGTTGGGAAATGAGTAAAGCATGAGTAAGAAATGGGATCACAGTAAGGCTCTGATGTTCTGGAGAGACTGATAAGCAAATGGGCAGGTATAGGTAATGGAGGAGGAAACGAAAAGTAGAATCCAAGCGATGACTCGAAGATTTCATGTTCTCGGAACAATGTTATTGTTCTACAGTGCCCTTTCTACCTCGCTAATCGCAGCCAGTGAGCAATGGAAACACGCTGTTGCCAAGAGGTGAAGTTGCAGTGCAGTAGAGGAAACAATTATTCTTTTAGTGCACTGAGGCTTTTGTTCTCTCAGTTCATTCACCAGCTGAAACAATTTGTGTTGCCTGTGTAGACAATGTACCATTCACAAATGAAACAACCTGCAATCATTCTCTACAGCCACCAGAAGCAAAGCAAAGCATGAAACACCATTTTGCAGTGGACAGTTAAGGATTACTGTCTCTTTCAGTAGTCTGACTAGTGTTTCCCCTCTGCTGAATCCCCCAAAACATGCCTGGTTCTCTCATTACTGCTTGGAATTAGAAGTCACCCCTTGCAGTTTTTCCCAGTGTCTCACCAGGAGGTCAAGAACAACAGCACAGACACATAACCTCCTTTTCTGTCCCACTGACATTAACGGCAGCAGCTAATTAGCCCAGCAGCTAATGCTTAGAAGAGTTCCCTGTGATCTTGTCATTCCTTCCCCCCTTCTCCCTTTCACACCTTAATTACTCCATGGGAAAAGAAAGCTAACGCTTCCTGATACTTTAAAATGCTAATCTTGGAGAAAAAGGAAAAAAAAAAAAGGAAAGAAACCAGGAAACTGTGATTTAAACCTGCTTCTTGCACTCATGCAGCAACTTTAGGTTATGTTGTCAAAACATCCCTAGTTAAAGGGTTTTTAGGCTGCTTTTTCTTGCATTTTCTCTTGTTTTACTTCAACGTCATTGTTCATTCTGGTCACAGTTGATGAGTGTTTTCCACTTACATTATAAGGTTCATTTAGGTTCCACGTGTATTTGATGGCACTTTACTAGCTGAAAAGTAGTTTTCCTTCAGCTTCTGTAATGCAATATAATCACCACGATGGACACTGAAGATACACCTAGGTATTGTAAAAAGGTTTGAAAACATAGCCTAAATAGTTGGTTGCTTGACTACAGTTCTTATATTTTCTAAGTAATGTTTTTTTAATGATATCCCAAGGTTATAAGAAAGGCAAAATGTGTGGAGAAATCTAGTCGTTCTGCAAGACCAGCTGGCAGCTAGAAAAAGAAAACACACTTGTGAAGGGAGAATCTTTCTCAGGTCTGAAAGGGGAAATCTCACACAAAGAAATAATCCATACTAGGTTTTCAGTCACCTTAACTGTTTCAAACCCAAAGGGCTTCTGTGCCTACAGGCATACCTGTTTTTTTTGTTTGTTTGTTTTGTTTTGTTTTTCAGTTGATCAATACCTGAGAAGACATAATGTCTCTCCAGAAAACTTTCTTTTTTGAAATTTCAAAACCTGTTCTTTGGTGTGTTGATCATAGATAATACTTAACAAGTAACCCCTCACTTTGTGGTGCACCATTCTGTTTGGTTATTGCACAAGCAGAGCCTAAGCTCCTCTTATGAAACATAAGTCACACTAAGTTTTCACTCAAGGGAGTTCAGAAATAAAACAACTTTGTCAGTACAGCGCACCCATTGCTTCCTACTTCACAGGAACCACTGACTTTAGGAAGATTATCAAGTGCTTCATTAACCGTAGTCAGAGAAACATTCCAGAAGGTTATTAACTCACATAATTCCCATCAACACTGGAGGGAAACACCAACATTTTCTCAAGGACCTGGATATAAACATTTCCAGCAACACAGCTATTCCTGCTATCTCCTGGTATGTCAATACAAAAGATAAAATTAATTAATGGGCTGTTCTGTCAAATGCAAAACTTTCTGTGAGAGCCTCATCATATCACATCATTTCCGTTACTTGAAAGGGCCACTTGGAAGTTCCACCATGAGGAGAGAGGCTTTTCTCTCCAACTCAGCTGAGTGGGAAGCAGCATGTGTCTCCAGCACAGCTGTAGGCATATCCAGTGACACCGTCATTTCAGCAAATTGATATATTTGTGTAGACCAGTTCATTTGTAGACTAATTCACCAATTTATGTTGGCCTCATTCAAACTCCACAGCATGACACTGATCTCTTTTTCAACACAACGTAAATGCATATAATCCAAACATGCTGCACCAGACTCCTTGACATCTTCTGTATCCTCTACATCATCTATTTACATCATATATAAACTAATCAGGGGAGCTGATCACGTAACAGATGATAGCATCATACCATATGAGAGCATTTACTTTTTACAAATTCTGTGATTAAAATATACAGTATTTTCCCCTAAATAAAGACAATGGGATTTTAAAAGGGTAAAATTATATATGATTTCATTTATTTGGTAAAAAAGACTTCTTTTTAAACACAAAAGAATTGTTGTTTTAAAGCAAAGTCAAGTCAGGTCAAAATATAAAAGTACCCCTTTCAATTCTGAAGTCTTCACAGCTGGCCATTCCCACATGTAAAAACTGAAATAACCTTTCAGGGCTGTAGTAGGCCTAACGAAAAGTCCAACAAAATGATAGATGTATTTGGACATAAATGTCACACCCAGTGGAATTAAAAGGAAATAAATAGTAATTTAACAGCATTGGCAAGCTGCTTTTTTGACTGTGCAGCACCACCAGCATATTTTACATGTGTATCACAGTCGTGAATAAGCCAAACCAGACACATTCACAAACCAGTTTTGATTTCCTATTAAACTACATGTTGTTTTTTTTCCTTCCCCCACCCTTTTCAAGTAATAAAGGAGGCCAAGGGACACACAGATCTTCATCTCTTTGGAACAAATGTTAACTCCAAATTCTCGTGACTGATTCTCACAAACTGGTAACACTGCAGAAGAGATAAAAAAAATCCCTTCCTACTAATAAACCATTTTTGACATTTGACATTTGAATGGTTTGTTATTTACTAGAGACATAAAATCTTGATTCCAAAGATGGCATTTAAAATTATCATCATCGCTAACAATGTGCCTGGGGCTACAGGGCTTCAAATGATTTCCTCATTAAGGAAAGTTTGTGAGCTTGCAGTGTTTGGCCTATTCCATCACTTCCCTGCACAGAATGTGATTCTGTCTGCTAAGGAACAACTTTTAACATCAATTTTATTGGTTAATCATATCCTTCCTTAAGAGACCATAGTCATAGACAAGATTTTGGTGTCTGGATTCATAGCAACTTCTGAAAAGTAAGAGAAATGGACCTACCTGGACTTGTGCAAAGCATTTGAAACTGTCCTTCATGATATCCTTGTCTCATAGTTGGAGAGACTTGGAGTTGATGGATGGACCACTCGGTGGGTAAGGAATTGGCTGGATGGTCACACTCAGTTGTGGTCAACAGCCCAATGTCCAGGTGGAGATCGGTGAAGAGTGGTGCTCCTCGGGGGTCATTACTGGGACCAGCACTGTTTGACATCTTTTTCGGTGACATGGGCAGTGGGACCGAGTGCATCCTCAGCAAGTTTGATGATGACACCAAGCTGAGTGGTGTGGTCAACACGTTGGAGGGAAGGGATGCCATCCAGAGGGACTTGGGCAGGCTTGAGAGGTGGACCTGTGTGAACCTCATGGAGTTCAACAAGGCCAAGTGCAAGGTCCTGCACCTGGGCCGCGACAATCCCAAGGCCTAAAGAACTGGGAGGTGTTGGTTGAAGAGAAGCTCAACATGAGCTGTCAATATGTGCTTGCAGCCCAGAAAGCCACCCGTACCCTGGGCTGCACCAACAGCAGCGGTTGAGGGAGGGGATTGTCCCCCTCTGCTCTGCTCTCGTGAGACCCCACCTGGAGCCTGTGCTCAGCTCTGGGACCCCCAGCACAGGAAGGACAGGGGTCTGATAGAGTGAGTCCAGAGGAGGGTCATGAGGATGATGAAGGGGATGGAGCATCTCTCCTATGGAGCCAGGCTGAGGGAGTTGGGGTTGTTCAGCTTGCAGAAGAGAAGGCCCCAGGAAGGCCTCACAGCAGCCTGCCAGTGCTTAAAGGGGGCTGCAGGAAAGCTGGGGAGGAGCTTTGTCGGAGGGTGTGGTGATAGGACAAGGAGTAAAGGTTTTAAACTAAAGAAGGGTAAGTTTAGATCAATTATTAGGAAGAAATTCTTCACTCTGAGGGTGGTGAGGCACTGGAACAAGATTTCCAGAGAAGCTGTGGATGCCCCATCCCTGGAGGTGTTCAAGGCCAGGCTGGATGGGGTTTTGGGTAACCTGGTCTGGTGGGGGGTGTCCCTGCCCATGGCAGGGGGGTTGGAACTAGATGGTCTTTAAGGTCTCTTCCAATCCAAACCATTCTGTGATGCTGTGACCTTCTCTTCACAAGGGAGAACAAATCCTCTGAAATTCAGCTGCTTTAGGTCATATCCTGGTCTGTTGGCTTGACCACACCACCATCCTTCTCATATCTCCACATATTTTCACTTTGGCTTTTACAGCCTTTTAAACACTTTCCTTCTCCACTGAAACACTGAGATTTCTTCTTTCTCACTTGCTCCAGTACCAAAGTAATACCAGGGTTGAGTACACACTTCTCCTAAACAGCTCTCTTCTCTCGTATGCAGCTTTCTGTGAATGTAAAGTAGCTTACGTTCATCTATAAGACAGCATTCTGTTCTTCATTTGAAAACCATCCATAAATAACTACTTCTGTAATTGCATCTACAAAATGCCATTTAACAAATTCATAATGGCTTGACAACACCTAGTTACTGTTTACAGAAGATAGAGAAAACTGTGCAACAATTGGAAAAATCTGATGTACAGCACTTTGCATTTGGTTGATACCAAGTACTATGTAGTTGTGCCAAATTATGCATACATAAGCCATAAAGGCTATGTTAACCAGTGTATGCATCCTGGTGTTGGTTATGGTGTAATAGTCTCTGTAAAAAGAGTAAGAAAAATACTGATGCTCCAGCCTTGCGTCTAGAGGGCATGATGGGACAACTCAGCTAGTAAGCTCCAGACCCTAGGAGAACCTAATCAGAGAGATTTACCCACTCGCCCCGAGCTCATCAGCCCAGTTCTGCCAAGTAAGAGTGCCTACCCTCTAAGAGTAGAAAGACAAAATCTGGCTAAAAAGGGAGGAAGACCCAACCTGTTTAACTTCTTTCATTGTTTCCTCCCACCTACCCTGTATTTTTCACCCTTACTTTTATCTGGTTGATGTTAAAATGGCCACGCTACTGCAGTTGCTTCCTAGCACAACCCAGAGCAAGGCATTTCTTGCTTTTCCCTTCTTTTCCCTTTTGTGCAGTGAGGTGATGATCTTGCTGGCTTGCAAACTTGATAGAGTGATTCAATATGTGGTCACAAGAATCATAACAGGGCTATTCCCTAAACTCATTCAGACATCTCACCTCACATTTGGAAAATATGTTTTAAAGGAAAAACAGTTCACAAACCACAAAAGTGCTCCCTATGACAAGTTTATTATATTTATTTAGTATGCCTCAGTGAGGGGTTCTGAATTGTGCATATACAAACAGACCTCATCACTCCTTGTCATAATAAAGTACAATATAATACACAGACAAGTGCTCCAGTGCTGTGACCTGAGGGCAGGAATGGAAGCTTGGTCCTCTTCAGTTCCATTACCAAATAATTCACTATTCTTGGGGAGTCATTTATCAACTCCTTGCTGAGCCAGCAGACTGTGTCCTAGCAAGCCCAATGCCCCCACCTGCCTTTTACCAGTCTCAGGGTTCAGATTCCAGATGGAGAAGTGAGGAAACAAAGAGCCTTTTAAGACCAATTTTTGCACCATCATAAGCAATATGTGACCATATAGTTTATATATCTACTGCAGCCCAAGTCCTGCAAACATTGACCTAGCTATTTGTTTGGTTAGACTCTAGACCTCCTTAACATCAGCGTTTTCCCCTGCAATTCTTCCCCAGACAGATAGTCCATGCTCAGTTAGGGACTGACACACTCGTTTCAAAACAATCCCACTGATTGGAGATGAGCAGTGTGAATAACGTGTAGCGTTTACAGAGAAGGGGCAGGGATGGAGAAAAACAAAATACCTACCAAAAATCGACATGAGGAACAGATCCAAGAGCAAACAGGAAAAAACAAGAACATGGACTATATCACCCTTTTGTGATACTTCAGTCATCTAATATATTTCATCATCTGCCTGGGAGATACCCAGCTTTATGGTGAGCACTGCGAAGTGTCTTGCCACCAGCTCTGCATGGCCAGGGTTAAAGCAGCCCCCAGAGAGGAGGTGAGCTGCCCAGTGCAGAGGCAGATGAAGAACCTAAGTCTTCTTCTGTCTAGGTAAACAGAAACACTTGCCTTTCACCTATGTCCAGCCACAAGAAGGGCAGTGAACTCCAGATTACTCACAGAGACATATGAATAGCTTTTGGCTATTCAGTTTGTGTAAGCTGGGAGCCAATATTTCAGAATACTTTCATCGCTATGCAAGATAGACATAACTCCCAATGTTTATAACTAGACATGAAGTCAACCATCACTTTTCCAAAAAATCTATGTTTGAAAGTGGCATTGATGAATGTGTGACTGAGCAGTCTATTGTCAACCAGCACAGAAGGATAAATTTCAGTTTCTATCTAGAAAGCTATCTGTCTTCTCTTAGCCCATAACACATTCATTACACATCTTCCAACTTGCTCAATAAATGCAGCAAGGTCCTGTCCCTACTTAACCCAAAATCACTCCTAGAAGAGTTACACTGTCAAAGCTGAAAGATGTTTGGGACCTCTCAGAGCACATCTGTGTCAACATCACCAGTTTGAGCCAGGTAGCAGTGCAAAGTTTGGTCTGCCAGAACTGCAGAAGCCACCTGAGGCCCAGGGGTCAGACAAGGTTAAGTGGACTCTGGTCAGACAGTATTAAACTGGCACAGATATACAGCAGCAAGCTCCAGAGCTTAGCAACAGCCATGTCTGAACTTTCCTTTTATCCCTCTAAATCCAGATATCGAAGCTACCTTACAGCATTTGATCCTCAGGAATGACCAAAATGTTTATTTTGTCATGCCTCCTAATATGATATTTAAATGGTTTCTGATTCTTTTTTTTTTTTTTTTTTTGAAAATTGCAATCTTAAAAATTTTTAAATTAGAATAATTAAATATAAAATAATCCTGGTTTAGATACCATTCTGTTGATGGGGAAACTGACACAGAAACAATTAAGGGCTTTGTCAAAGTAAACTGGTCGAGTTATTAACAGAGGTATTTTGTTCAGTGATTCTACCCTTAGTTAGGCATCTTCTAGGGGCCTGGGAAACAAAACAAAGAAACAAAATAAAAACAAAAAAATAAGCAAAAACAAACAAACAAAAAACAACTCATCAAGCTATGCATGAATTTAAGACTGTCTGGGAGGTTTTCTGTGATGATCTTCTAAGTTCCCTTCCAGTACTCAATGCATACAATTAAATACAAGTTAAACATTGCCTACCCATTTGTTGCAGCTTCTCTGCACTTGACCTGTTTCATTTTCATCATTCTCTTGGCACAAAATGAGGCAGAATGGTGCCAATAATAATACTACTAATAATAATAATAAAATAAGTGCTCCACATCCCTGCGTGGCAAATTTGGGGTTATCCATTTCCCCCAGTTTCTGTCCGCTAGGGTGAGGCAGTGCCCCCAGGAAACAGGCTGACAAGATTATAATTGAAATGGAGCACATTCTGGTAGTCCTGGTGCTAAATGGCAGTAGGGTGCTTAGCCAGCAGTCAGCAGCCCTTATGCTGCCTTTATTTATTGTTAACACCTCTAGGTCCCACCCTGGGGCAGGAAGCAGGGAATCTGGAAGCTGTTGCATCAGAGCATCCTCTTTGTCTGCGTCCTCTCACACCTGAGGCATGGTGGAATAACTCAGCTATTAGCAAACCTTTTTTAGAGGAGGACTTATACCTGCTATCATACTACCATGTCAGAATACACGTCAGAATACACAGTGTTTTATAGGGAGTGACATTTGGCATTAAACACGCAAAAAAGATCCAGCAGCTCAAAACAGGAAAGGAATACATTACCCAGCTCCTTTTCCAGGATAGAGAAGACCATCAATAGACCATTAGTTAGCACTAAATAATGTGAAGACTATTCTCTATGTTATGTTTTAATATGTGGAGAGAAAGAGGTATATTTGCTGAAGGAGAGGGATCAGCTCAAAAGTCTTCTAAATGATTTAAACTCAGCACTCCAGTATTCAATCATTTTAAAAAAATAATAACCCAAAGCAGGATAGCTTTAAGAAGACATTTTATAACATTATCTCAGATTGTAAATATAACTGTCATGTACTATGTTATTCTGCTGTTCTGTTGCTGCAACTCTTGGCCATTTCCATGTTCAGAGCTGTTACTCTATATTGCACACCCACCTGGAACAAACTTGCTTGGGATATCTAAATCAGTTTTACTTCCAAAAATGTTCAGTTCCAACAGTCTGTTGATTTCAATGCTTGGAATAAAAATGTAAGTTACCAGGTCTGCAAAGAAAAAGAAGACCTTATTTTTTTTTTTTTTCTCTGAAAAGGCATTACTGTTCCCTATTTCAAAATAAAATACATGAAAACATTTGTTTTGGAGGGAATAGAAAACTTTTATATTCTCTCTAAACATAAAGAATGATAATTCTCATCCAACATTCATGTCTACAAAATTTACAATTCACAAATGCTTCAGATGTTACCAGGTGATAGTGAATGACTAGAAGTATGTCCAATTGAATACTATCCCTCTTCCAAAAGTGCTAACTAATCTTAGCTGTCCTTGTGATTTACAGCAATACTAATGGAAGCAGTTTAGCAACATGCTTTGGCAAGCATGTGCATGTGGACTAGGGAGAGAGCTTCATCCTACACAGGAGGAAAAGTGTACATCTACTGAAGGCATGAGGCATGTAAATCTGAAACACACACAAGCAGAATTAAAACATCCTGATCCCTGGATTTTCTTCTCTGTTTGCATTTTAAGAGTTTCTGGATACCCATGAGTGAGTACATTGTACTGAGGATAAATCTGACAACTGTCAATTCCTAAAATATATTGTTAACAGGGCAATTCCTAAAATACATTGTCAACAGGACCCACAAAGGACCAAAATAGTTTTTGTATCTAGGGTCACTTCTTCAACTGATACAGAATTTCCACCATAATTCAAGTCAGAGGTACAAATATAGTCTCATGAATCCATTTAGAACAGTGCTCTGTTTTGTGATAATAATGATTTTTATAGTATACTTGGAAGCCTCCCATTCTCTCCAGTTTCATTTTCACATGTAACACTTCTTTTTCCTCAGATGTTAGATTATCACCAGTATGTTCTTAGAGGATAACTCAAATGCCACTATTCCTGCTAACTCTAATAGACATAGCATCTCACCTGAAATTGGCACACCTGCTAGGTTATTTGCCTGTATTTTTCTTCCTTTCTGACAGAAAACTGACAGTAATCGAGGGCTACAGGGTAGATATTCCACATTGCTGCTTTGCTAACTCTAACACTGAAGAAAGAATACTGCTTTTGTTTTCTCAGGACTTAGTTTTCTTTGACCATTGTTTCTTGCTCTTTTGTTTTCAACTTGGTGGGCTCCTTTCCACAAACAGCCTGCAAGAGAGAGTCAAGGAAAACTGTGAGGCCACGAGGGAAATCAAATGGCGTAATTACAAATGACACAAACAGTAAATGAAAGTCTTTCCCTCCTCAGGCTCTTTACGTTTCGAAAGGCTCGGGTGACTGAAATGCTAGGATTAATTAAATACAACACCAGCAAATTCTACACAAGTTAAGTAGATCTCTCCCTCCCTCTTTTTCTCTCTTTCCCTTCTTAACTGTAAGAAAATTAAAGAGACCAGGAATGGGAGAATGTTTCTCTTTTCTATTACATCTGGTTGTCAAAGGGTACATTTTTCTAGGCAAGCATGAAAATGGAGATGAAAGAGGACGTTTCTACTAAAAGCGAGATTTGATTATGATTAGGTAGGGGGTAGAGAATAAACCAAACCAGGAAAACTGCTGCCAACCTGCATAAATGTTATGTCTAATTGTCAAAATTCAATCAAATAGGAGAAAAATACATGGCTGCTTGTCTCTAATCAGGGTCTGCGGTAGTTAGCAGATGAGAGAAGACCACACAATAATGCTCATCTGGCTAGAGCAACCAGTTTCTCTTTCACTGTGGGTGAACTTGTGAACCACGACCCCTTCCTTGCCAGTGCACAGGACAGAAGAAATCTTCATTGATGTACAGCAACAGTGGGCAGGTAAGACAGCTGAACTTTGAAGATATGCCACTGTCACAGACAAAAACCTTGTTTCTTGCTGCTCTGTGCTCTAAAACATCATTTGGAGAAAGCGCATGAGTCTCTGGTTTGCCAGCCCCAGGCTCTTTGCAAATAGCAAGTTGGCTACCACATTTTGCATAACTGGGACAAAAAGGCAGATCTGCTCTTCATACAAAAGTCAGCTGGCCTTTGTTTACCAAATGTTCTTTTGTTACTTGAAGCTTTCATCACTTGCACTGGAATAATGAAGGACATGCAAACTACAGCATAACCTTACCAATCTATTCTCAAGAAGAGCTCAAATGTCAAGCCCCCAGCTGTCTCTCAGAGAAATGCATGCAGAGAGGGATATGAATTATCATTTTAGAGATGCTGTGGGGATGCCTAAATTCTAAGATTTTAAAATTAAAACATCTGTTAAAAATGTGGCAAAAGAATCAGATCTACGGACGGGTTTGTAATTCCAAGTGACTGTGATAAGGCTATTTGAACAATGCCCCTTCTGATGGTTAGGTTTTAATTTTGTCAGGAACAGATGGTAGCTGTACCAAATCACTGTTGCAAGATAAAATGAAAAAAAGTATGTCAAGGAACACCTTATGTTTTATCATATTTGCTTATAATGCAAATTTATCTGGAGATCTGGGCATTTAAACAACTTTAGGAATAAGAGAACATATGGATTTCCAAAGTACTGAAGTCCTCAATCATCATGGCTTCATTGGTTAAAACCCAGCACATACTGCTCTTTGGATTAAGTGTCACTGTAAACTGAGCCAGATAAATCAGAACTCTTCATCAAACTACAACAGACCCACTAGGAGCAGGACCCTGCCCTGCAATAGGGTTCCTCAGCAGTATAGAACTTCAGTGGCATAATGGCATAACTTCTCTGTAACTGATATATATATATATGATATATATATACATATATATATATGTATGTATTTTCCAAGGGCCAATACAGCCAGTAAGCTTGAATAACTTTTCTTACCTGGATTAGTCATGTACATGATTCTCTGGGATACTAGAGAACTAGGCCAGCCACGTGTATCATTGAGAAAAAATGGTGTTAAAACTTTGTAGCTTTGTCACGGGCACTTGGTATCCAGAAAAAACAGAGCACCTAGTCAAACATAATTCTTGCTATAAGAGGAAGTTAATTAGCTTTTATGCTCCAAGCTTCTCTTCAAATCCAGGGAACAGACTTCAAAAAGAGGACTCTAAAGTTTTGTCTTCCTCTTTTTCAGTGATTACTCTATGGCATAGAGTCACTGTGTCCAGGACAAGGCATGCGCTTTGTAGCAGCTGAAACCACATAAGGTGTCTGCAGCCAGAACAGGTTCTGATGAAACACCAGTTATGATCAGAGCTGACAGGAGCTAGACTTCTTTCTCTTCCCCATGGAAAAAGTTGGATATCTGAAGTGGATTTTATTCCAAAATAGAACTACACATTTCGGAAAAAAAAGATAAAATAAAATACTTTTTATTATTATTATTATTATTTATAACAGAATAATCTGAAACATTCTGAGCAGCTGAAGAGCCTGACAAGGCCAGAGGCCTGGCAGTCTTGAATGGAGGGTGAGCATGCACAGAGAAGTCTTACAGAGTCAATGTTACAAGCATGAAAAAAGAATTTTAGTGGAAAAGTCACTTATGTCTCAGTGAGTAAACAGTCAGAAAAAAAAATAAGCCTACTGTGATTAAACCTTAATTTCACTTTGATTGATTAAGGTAAAGTGCCTTGATGACATACATGTGATGAAAAACAAGTTCCAACTTATAAGCAGAAGGATAGCAGCAGAAGGAAAGCACAGTGTTGTGTGCTGGATCGTGGTATGTAATGCACCCTAACAAAATTTTCAAAATATAAGTGTATGAGGAACACCAAGAAGCCTGTTTGAAACTCATTTTTCGTATATGCTAATATGTGAAGTCAGGGGCTGATGGAAAATTGAGGTCAGTCTTTTCACCCCAGCTAAAATCTACATACCTATATTTCGAAAAGAAAACAACAGGAATGAAAATGATAGCTAAAATGCCAGGTTTTTGTGAACTGCAAATATCTGAGCACAAACAAAGCTGCACTGATTTATACTGCTGACTCTTGCTCATAAATACTCCTGACTTGAAAGACTTTTCATGTAAGAATGCCTAACAACTCCCCCTTCCTCTCTGCAACACAAAACTGATAGGAAATTCCAGCTTCCCAAGAAGTCAAAATCCTGAAATGAAAGCTACCATTCAGAAGAAGTTGTATGAGGAAACCAAGGTGAAGTTTGGCAGCTAAGCAATATCTACACCCTAAAACCTTTCTGATATATCTTGGTCAAATTTTGGCCTAGGATAATGGAAATGCACAACTGTGTTTATAATATATTACATTAAAACTAAACATATAAAAGTTTTTGGTGAGAAATTGTGGTTTGATTCTGATTTTATACTGGATTCTATGGTACCATGACACTAGCAGAGGCATTTTTGATGCAGGGAGTCAGATAAGGATAACACTGTGTTTGATAAAAATAATAATATTAATAATAAATCCAACATATTTAATATATACATTTTTTTTCATTTTTAAAAGCCTGACTTATACAAGATAAGGTAGATATTCCAATGATTTATGAACAGCCACACAGCAAAGGCTGGAAAGAAAGCCCCTGAATAACAAACCTGCAGGTAATCCTGAACCCTACCCCTTTTTACAGGCTGTTCAACTACCAGTACTTCCCTGGCCATTTTTATAATAGTAGGCTATTTATTTCAATTCTTTTCCTACAGCAAACACTATTCCAAGTGATAGGCACAGTAAAGCATTCTTCTGGAGAATAAATCATTTAAAACACTCTTCAAGATATGAAGCTTGAATGGGTCCATAAATTAACTGCTAGCTGGGGAGAAGTCTAAGAAGATGTTTTCAGGTCCTTCTAAGTTAAAATAGAAAATTGTGTGCTGTCACCATTAAGACTTATGACCAGAGATTTCAGTATCTTAAACTCTTTCAGTTTCACTCTGCAGAGGATTTTTCCCAAAAGAATATAAGTCTATGACAGTAATAATTCCAGATGACGAAGTTATCAACCTCATATAATGGCACTCCAAATGCATCCATGGTGTGGCTAAACCCTTCTTCACATGTTCATCTTCACTTTTATTCTTAACTAGCCAGATAATTAACCACTCTTGTTTATTCACCATGTTTAGTTTTTCAGCCCATTCAACTCTAAAATAACAAACAATATTTTGTGTGTTTATGTTTTCCCATATACTTTTCCAAAAGTGTAACCTACCTCAGCTTCTTGCTTCCTCTGTCTGTACAACTTTTAATGTACTTCCCATGC
>CM021729.1:63445801-63457167 GCA_011074415.1 Stictonetta naevosa | reverse complement strand
TTGATCCTAAATTTATTCAGAACCAAATCAAAGATGTCCCCTCCTCCTCCCTAAGCTGTTATCTTTGCTTCCTCAAATCATTCACATAAGAGGAAATATTTTAAATATAAAATAAAGGGAAGAGACTTGGGATCTTCCAATCACATTAGTTTCATGATAAACTGAGTAGTCTCTTAAATGTTTTAATTTCATGTCTTCAGATTCGGGCTGACAAGCCATCAGTATGTGGTCTGAAGCAACAAGGAGAGTGAAAAGTGGTGTAAAGGGACATTTCAGGCTTCATCCTTTCTGATATTGACTAGATCACTGCAGTGACTTACCTGAACAATGATATGGCATCCACAGCATGCCTGTGGATCCTGACTACCCTGTGAAGACCTGTAGATTTAGCTCACATCCCAGGGAGCAGTCTGGGAAAGTAGTGACCTCTGTCTGGAAGAGGAGTTGGCTGGACAAGGTCGGGAGTGGATCTATACCCTCTGTGTTGCAAAAAGGCCAGAGGTCAATTTCTGTATCAGATGACTCACAGTCAAAGAAAATGAATAGTAGTGCTGAACTTCCTTACAATAAGCTGTAGTTAATGCTTTCAAATTCCTTCCCTCGGCTCACAGTTAGCATTACAAATCTGTGAGATGAAGCACGTACAAGTATGGAGAAGTAGAGAAGCAGTGAGAGCCTCTAACTATTTTACAGATAGCAGAAGGGCTGTAAAGGATAGTGGCCATAAACAATGTAGTTCCCACACGATCTTCTTGTGCTGGAAATTTGCTGTTACTTGATAAGCTAATCCTCATGAATCTCATTTGTTTTCAGCTACCTCATTAAATATATATATATATGTATATCTTTTTCCAGGAAAGATAAAACAAATCTGAATGCCGTTGTTAGATAAAAAGACCAAAGGCCTTATATGGACCCTATTTACACCTGTACTGCCCCAGTGTTGCATTAGTGGATTCTGGGTGACATATTGTACAGCTCAAAGAAAATAAAAAAGAATCCATATATTTTTTATATTTCTACTTTTTATAAGGCCACTACCAAATAAATAACGCCTTAAAACAGTTATGCCTGGGGACATTCCTATCATACACCAGCATCTTAAAGGAAAACTCAGGTCTGCTGTGTACACATAAGGCAGTATAAAATATGATGAATCTGTTTAACTGGTCATGTTCCAGTTATTACTGTAACTTAGTAGAAGTGCAACCTACAGGTCTAATGAATTACGATTAAAAAACAAAATACTAATAATGAATAATGAAGAGTTATTTTTGAAATGTGTATCAAAACCAAAAATATTTCTTAACAAACCATCCATGTAAAGTTCATCAGGTGATTTGAGGTTGTAAAGTACACAGTGGTCAGTATATTTATAATTTAATTAAACATTTCTTTTTCTACCTGATATTTCATATTAATATCACCAGCTTGTGCCTCTATCTGCTGTCCAAAGAGAATGTGCTGATGGGTCAAAACAAATTCTCAGTTACACCCCTGCAGTCCCACTGACCTCATGTGCTTGGCATTACAGGGGTGTAACTGAGAGTATGACCCATTATATGCTGCGCCCAATGATGAAATTGAGCTACCACACCAAAAGGGTCATAATCCAGCTAGGGATTATGGAAATTAAACCAATAAAAGGTGAATAAACAGCAAGGCTTTATATTTATTCAATTAATAAATAAATAAATATAGTCCAGCACAAATGAATGCCCACCTTTCTTTTACCAAGTCTGGGATAAAGCTTCTTAACTTCTCCTGTCTATCTTAAAGGGGACTCATTCATAATTAACATTATTTTAGTGTTAGAACTGAGAAACGTTTACACCCAAAAGTCAGAAGAAGATAAAAAAGATGAAGAAATTTGAAAAATAATTATATATTTATTGGTAATCTTCAACTAACATTTTGTGTGAGCAAACACATTGCCTGCAAGCTAGAAGGGGAACAGTGATACCAGCATAGGAACTAGTCCTATCCATGTTCCAGTTGCCAATGAATCAAAACCAAAAGGAAAGAAAGCAAAACCAAACAAATAAACAAACAAACAAAAGAAAAATAAGCACTCAAAAAAAAAAAAAAGCCACCAAAACTGAGAAGTTCAGTTTTTCTTGAAGAATACTCTTTGTATTTGAAGGAAAGGGCTTCATATATTAGCTTAAAACATACCCAGACCACATCTATAGATTACCATGTAATTGTCATGTACATTTGAAGCACAATGTGACAGACCTCAAACTAACCTGAGATATCTTGGCATGCCTGTGGAAAAAGTATTAGCTTGGAAATACTTTTTGCCAGAGTTCAAGAAAGATATTGAAGATATTGTTCCATCCACGCAAATGAGTTCTTGACATGATACATCAGACATGTAGAGCTATGCTGTTAAAGACTGCTTGGAGGTCTGTGTACTGCTTTCACTTAGTGGTTGAAGAATTGTTCTCCAGTTTAGGAGTGGAAGACACAAGATAGGGAAAAATAAGTCGAATCCTTCAAATTAAAAGGTACATCGGCATTAGAAAAAAAAATGTTAGAATAGGTCAGTTGCAAGGGACCCAGAAAGACCAAGTCCAACTGCCTGACCAATTCAGGGCTAACCAGAAGTAAAAGCACAGTACTGAGGGCATTGTCCAAATGCCTCTTGGACACTATCAGGTTTGGGGCATCCAGAACCTTGCTAGGAAGCCTGTTGCAGTGTTTGGCCACCCTCAGGGTAAAGAAATGCTCCCTGATGCCCAGCCTAGTACTCCCCTGGCACAGCTCTGTGCCGTTCGTATGTCCTTGTCATTGAAAATTATCCAATGTTGTAATGTATCTAGATCTCTGCAAGATCTGTCATCCCTCTGCAAGTTAACAGCAACTCACAGCCTGGTATCATCAGCAAACATCCCAAGGATGCATTCAACTCCTGCATCCAGATTGTTGATAAAAATGTTGAACAAGACTGGACTTAGAACTGAGCCCTGGGAACACCACTAGTGACCAGCTGCCAGCCCGATATTGCCCCATTTTCTATGACTCTTTGAGCTCTGCCATTCAGCCAGTGTTAGGCAATGATAGAAAACATCACTTCCAGAAACATATTTAAAGTTTTGGGTATCTTATCTAACATAGGAGACCAGATACATCTTGGAGTGCTGGATTTTTTATTTTTTTTTTTTTTCTTAAGAGTTCTTAAATTTGACTGTGGTCAAAGAACAATGAGCTAAGTCATTTTCTGTTTCTAATCTCCCCTGGAGGAGTTACAATTCAAGAAGACTAGACACCGTCTCCTTAGTGTCCAAAGCTAGGTAGTATAAATATTGTCCTCAATGTATGATTCATGATGACAAACAGACAGGCTATTATGTTGAAGGCATCTGCGCTTTTATATACAAGTATGATGGAATAGGCAACAGAGTTTGCAAGTGCTGGGAGTTATTGAGGAGCAGACTCCTGGAAGCACAAGAACAAGCACAAATGCATCCCCTACAAAGGGAAAGAAGGAAGAACAAGAGACTACACTGGATTAACAACGAGCTTTTGGGTATGCTTAAAAACCAAACCCAAAACAACAAAAGCTGATATGCATCAGCTGTGGAAAGGCAGCCAAATACCCACCAAGGACTACAACTTACAATCTTCTGTCAACATCAAATCACAGAATGGTTTGGGTTGGAGGGGACTTTAGAGAACATCTAGTTCCAACTCCCTTGTTGTGGGTGTGGACAGCTCCCACCAGACCAGGTTGCCCAAAGTCCCATCCAGCCTGGCCTTGGGTGCTGTCAGGGATAGAGCATACACAGTTTCTCTGGGCAATCTCTTCCAGTGTCTCACCACCCTCAGAGTGAAGAATTTCTTTTGAATATCTAAATAAATCTATCCTCTGATAGTTTAAAGCCATTACTCTGTTTCCTATCACTCCCTGATAAAGAGTCCCTCTTCAGCTTTCTTTAGGCCTCCTTGAGGTACTGGGAGGCCACTATAAGGTCTCCTTGGAGCCTTATTTTCTCCAGGCTCACATGCGTAGAGTAGTGGATGTTGTTTACCTGGAATTCAGCAAAGTATTCCGCACTGTTTCCCATAGCCTCCTTCTAGGCAAATTGGCAAACTACAGACTAGACTTGTGGTCTGCAATGTGTTTAAGAAATTGGTTAACAGTCTGCACTCAGAGGGTGAGGATCAATGGCTTTTGCTCAGGTCAACAACACGTCAAAAGTGAGGTCCCGTAGGGATCAAGACCAGGCCCCAATGTGTTCAACATATTAATAAATGATCTGGGTGATTGGACTGAAAATATCCTCACCAAGTTGGCTGGTGTCACTAAAATCAGTGGTGAGGTGTACACGTCATAAAGAGCCATCTTAAAGGAAGACTGGGCAAGCAAGAACTGTATGAAGTTTGTTATAGTGCAAGTTCCTGCACTTTGGACAACATAATGAAAGAACCCAATACAAGCGAGGATCTAAGGAACAGCCCTATTGAAGGAGTTCTAGAGACATCAAGATGAACATGAAACAACAGTGTGCTGCTGCAGCAGTGAAGGCAAATCAGATCCTGAGCTGTATCTGTAGGGGCATTGCTAGCACAGATAGAGGTGTGATCATCCCACTCTACACTGCAATTTTTGGGCCACATGTGGAATACTGTGCCCAATTCTGGTCCCCACAGTTCAAAAAAAGACATGATCAGACCAAAGAGGGTTCAAAGAAAGGTCATAAAGATGATCAAAAGGATGCAGAAACTGTTCTGTGATGAAAGACTGAAGGAGCCTAGTCTTTTCAGCCTGGGAAAGAGAAGGCTCAGGGGTACTTTGTCATGACATCCCATATACTTAAAGGGAGGCAGCTAAGAGAATGGAGGCTCTCTCTTCACAAGGAACCACATGCTGTGGTGGTAGGGCAATGGATACAAGCTGCAGTGGCAGAGATTTCATTCTGATATAAGAATGAATTTTTTACAGTGAGGACAATGACTGGAACATCCTCTCCAGACACATGGTGGAATCCCCATCATTGTAGGTTTTCAAGATATGACTTGACAGGGTGTTAGATAATCTCATCCAGGCTCACTTTTCCATGAAAGACTGGACCACAAGATTGTTTGAGGTCCCAATTAACCTGGACTGTTCTATTAATCTATGAGTACTAGTGGTACAGCACTGAATTTCCTTCTGCTGGCAGCTTGGTATCTCACCACAGGCATTTTCTTCCTCAAGTCTCCTGCTCTAACCTTTTAGCATAATAATAGTCACAGTTCTCCTTTACTACAGTTTGTCCCTTCTGTCCTTTTCTCATTTTGTAGTACTAACTACTGTGGAAAATAAATTTGAATGTGTTACAAATAACAATATTTATGTACAAATATCTATATGGAATAGCTTTATAATAATGGAATCTAACACAAGGAATACAGAGATACAACTTACTTAAAAGTCTAACATTAATCTTCCATAGTGCCCAGATCCTTGGAGACAAAACAAGAAACTACCTTTAGAACTTTAACCACTGTGAGGTTGACTCTGTTATTGTTTTACTAGCTACTCAAATGCTAACTTGAATCCAACTACACAATTCTCATTAATGGAAGTTTACATTGAAAACAAAGACTGAAATATCTATGTTCAAAATCTGTGAGCAACAGAAATTCTTGTGCCCAGTTTTTAGAGCACAGTATTCAGCTTTTTTTTTTTGCTCTTCGCTCAGGAAGAGTACTCAGCCAGCAGATGTTTTTATTTTCTATGCATATTTCTTAGCTCTTACAGTTGCATAGAGACCATCAAAGGGCATAATTTTGAAAAGTATTTAAACAAATTATTAGCAGAAACAGTAAGTTACACAGGTTTCATTCTGACAACCAAGAGCAGAATCTAGGTAGATGTTTTAAAACTTGTTCAACATTTAAATATCCACAGTTTTCTTGACCAGTCTAAAATTGAAAATATGAAAGTTAATCTCAAATGTGAGACTGTGGAAGTAGACCAGTTCAGAAACAACCTGTTTAATTTCTGTTTAAGTGGTTAAATAGATAAATCTGTTTTATTGTAGTAAAATAGTACTGTTTTACTGGACTCTTAATTTCAACCTAGGATGAAATGTCATGGCTCAGCTGAAAGACTAAGACAGGATTGCTAAAGGGTTCTATGATGAAAATGTTGTCACTGCCTTAATTGTAGCAGCATGAACTCAGCCCAGTAATAATCAAATGTTATGGCTGATTTTATTTTCTTGTCTAGACAATTGTCAGCAAAACCTTAAGAAAATTAGATTAGCTTGCTCAATATTTGCCTCTATCAGATTCATTGTAATCTAGATAACTTAATGCAGTGACTCAGTGTCAGAGACTTGAAAGAAAGAAAATGGAATGAAATACATTAGATCTTTGAGGTGACCCATTGACGGCACTCTTTATTAGCTGAACTGTAACTTCTAAAAATTAACTATGTTGTACATCCTGATTCAAAGACACATTTTCCATGACCAGGCAAACTGACTCCAACCATTATGAAAAGCAAATCTTATTGTTAACTACACCTGATCTTCTGTAAAATTACTGCAAAAAATACACCTGCACAATGACACTGGCCATCAGCACTTGGCGAATTTTTGTTGTTGTTCATTTCTTTGCTTGTTTTTTGTCTTACACAGTCATTTGAGTATACTCCAGTCCACTTCTATATTTAATTCAAGAAGCATGATAAAACTGAATGTGGACAGCACTCATTTGCTCACTTGTCAAATTCAGATTTGTGAACCTCTAACAACACGAACTTCACAGGCGCCAGATCAGGAATGTTCAGATGCAGATAGCTAAGAACTAAAATACCACATGGCTTCTGTCAATCATATCCAACTATTTAGATTTAGAACCCAGTCTGCAGATCTATTGACAGTTCTACTGAGGATAGTAATGTCCAGAAGTGATGACTTACAGGAAGACCTCAATAGTGAAATACAAAGTGATAAAAAACAGATGAACATCAATACAGATAAATTTGATGAACATGGGGAAATCAGCCTTAATTTCACCTGTACAGTGATAAGCTGAGTTGATTGCTATTGTCCCAGAATAGGATCTTTGTGTTAGAAAGCTCTGAAAACATTAGTTCAACATTCAGCAGTGATCAAATAGCAAACAGAGCATTCTAAATTAGAGGGAAGGAAGGCTGGACAAAAAAAAAAAAAAAAAAAAAAAAAAAATAAAATACAATATACTTCAATATATAAATCCATGGTAATTCCAAACTTAAAGCTCCAAGTACTTCTGGTTCTCTGTCCTTGATAATAGCAGAATAAAAAGAATTAAAAGGAACAATAACGAGTTCAGTCAAATGTTGGAGTGATTGACATGAGAAATAACTAAACTTTAAATCTCTTGAAACTGGAAGAAGACATAAGGTGACAGAAAGGTGACTGACATCCATACAACCATGGCTGATGTAAAACAGTCATTACGTGTTTGAGCACTAGCTTGAGAGGGCGTCAGATGAAATGAGTCAGGTATCGCAAACCAAAAGGAGGTGGATCTTCATACAATGTGCAGACAAACTACAGAACTCCTTACCACAAGATATGGCATAGACTAAAGATTTACACAGATGAAAAAAGCAATACATTACTGTAAGAAAAATCAACAACAAGCAAACAACAACAACAACAAAAATAACAACACCAAAAGCTGTACAAAACAACTATCACACCTCCTTCAAGAAGTCTGTGATCTACAGATTATGGGGAGAGTGTTCAAGAGTGCTTACACTGAGTCAAGGACTTTTCAGCTTCTCGCTCTGTCCTGCCAGTGGGCAGACTGGGGGTGTAGCAGAAGCCGGGAAGGGGCAGAAACAGGACAGCTGACTCCACCTGGCCAAAGGGGTATTCCATACCATCTGGCGTCATGCTGGACAAGTAATGTGGGGTGGCTGGCTGGGGGACGGCAGGGGTACCAGCAGCTCGGGCACAGGCTGGGCATCGGTCAGCGGGTGGTGAGCAATTGCACTGGGCCAAGCCCCAGCACATTGCAATGATTTGTGTCTCTCTGGAATTGCCAGGGTGGTGACGCATCTCTTTCAAGCCTTTCATTCTGCCATTTTGCTAGGATTTTGCACCTGTTCAAGGGTGAACTTCCAAAACACTGGAGGTGTCCACTGCTCTAGATGCCTGCCCATAAACTCCCACACTGCCTGCCACTCATAGCTTTCCAGTGGGTGGTGAGAAATTGTATTTTGCATCACTTGTTTAGTACATATTGTTAGTAATATTACTATTATCATTATTATTACTATTTTCCTTTCTTTTCTTTTCTAATACCTCTCTTCATCTGAGCCTACAGGCTTCATTTTCCTGATTCTTTCCCCCTTCCCAGAGAGGGAGGGGGGAGAGTGAGCAAACAGCTTTTTGGTGCTGAGCTGCCAGCCAAGTTACACCACAACCAGAAAAGTAATGACAACCAGAACACCACCAGAATAACCACAACAAGAAGAGTAATGAATGAACAAAATTTTACTTATTCATGCTACAGCCTTTCTACCAGCATTTCTTATTTGAGATAGATTCTTGTCCTTGTTCTGGCTGAGATAGAGTTAGTTTTCTTCATAATGGCTGGTATGTTGCTGTGTTGTGCCCTTAGGAGAAAAATAATGTTGATAGCACACCAATGTTTAGTTGTCACAGAGCAGCCCTCACACAGAGCCAAGGCCTTTCTAGCTTCTCACAGTACCCCACCAGCGGGCAGGCTGGGGGTGCACAAGGAGCTGGGAGTGGACACAGTCAGGACAGCTGACCCCAACTGGTCAAAGGGGATGTCTCGTACCTACTGGTGTCATGCTCAGCAATAAAACTACTCAGGGACTGGCTGGACATCTGTCAGTGGGTGACAATTCCTTATGGAACTGCATTGTGCATCACTATCTTTTTTTATTATTTTGTCACTATTATTATTTTCCCTTCCTTTCGTGTGTTATTAAATTGTCTTTATCTCAACCCATGAGTTTTCCTTTTTTTTTTTTTTTTTTGATTCTTTTCCCATCCCACTGTTAGACAGTGAGCAAATGTCTGTGTGATGCTGAGCAGCCTGCCAGCTTAAACCATGACTATCCTTTAATTAATCCTCCATAAAAAAGGGGATTTTGGTGTGGTATCTCTTTTGATTCTGAATACATCTCTTGTACTTCTTCTGTTGGTCCCATAATGTATTGGTGGGACCAACATAAACTACAAATTCCCTAGCACTCCTGGTTGTACTGACTCTGATGTATTCAGACCACGAATCTTTTTAGTGTTTCTCATTTAAGTTGTTCAAATTCTTGCTGAGGTTCAGCTCTATCACCAATCTGTTTGAACCTTGTTGTGTTCCCCCACTTCTGCTTCCTAGACCCATGTCTAGATTCATGCTTTTCTGAAAAATTTAGTTAAGTTTAATAGGAACCTACAATTTTTCAAAATCAGTGCCTGTTTACACAGATCTATTAAAAGGCACTGAAGTAAAAGTAATTTCAGATACTTATTATCCCTGAAAGACAAGCACCAAAAATGCATCATTTTTTCACTGTTATCTTACTACTATTTTCTTGAGAGGACATCCACTTCTTGTTCCCTGCATACATTTCAGAAGAGGTAGCGGAACAAAACTGAGTCAGTAACAGAGATCAGCATACATGCATAATAGTGAACCAAGCAGACAGGCCCAAGAATTTAATTTAATTTAGTTCACACTCTTATCTTCACTTTAAATCCCTGATTTGATGCTTCAGAAAAACATTTTCCCCACTCCATTTGCTGTTATTTTCACTTTCAGAATTATAGGATTGCACTTCATTTTTTACCCTGAACTTCATTAGAGAAGAACACACACATATACAGAGATTTTTATGGAAAGAGAGGGTCTTTTCTTATCATAATTACTGGGATACATATAAGAAAGAACACAATTCAATTCCTTAGAGAGAATATCTATGTTTTTATAGGATACAATAAAAAAACTAATAGCCAACATCTTAGCCTTCCATCACAAATTAATCTTAAAGTAGCAGGCAAAAAGAGACCATTTGCTGCTACATATTACCACAAGAATGCATCAAAATATTTGCAGATATAGAGTGAGGACCTTACTTGTCTTCACAGTCCATACTTTTCCATGCAGAGGTGCTAGCAATATTGCAAACCTGTTCCTCTGTCATCCCTGTGTGGCTGATGAAGTGAAGGCAACAAAGAGGCAAATAGGAAGAAGGAGTGCACGAAGAGGCTTTCTCTGGGTGCTCCTTTCTCAGAAGTGGAAAAGGGCCCTAACTCATCCCTGCACAACTTATTCTGATGCACAGTTGATATTAATATTCCAACAGTATTAATATATTGATATTAATATTCCAACACTAAAAACAAGTGAGGAAGCAATGAAGAAGAACTGACACAGTCAAGTTATGGCCAAACTGCAACCTA
The DNA here is from genome assembly GCA_011074415.1 of Stictonetta naevosa. NCBI lineage: Eukaryota > Metazoa > Chordata > Aves > Anseriformes > Anatidae > Stictonetta > Stictonetta naevosa. The sequence continues at coordinate 63,446,749 of CM021729.1, read as the reverse complement.
TAGGGAACTGTATTAGGAAGCAGACAAAAGGTTCACTGTTCTTCTCAAGGAGCCAAAATATAAGTAACCTGTGAGGAAGAGGAGGGGTAATCAGCGAACAGCTGAGCTGCACTGAGCCTGCTTCTCTCTCCCTCTCCTCACCACTAATTAGTTCATTGCCAGGAGCTCTTAGAAAAGACACCTTGTGATATTCCCAACAAGCTGAATTTCTCACAGGCTTAAAAAGCCTCAGAAGATAATCCCTCCAGCCCCTTTCTGGCTTTATAATCTCCAAAGAATAAGTGCAAGCTATGAAGTGAGTATTACAACACAGAGTTCAATAAGAAACCCACTTCTGATTTCAGTTACCGTCCCATGACTGCAGGCTATTACTACCATCTTCTAAAGATTTAGCTTAAAATGTTTTCAGTTATTTTATTTAGGCTCTCTTGCAGACACACAATTATTGACTTTACTGTCAGTTTCAAATGTGAATGCCTTACCAGTACCTACAAAAGTGCTCACAGACCCTTGAGCACCACATGATGACTCTAAGTGCTTCTGTATCTGTTATCATTCATGTTAGTTTAAATGTGTACCTTCACATTCAGTTTTAGACACTAGATGATTTTCTTGATGTGTTGAATATCAGCAGGAAGTAAAAACAATATGACATGTAGTAATGTTTGTACACATATATACCATTTTGTCTTAGTTATGACCACTCATTCATTATTCCCTCCATCACAGTGACTTTTTAGCTAACTTCTTGGATTTGTAACAGAGATTTTGTCCTATGGCCACTGGAGACAGTGTGTCATAGCCAAGATTTAAAGAAGGGCAATTCAAGACTTCTGGGATTACTTCTGTGTACAAAAGACAATAGTGGAGAAAACAAAACAAAACAAAACAAAACAAAACAAAGACAAAAAAAAAACAAACTCAACAAACTACCACCACCACCAACAA
>CM021729.1:63385598-63437427 GCA_011074415.1 Stictonetta naevosa | reverse complement strand
AAAAACAGAGAGCGGAAAGGGAAAAGGAATGGGGAAAAAGAGAGAACAAAATAACCACTCATTTTCACTGTCATAGTATGGAAACTGCAGGAAATATTAAGCTCTATAGCCATAGAAATGCCAGACCTAGGAAGATGACAACTGTGTATGCCCTGGAACCATTTTTTTTTTCTTTTCAGACCACAGTATCCCCCCACAGGGGGAAAAATCAGAAATAATCTCTGTTGAGTAAGGAGGTACAAAAGCTATGTCCTGTAAAAATGTTGCACCTAAACTTTTTCAGGGTGAATGGTTAAAGTAAATTTTAGAAACAAGATGATGCATGAGAAGCTGTGATTAGAGAGAAATCTGTGTCAATGAGCAATAACAGAATGAAGAGAATCACCTTAAGCAATTTTTAAAACTCTGAATAGATTGTGTGGGTTGTGGTTTTGTTTGTTTTTTTTTTGTTTTGTTTTGTTTTTCAGTCTCAATTTCTATCCCCGTGACAGTTCTAGATACCATGTAGCTTTATTCACCTCCTGTTAGGTGAGACCTATGTTTATATTAATAATAAACATGCCATTAACAAAGCAGGAAAAATAAAATAATCTTTCAGATATTCGGTGCTGTTCCTAAGGGGAGAAAGTAAGTGCACAAACATGTCCCCTCACCCATGTAACATTACCATGTGCTCCCTTAGCAAACCCATCTGCAGTTCCAAAACTGCAAGAACACGCTTAAAAGTAATCCATTTTTGGCATGCATGGAATTCAAGGTCAGCATTACTAAAAATACTGAAATTGCACAAGAAGCATTCAGTTTTCCAAAATTCATAAACTGTGAAATTTCCTTGAGCTAATTTTTCAATTTAAATCAAACTGAACTTAGTTCTGCTTCAGATATGCTTGTTACATTACTAGATCTTGGGCATCTGCTTCAGTGTCACCAGTACAGCTGCATCTCATGTGCACACAAATAAAATGCTACATCCAACCCATGGCAAGAAGTCTACAACAAAAATATAAAATAACAAACTCATTCAAAGTAGCCCTTCTTTAATGCAGATAGGCAGGAAATTATGGTATATTCTGAAAAACATGCAGGAGCTTTTGAGACATCTCTCTGTATCTTCTTTAGGCTATCCAGGCCAAAGACATACATCTTCCAAACGGCAATAAAAATGTAAGATGAACAGTTCAACATCTTTCAGTCCAGGTCTGAAGTTAACTGTCTTAATGGATTGTAACATTGTCAAACTAATCACAGAGCCAATTTTCTCTCTATAACCTATAAGTCTTCTCTATCACATAGTATAATTAACCTAGGCCTCAGCGGTAAGTGCTTCACTCTACTTACACAAATATTTAAATCAGCAAGAGCATATAGCTGAAAAAAAGTAAACAAATACTATGGGAAATCCACTGAAACAGATTGTCCGTCATATTACTTTTGTTCTATTTATTCTCTTTGTAGTTCAAAACTCATTTTTCTACAGCTTGCCTAAACAAGTTTTGGTTTGTAGCTAAAATTTCCTTAACAAAAGAAAACAAATTCAACTAACTCATTACTCTTAGGAAAAAAACAAACAAACAAACAAAAAAACAAAAACACCATGTATTGCTTCTGCAGAGAATTGGAGCCACCTGTTAGGATAGAAAGTGTTACTGCACATTAAAGAACTCAAGGATCTGGCCCTAAACATTTGCAAGGGTATTTGGTTACCTTAGTGAGTTATTGCATTCTGGCATTGCTGGGTGTAATGCATGATATCCCAGTCACATAGAACTCTGTGAATACAGTAACTCCAGGAATCTTATTAAAAAATTTGATGGAAGCAGTGTGTGGTAGGACCACTGTCATATCTGTTAGATTCTTGAAACAGACCTGTTCTCTTTGTTTTCAGTGAAGAGATGATACCTGTATGTCTTTGCCTGCTTCCCTGGCTCAGTGAGTACAGCATTAAGAGAAAACAGAACGGAAACACACACACACATGGAAGAACCACAAAACAAAACAAAAATGGAAACTCCCCTTTAGCATGGATATATGAGAAAAGGTGATGTACATAACAATCAAGATGACAATAATTTCTGTGAATGACAAGACAAAACTTCAAGCTCAAGTTTCACAAAACACACAGACTTGCAGAGCTCCCTTGTAGGAGTTCAGCTGAAGTTCTGGGGAGCCAGCATCAAAGAAAGGCCCTGTCTTGCTTAAATATGGGCACACAGAAATGTTGAATTGTTCCAAATTCAAATTCACTTTCTTTAGTGTGTGCCTGTGTTTGTCTGGTGGTGCTCCAAGAGAACTTCACCCAAATTAGAAATTACAGACCAAAGGGCTTGTAGCAGGTCTTTGGCTGCAGGGTGGCTGGGGTGCTGTGATACTGCATACAACAGACCCAAAACTGTGACAATATCATCAAATAAGGCAGGGGGGAATCACATTTAGAGAGCCACAAGAGCAGTTCCTGAGGCCTCTTGCCCTATGATTTTCAAGGTCATACGCTTGAAGTAGAGGATATGTGATTTTCCTGATGGTTTAAAATGGAAATTTATTTGATACCCCCCTCTTCTAAAAAAGAGAAAGAAACTGGGAGTGGTGAAGTTGTTGAGCACTGCCTCTTCTAGTCCACAACTGGGAACAGATTCCTGGGCTCATTTGATTGTATGAAAACTCATTGAAGAAACAGCTGTCATTTTTCCTGGGTTCACCAAAGATCACAAGCGAGATAGTAGAAGCAACAGAAGTAAGCTGTAACCACAATTTCCAGAAGAGATTAATGGCAAGGGAGAGTGTAGGAAAACGTCTCCTCCTTCAACAGTGGCTGCCATCTGGTGGCAACACATGAGGCCCAAGAGGTGCCTTCTCCAGGCTTCTGTCTTCATGGGGCAATGGGAGTAAGGACTCTGGATAAGACTTGCAAATATAAGATAGTGTGTCTGCTTTGCCACCTGACAAATTGATCGTGTTTTGGAACATGCCAGACTGTGCTGGGAAAGGCATGGAACTGTGATTACATACTTGGTCCCTTTTTTGGGCAGGCTGAGGACTAGCGTGGTCCTTGCTGTCTGGTTCCTGTTCGGTCCTAAACTCCTGGGGATATCTTACACTGGCAGACACAGGATAGACAAGGTATGAGGTGTGGTGGGAATAGTGGAAGGAAAAGAACAGAAGTCAGAAAAAATGGCATTGGCAAACTTGGAGTTTTCTGAGTTTGATCAGAGTTAGAAAGGAAAAGGAGAAAGAGGGAAGGAAAAGATGTTTTATAATGCATGAATAGATGAAGCAAGGGTAAAAGACATTTTAAGATTTTTTCTTTTTTTTTTATTTTTTTTTTTAAATAGATTTTTCTCAGAAAGAGCTTTCTGTAGAAATTGAACAAGACAATAATGTTTATCACTCACTGAAATAGTGATGGGGGTCAGGCAGTTGTGAAGCAAGATTGTGGCAGGGCCAGTTGCTTAAAGGACATGTAGTGGTTCAGAGAGATGGAAAAGTTGTATTTCAGCTTTTTCCCTACACCAGAGCTCTGACATCAATCTCTTTCTGCCTCTATGTCCTCCACCCTTTCCACAGAACCTAAGGTTGAATTGTTACATGGTCCCAAGGGCTCCGACTACAATGTTACCTTATGCTGTAGGAAAACAGTCTGTCATAAGTTATCACATATTTTTAAATGTGTATCACATATTTTTAAATGTGTATTTTGTGGTCACAATCCTTATTTACAATCTAAATATTTGTCCCAGAGCACCTAAAAGATTTAAATAGAGTCAGAATTCATTAGGGACTGGCTTTTTTCTCCATTGTAAATGACCCCAGACAATGATGTTTGAGGAGATCTTAAGTTCCTGATTGTTCCTCTCCTGATTAGCTTTAGCAAGTCACAAAAAGAGATTCAGCAGCAATGACTTCTTTATTCTCCTGTCATGCTTATGAAGCCTTGATGTTCGCACAAATTTGAGTGCCTGTCTTAACACTCTTCAAATCACTACACAGAGACTTGCAAACCTGGCCAGCAAAATGCTAAAGTTGTGATCTGTAATAGCCTTCCCTGTGGCGAGGTAAATCAGCCATCCTACAGTGTGATTATAACACCACCTTCTAAAAATCAGGTAGTGAATTTTTTCCCATCAGCTAATGAGTTGCCTTGCAAAGCTTATTAAACTCTTGAAATGTTTTGAAAGTTAGGGACACTGAGGGACAAGAACTGAGTCTTACACTGAAGTCCCCAGAAATTCAAAGCCATGAAGATGCATGAATTCCTGGCTCCTGCTGCTGCATTCATTCCTTCTGTGCCTTTCTCAGCAATTCCTTCTTGCTTCTTGTTTCTAAAACAAATAAACAAACAGAAACCCAAAACAAACAAAAAAAAAAAACAGAGGAGCTCAGGATCAGCAGCATCTGTGGGACATGTTCTGAGCTCACAGGACTACTTTTCTAGGCCTTACATTGGGCACTGGGAGATTTTGTTTCACAGAGTTTATTTAAATAAGAAGAGTGATAAGAAAACAAAAGACAAGACAATGGTATAAGGATGCAAGGAGTGGGGGGATATCAGTTTTTTCTCTCTGTTTCCCAGGTGGACCTCTGTGCTTTGAGCTTCTAAAGTGTCAGTGAAGCTTGGGGAAGGGAGCTCCCATTTACTCAGTGTTGTGATAAGCTATGTGTCCTCCAGCACTGGTGTAAGCTTTAGATTAAAGACCACAAAGCAGAGCATGGCTCAGCTTGGCAGTTTTATGAGATTTCTGCAGTGCATCAACATTACCAGGATAATATTTTCACTGTCTGCTGTAGAACTGTGGGTTCTTCAAAAGGCAACTCTTTTCAAGCAATCAAGAGAGCAAGAAGTTGTTTTGTCTGCCGATATACATCATACTGTGCAGCAACAGGGACCCATCAGACAGCAAGGTTTCAAGTGACAGAGACCTACCTTGTCAGGAAGTATTTGCAGGCATTTAAGGAAATTAATGGAAAATCTACATTTGCTTAAAATGAGTCCTGAGTTCTTTGTGCTCTTCACACGCAGTCTTCCATGCTTCTCTTTCCACATGCTGTTAACTTATTGCAAAAGGAAATGAGGCCTCTTACTGAAATATCTGTGTGTATGCAGGGTCCTTCATTTTGTTCCCACAGCTCTGGTGAATGTATGCACAAAAGTAGCATAGTAATTTGTGCCAAATTCAATGACAACCTAGCTCTATACAAAGAAACGGTTAAATAATGAAGTCTGGGAGTAAACTCTGGCAGCTGACCAGACCTAATAATTCCACTTGGCAAGATTATCCATGCCAGCAAGGAAGGTTGACTTTCTAGTATAAACAATTAACTGGGGTGATAAAGGATCTACCACAAGCTATATTACTGACCAAGCCAAAAGAAGAAGGAAAAAAATAATAATAAAATCATAAGTGGTCAATGTTTTTAATTAATTTGTTCTCTGGAAACTAATTTGATTTATTTTGTATTTGATGGTCTTTGCTTTATTAACAAGTAATATCCTTCTTGAATATGTCTAATGGGAAAAATAATGCATTCAGTATCTCAACAACTTCTGAGTTTCAAAGCAATATTTAATTTCTAATAAGTGCACTTTATCTTCAAACAGAGAAAAATCCTCGTAACTTGCTTAATAACTGATGTAGAGTAATTATTGCACACACTTTTCCACTAATGTCTTGACAAGGTAATGTATAAGCATAAAAGATAGAGATTTCATATTGAATTATCCATTGACATCTTACAGAAAAACCCATCATGATGTTACAGTATTACCTTTCATAATTATTTAATGAAGTGAGGAAGGCTGATTCTTTTAAGAAACAGAACTTCAGATCTTTACAAATTTTTTCTCCAAAGAAATATTTTATGCATGTCTTATTATGGCCTTTCCAATGATTTCTGACAAAGATTTAATATTTGAGCCTCAGGATAGCTTCTTGAGTTATAAATGCTCCTTAACTTTGTTGGTTGTTTAGTTGCCTGCTTTCTGGTATTTGTCTAAGTACTTCATGCTTAAGAAATCCTTAACCTATAGAATGGATTTCAAGTGTTTTATAGCTAATTTGAATAAAGTTGTTATGTGTTTCTTTGTGGAAGTCTGTCTAAAACATATAGTGAGTTAGGAACACTTTCTTTCAGAGGAGTGAATTTCAAGGATGTGAATAGTGAAGGCAAAACTCCAAATCATCCTGATTTATTCAAGGCATGGTATGACTCAGCACCTGTGATAGCAGAGCATTGGACTCAGTAACCAAGAGACCTCTACCATTCTTTAGTGTTTGTGGGTTTGTTGTGAGATCTTTCTATTTGTGTTTGTGACACAGCAACACCTGATTTGAAACTCAGACTGGAAAATTCACTAGGCACTTCCCAAAAGTTATTAAATGAAATAGGGATTAAACTTGGTTCGTCTGTGTTTTTGCTCACACCCTGAACTGACTTTTGCTGTAAATCTTAAAGAAAGGCATGCAAAAGTTACACTGCTTTTAAGCAGCATACCAATAGAGATGATTCTAAGTGAGATATCCCTGGCACTCAGGGTCCTTTTAAAAAAAACACAGCATATCTGCCTATCTTGCCTGTTGCTGTGCTTCTCCTTTGCCTCTACGAATTTGTTGAGCCTCACAAGAACTCAAATCCAACCTTCTCCATTCCCATTTTACTTCATTTTCTGTGAAAATGCAAAGTGTGTGAGTTAATAAACCAGCACTTTACACATTATGTCATCAGTGGAGCTCTACTGAGAGTCAAAGATACTGAAACAGTATGTGCCTTAAAGCAGTCCAAATGTGTAATCAAATGGAAGTCTGCTGCAGATTGCCAAGCAATTAGCAGGCTTAAAATATTTCCTGTAAATGGCTTTTTCTTTACTTTTCTTATCCAAAAGGGTCCATGATCATCTCGTCTCTGTCTGTTTTTCCCAGCAGTGGTCTTAGACCTCCCAAACCATAGGATTCCTATTGTAAGACTGGCACCCAGTTTATGATCCATCAACGCCTCACCTTCACAAGGCGGTGATGGAGCAGTACAACGTGCTAACACCTTTTGGACATTCCAGTGAGAAAACCAGCAGCATAAAAATAGACAATGTGCCACCAATGGTGCTAACAAATTCTAATTATAATGGGGCCAGCTGCTAGAATCTACAATCCAAAATGCTTTTACATGAACAGAGCTAAGTCAGATGACAGCAACGTTGAATCCAGCTCTGCCTGATGATTATTCTCATGTGCTTATATATTGTCACCTCCCACAGCAGCCAGCACATGCCGTGTCAATAAGAGGAAACGTTACATCTATTCAGATACAAGCATGACGTGCTTGTCAAAACCCTCAAAATTCCCACCCTTCTTTTTCATTGGAAAGATGAATTATTCCACCTAACTCTGATGCATGGAACACACTGTAAAGTGTATGATGTGGTGCCTTCAGATGTGTCAGAGAGGATGGAGATATCTGTTTTGCTTTGAAGTAAACCCTGTAGGAACCACCATTATCTCATGGAATGTTTTGAAAATGCCAGTTAAAAGCACTTGTGTCCAGACTACCCATGTGCCAGAGCAAAACAGTGAAAACCTTTGAATCATTCCTGTCATTAGACTATCTTAAAACACATTTGCCAGACCGTTGAAAGAAGGTAGCGTTTCCTCTAGACACCATATGTTGTGAAGTTTTATAAATATATTGCAGTGCCTAGAATCAGGATCAGATTAGTTAGCTTGTGAAACAGTAGTGTTTTACTTTCTTGTCTCATTTATTTGAGAGGTACCAAAGCCAGTGTTGAAACTGCTTTTCTCATATATAAACAGTCTAAAATAGCACATGTAGTTCATCTTCAAAGGTATGTGTTTCTCCAGCACATATGTATAGACAAGGTGCCAGAATGTGGCTGTGTCTCTTTCTGCCAGTCCAGCTACAATTTCCTGTTTCTAGTCTCTGCTTCTGAACTCAGGAGTGCTTGCAATTAAAGTGATCCCAGAAAAACAAGATGATGAGAGCCTGCCCTCCATCTCATGCTTTTCCCACAGAAATCGGTCAGCAGAGCTGAGTGAGAGCACCCTGAAACAGTGAGCAGCTGCCTCCCCAGAAGTTTTATATAAACCTGTGACTAATAAGTGCAATCCAACCTATGCTTAAGCCTAATTAGTTGCTTCTCCCCAGTTCATCATCAAAATAGGATGTGACAGCTCGAGAGATTGCAGTGGTGAGGAATACATCACTGGGAAGGATCTTAGGTGTTCTCTGTTTCTCTTCCTGATTTTTTATGGCTATTTGAGGTGATCTTTCTTCAGATTTCATCTCGTCCAGCTGCTCAGCCCCCACAAGGGACTCATCAAGATAGTGCGTTTGTAGCAGCTCTACCAGTTGCTGTAGCAATGAGCAGGGGCGGAGAGAGTGCAGACCGCCGGTGTGCAGGTGTGGGAGCCCTGTCCTGTATTGGAGAGTCACCCGGTGTATGGGGCCAGGAAGGCACAGGGTGGGTCTGCAGCCCCGTCCCCCGATGGTAGGCCACCTTTCAGTCTGACCCCTTGCCTTTTTCTTTTGCAATTTCATGGTGATGAAGTATCAGAGTGCTGACACACAGGATGTCACATCTACCTTTTAATCTTATATGTGTGTTGGCTGATTTGAGGCCTGATGTCAGGGTACACAGAGCTTATTGGTGTTGTACCTTTTGATGCACACTCATAACCCTTGCAGCTGGGGTTGACAGGATTGTGCTTCCCACTGCATGCACTGCAAGAATTTACAGGATCGTTATCCCTTCTGAGAAATAAATGGGCAGGGTGAGTTTGCTCCTAATGGCAGAAGGCTTGCTTGCAAACAAATCTGATGCTACGAACAGGTAGAATTATCACTAAATATGTGTATTGATTGTTCCCAAAAGGCAACAGTAGGTTATGAACAAAAGGTGTATTTCTCAGCACAGCCTGGTTCTGAGGTTAAATGTGAACCTGAAATTACATTCTGGTGGTTTGCGAAGTTATTACACATTGCTGGAACAGAGAATTTACACTTTCTTTGTTTTCCTCTTAGCCAGTGATTTGAAAGTTTATGTCCCCAAGGAGAATGCTGAATAAATCACTGTACCCACTCTGTGCCTTATTAAGCCCCAGTGAATGTCAGAATTTTTGCATCAAGACATGTTGTGGGGAAAAGTCTGTACTACCAACAGTCTTTTTTTTTTTTTTTTTTTCCCCTGAAACTATTGATGATTTTGGATCTAATCAGATAAAATAAATTATAAAATAAATGTTTTGGTTGGTGTTTCATTTTCCAGAGATATTTTAAATGGTTTGAATGTTTAAATGGTTTGTTGGTTGGTGTTGGGGTTGTATTGTTTTGTTTTTAAACAGAGGAAGGTTTACCAGATCTTAGCCTGGAATAGGTATCTTGAATGTAAACTACTTTCTACTACTAAAAGATTTATCATACAAGTTAAGGTAAGAGAGAATGTAGAGTAGTAGGCAATTTTGGTGATATATTTACCACTTTATTTGGTTTAGAATCTTAGATTCTACACTGTACCACTAAGAAATAAATAAATAAATAAGTAAAAGGAGGAAAATATTAGCAATGCCAATGAATTTGAATTCCGTAAAGTAGAAAAGACAGTAGAAGGCTGTTAATTATTCACTTCATCATCTAAACTCAATGATGTACTGCTTTTAATTTCATTGATACTGTTTTATTCTGAAAATATTTCCCCTGATTTTCTCATGTGTATACGTGTGTGCGTGCATTGCTCTTTCCAGTTCTAACATTCCAATGATAAAAATACAGTCAGCAATCAGAGTGGTAGTTATTAATAGTTACAGTATGTTATGACTTCCAACTGAAGAAGTGATGTGACTTAAATTTCTGACATCCACAATAAATTTTCTCCTAAAATCAGTGGGGCAGTTCTCTGAAATCTGTTGAATACCACAGACCAGCAGAGATTTTGAACATTCAGAAAATTCAAAGCTCCTTAAAGTTCATGGCAAGTGAGGAGGATGCTTGCACCTAAAGTTCTTCTACGTCAGGAAGACTCTGAAATCAAGTCATTAGGATAGCCTTTAGGACACCGTATTGATGTTGCAAAGAACATCTTTCTGTTCTGTCTGTAAGTCACTTTAAGATTAAAAATAGAAGCAAGTGTCCACACAACTCCACAGATAGAGGGCTCTAACTTATTAAAAGTTTTTAAGCATGCATAAGACAGGCTAAACATAGTCATAAAAAAATAACTCCTTTAGGATTCATTACCAATACATTCAAAGAAAAATAAATGTGTAACATTTTTACTTCCATTTGCTCCATATAACACTTCACCACTGAACTAAAAGCAAGACTTTTTAAAAGCTGCTTTGTTTAATTATGTTATTGTTTGTTTATTTTTGTTTTCATTTTTGTTTGTTCGTATGTTTTGCATGTGCAGAGTCTTCCACAGAACAGTGCATTCTTGGTACACTGAGGCCAGCATATCAACTCTTCCCATTCTGTTCCAGGTAACTTTACATAAGCAAAGCCACATTGTCATCATTGTTTTGTAGTTATCCTTTCCACTGTCTTGTTCCAGAGCCTTAACTCAGAGAAACGGTCTTGTAAGTGCTTAAAGGTTGAGATTCATGAATCTGAAACAGTGCTGCCTTACACCAGTGCCCAACAATAGAAACCCAAATCTATCCGCCATAGAAAACTAATGAAAACAAGCCGAGGCCAGTGAGGCAAAGAGTGTAAAAACAAACAGACTTTGACAGCTCCTTGCTAAAAGCTTACAACAAAGTGGGGTGTTAAAGAGATGGCCAAAGGAGCCTCCTGGAGTTTAGAAAGTCTAGATTTATCAGTGCTGTCCAAGCCAATCCAGATTTTAGAGGTTTTGATTGTTGTCCATCACTAACAATAATGTGAACGACCCCATTTATTACGCTTCTTCTATAGCAGTGATAAGAAGGACTGTCCAAGAAGCTGGGATGTAGCCCACAGAAAACAAACAAAACTTCTTACAAGAGAACATCTGAGATTTTTTTCCTGGAAAGAAACTAGAAGAACAGTGGTATCTTGTTATGTTAAAGTGAACTTTAAATACTATTCATTCATTTCACAAACCATAAAAACACAGCTAGATACTGTAAACTAATAAAACTCATCAGCACTACTGAGCAGCAGTGTGCTGGGTCTTGGCAATGCTCAGGCTGCTGTATTAGCCTTTCCCTGATGGATGGAAAGCTCTTTCTCGTTAGTATTCTTCAGCTAATTAGTGTCATTTTACAGAGCTTCAGTTCCCTGCACACTAGTGTGTGGACAAAAGACTGAAACATCCTCAGTTTTTCCAACCTGTGTAACTGAATGTGTTGAAAAATTATGATTGATTTGTTAAACAGTGATGATTTTGTTTGATTTAATTTAATCTCCTTTTCTGCCTTACCCATTTCTCTGTCTTTTCCTATATTTCCCTACTTTGGAGCCTAGTATCTTACACTAGGGACAACTATGTTATAATAAACTAGATATGCATTAAATGTTTCAGTATTAAACAATACTTGTTAATAATAACAAGTACATCTGAGAAAAATGTACAAGATTTTCTTGATCATACCAGATAAATATGTGTTAGATTGTCTCACCTGCTATGTCAATGATGCTATCCAGTGGTGTCAGGCAAAGTGAAGGCCAGACTGTGAAGTCTTTGCACACTGCAAGGAGAATATAACCTTACAAGAAGTACTACCGAAATCAAGGCAGTGGCTGAGAATAAGGTTATTTCGAACCAAAGGATAAGAGGCATCACCTGAGGGAAGAACTATTGTTCTTATGATCATGAGTGCTTCTTTGTTGTGTCCTTGTTTTGTGGAGCAGATGTGCTGTCACTGCTCACTGCAGATAGGAATAGAAATAACAACAACAAATGGGAACGTTCACATTCCTTCTTTCAAACATAGCAAGAATTCTGGAGGATGGGAGGATGAATGATTCACATTTCCCTCATTCCTTTTTCTCAGCAGCTACAGGCCTAGATATCAACAACTGATTTTAAAAGCTGCAGGGAGCAAGCCCTTTGCAGAAGACATCAGGTTTTATTAATCCTTCACAATAAAACCATATGCTTTCAAGGGTCAACTGCGGCCAACCTCTCAGGTAACAATTCACAAATGCAAGGAATTAAAGCAGTCCTTCAATAAAACAGTCAAGTGATTTAGTGGTGTTGCCATACAAATGAAAAGTGACATCATGAAGGAGGAATTAATATCTCTTTATTTTCTTGTTTTGTCACAATATCAAAAGATATATATATATATATATATTTCTTCTTTAAGCTACACAATCTCTATATTCTTTCAAAGAGGATCTGGAGAAGAACCATTTTGATGATGAATGCATATCACAGGTATCGTGTGCATTGAAGAATTTTTATATAACAAATATAAATTATATAAAAATATAATTTTCTAACCATTACCCCTGCTGCACCTTAAAATGGTACATAACACTTTCATAAAGCAAAGAAGAAAGATCTCATCCCCGCTATGAATAATGCTTAAGAAAAGAACCTTATGTTTTATAAATCTTACAAGATAAGATCCTAAGAGAATACTGGCCATTGTTACACAGAATGCAAACTTCTCATTTTTTTAATAAATATTAATTATTCATAAAGTGCAGTACAAAATGATTAATGTCCATTAATACATATTACATAAAACAGATGGAATTTTTAAATTAATTTATTACAAATATTCATAACTAATTTGGAAAAAGGGAAAACATTGAATAAAGTGTTTCTCAGCTGATCCCAAATTAGCCAAGCTGATTGAAACTAAGCCTTAATTTAAAGGAGTTACAAGGGATTCTTTAATACTGAGAAAATACTTGATAAAAAACAGAGAAGTTTAGTGTGCATGACTACAAAAATTACTACCAGAAGTAAAAGAAATTATGTCAGGGTTTCTTAGAACCATTTTTTTTCCTCCTTGATGGGCACAATTTGCTGCAATATGCTGAAAATTATTGTAATTTGACCTTTTCTAACAGATTGCTCTCTGCATCTAGTTAAATAACCTATAAGAGCAAAGTTACGTCTAAGTGTAGATTTGTGTGGATTCCTGTCCAGTCCTCCACATACACTGAGAAGAAATTGCAGAAATTAGGTGTGAATTCTAGGATCTGTAAATTGACCAGGTTTGATAAATAGGCTATGGATCCCTAACCAAATGTCAATGCTCACTATGAATCTGTCTGTGGCACACATTTTTTTAAAATTTGTTTGTCCTAGTCCTAAATTTTTATAAACTGATCATCATTTATGACTTATGGAAATAATGATAAATAAATACATAAAGAAATACTGCAATAACCATAGCAGGAGGATTTTGTCTGGATTTATTTCTTATGGTGCATGGTAAGTTACTGAGGGGTTTCTTGCCTTCCCCTGAAGTCATTTGTTTTTCATGAATCCATTTAAAACAGTCTTTCATTCATTGCTTCTGCATGTGCACTGCATTTAAAATAGATGTAATATGGAGGGCTAAGAGAAGTGTCATGACCATCTGAAATTCAATGCCAGATTAAAAGACCTTTTGCAGAAAAAGGCCTGGGACTTTTGTTTTCATCTTTATTATTTATATATGTTTCTTAAAAAGGTCAGGAAAAATGTACAAAATATGACGACAATAGAATATAATAATCCAGAATTCAACCCTCAGAGGAAACAAAATTTATAAATACCTAAAATAGAAAACCTAGAATAGAAAAAAGAGAACTCGGAAGAAAATAAAATATGGAATAATAACAGATAATATAGCAATCTATATTAAACAACTATTTAGGCAAGTTCAGAAACCTTTCATGATAAAGGCTAGTTTAATATAGGTTTCAGCAAGATGATTGATGGGGCTTGTTATCATCTGCATTTAATAATGTTTAAATAAGACGTTTCTTCTTCTAATGCTGGATGGTTTGAACAGGTATATTTGTGGTTCCTGTTCTGGTCTACTCTAAGCACATTGCCTTACTGCTCTCATTACTGGAGCACCTGGGGCAAGACTGGCTGTGCTTTAAAAAACAGGAGCAGCATCCCTCCTGTTCTTATTTTTCTCATTTTGTCCTCAGGAAATAGTGGAGGTTTTTTGCTAGAGAAGGGAAAGTTAAATTTACAGCTCCAGCACTTGGAACAGCAAGTGTGGGGGCTTGTTAAGGCCCTTGGTTCATTCTGCATTCATGGGCTAGTCTCTGAGAAAGCGCTTTGCCTTGCATTTTGCCCTTGCCAGCTGTCAGTCTGGACACATAGCCTGAATAAATGAGAATTCAAACAGAGGAGTGCAGTCCTACAACAATTTTTTTATGCAGGAGCCATAGTCCTTCTTTCCTTAAAAAAAAGGGGGGGTGGGGGGGGTTGGCCTTTACAAACCATTTCAGAACATTCAAAGCTAGGGAAACCTTAATGTTCCCTCTAGGTCATAACCAGGATGGAAAAATACATTGTTATGTGCCCAGTTGACAGGGCACACAATATTACCAAGACTGTTTTCTGAGTATGGCTTTAAAAATAGGTTTGCAGTAACGTAGGGACCAATACTTCCTTTTCCAAATGAGAGTCCAGAAAGTATTATTTTTCTACCAGCGTAACAATGAAGTCATATGGTACAGAAACAACAGAGGTGCCTACACCCCCAGTAGCCAAGCAGCTGGATTTAACAACGTGCAACATCAGTGCCCAATCTCGACCTACCTGGCGTGCAGCGAGCACAATCCCTGTCCCGCAGCACTCCCAGCACTGATCCTGCTGTGGCAGGGAGCAGGGCAGCAGGGCAGCTGCACCTCTTCCTATCTGAGGTTGCAGATAATTGCCATGCTGATGTTAGCACTGTGATAAACATGGCTTTAGCTGTAAGGATTTTGTGGCATTTCTTGTCTCCCTTGTCTCTGACCGCCCCACAGTCAGCCAGACTCTGGGTTTATAGCATTTAATACTGAAAGGTAGACTATCAGAAGATAAAGAAAGAGCTAAAAAGAAAAAGCAGCTGGTATTTGGGCCCATTTCAATGCAGCCTTTATCAGGATGTAGTAGTGTGCAGCAACAGACAGCACATAAAGTCGGGCAGTATTCAACAGAAACCTGAGAGGGATTATGGACTTCCTCCATACCATGACATATTTCAATTTAAGACATATGGGATAAATCAGAGCAGACAGTGTGGAGCTGGAACACACAGAAAAATCAGTAATAAACTGGGAAAGTTGTTGGTGCTTGAAAACAGAGGGTTAGACCCTTCTTGTCAGTGGACTTAGGATACAGTGGTTACTGAACAGCCCTAAGAACTGGCACAAATCAAGCATTAGTAGCTTGCAGGCCACATAGGTTTTGAGGTTAAGGTCTTCCTTCTTTTACATTGATCTGCCTCCTCTGTGGAGTAGTACATTCTCTACCAAGGTTATCTAGCAGCAAGCTTAGAAATGAGACAGTCTTTGCATTTTATCTCCACTTGGGATGTTTGTGCCACCCTTGCAG
Organism: Stictonetta naevosa; assembly: GCA_011074415.1. Lineage (NCBI taxonomy): Eukaryota > Metazoa > Chordata > Aves > Anseriformes > Anatidae > Stictonetta > Stictonetta naevosa. The sequence continues at coordinate 63,421,949 of CM021729.1, read as the reverse complement.
TCTAACCCCGATCCCTCCTGGCTGCTGCTGTGTGGTAGTCAGCATTGAAAATTGTATTAATGCTTTACAGTGAAAATGGACTTGTATAAAAGCTTTCTGGGTGGTTAGAAATGGGGTTGGAAAAATTCATATCAAAAGAAAGTATGCCTGCACACTCTCTCTTCTGACAGGTTCAGGATGTCATTAAGTCTGCATCTGAACCCGAACTTGTAGCACAGACTTATTTGGATTTGTCACCAGACTGACATCAGCACGGGGTAGACAGAACTGTACTGTTCTGTGGAACCATCACTGGTCTCCAGGCTATTCCTGTGCTAGCTGGAGTTCAGTTTTGTGATAATATTTGAAGACCAGAAGTTGAGGAAATATTTTTAGTTCTTTCACTGGATTGATAGCTCCAGATGATCATCTGCTTTACCTGTTGGGGGGGGAGTGGGGGGAGAGGGAGAAGATTGCACAAGATAGGGTAGCTATTTTGATTTTTTTTTTTTTCTGGTTAAAATTGCAAAATCATAAAATTAATACTTTCCCTTTTGACAAATTTATGAGTGATATTTACTATAGAACAATGCACATATCTCTCGTTTTAATGAATTATTCAGGAAAACATATTCAGACATTCAGAATTTCCCGTGGACCATGAAATGTCAGGAAGTGAGGGCTGATTCCACAAGCAGAAAGTGTAGCACATCCTGGAGTATTCTGTAACCATGTAGTCTACCTTGTTCTGTACATTACTTCTGTGCTTCTTAGGAGAATTCCCATATTCAGATGATGATTCCCATTCAGGAAGACTCTCGCATTCAGATTCATGCTCTCATGGGCCAAAGAAACTTTCACTTGTTGGTCATTTCAGATTTTGCACTATTGCTTTTGTAATTTTTTTTTCCACTTACTGGAAAAGGAATAAGGACATCTTCTATTCACTGTCTCTCTCCATCTCTCCCATTGCTAAGCAAGGACAGCCTCCAGCCCAAGACCACACAAATCAGCTTTCTTCTTCCAGGAGAAAGTTTACTCAGGCCAAAGGCATTGAGCTGTCTGTAACAGTCATCATCCTGGAGCTACCACATATATTTGGTAAATAGTTTTGGTATATAACTGTGAAGGAAAGGAAGGGAGTGGGGAGTGTAAAATTAAACCATGGAAAGAACTGTACTCTGCAAGCATAGAAAGGTTTGTATTTTTCTGAGTATTCAGCATCTTGGATCTCAGCATCAGTGTTCTTTGAACTGTATATAAGGCAGTTTTTATTGACAACCAAAATCCATTTGGGTCATGAATCCATCCTGTTCTTACAGCCATTGGCAATAGGCTGCACAACAGGTGGGAAACATGAAGCTATTTACCAACCCAAAGCAAAGCTTACAAAAATTTCTGATAAACTTTGGAATCAATTCCATTCTCCTGTTTTCAGTGCGTGGATTGAACCAGAAGTGAACAGCCAAAACCTCTCCTTCAGCTTTCCTTAGGGGAGATTCACATCTTACACATCCTGGGAGGAATTCCTTCTGATTTCTGCCTGACAGTCCTATATTTTGAGCGAAGACTCTAGCTGAGTAAATACTCAATAAACATGTATTGCATCACCCCCTGAACAACCCATCGGATTATTTTTCTAATGGAGAGGATAGTATTTTCTAACTAGCCATTGAACAAACAATTTATTACAGAGATTGCCAAAAATATCACTGGATTCAGCACTGGCATGGCCTCAGCCTCCACGCTGAGGCCAGGATGGAGTGGTAACTGAATCAGGGCTCCCTTGGTCTTTATGCTCTTGGTCAGGAGTATGAAGAGATAGGGGATATTCTGCGAGACACTGAGATAAACCCAGAAGCCATACACGAAGGATACTCTGCCCTCAACTTATCAAAGATTCACAGTTATCACCGGTAATGTTTTTAAGAGGAAAGGGCAGATTAAGACCTTTGTTTTAAGGGTATTCCCCCCGATCCCTTCTTTTTTTTTCCATCATAGCTCATTCCCAAAGGATGAGCGTGAGTGACCATCAGAGTACACACCAACTATCTTTCTGCACAAACATCTCACAAGTACCAAGCGTATACTGAAATTTTTCTCAAGATGCTATTAAAACTTACACTTCCCCAGTGATAAGGATAGTTACAGTAATAGAATGAACACTAGACGAACACTATTATTAACAGTGATATTGTGAATTATAGCTTTCACAAATCATTCTCTCCGTTAAATGTTCACACATTTTCCTTGGCTACTCTCCTGTTGTTTAAGACTTTTCCTTTCTCAACAGTATTTTGCAGTTTTGAGACTTCCCAAATGAAATTTAGTCAGATGGTATTTTATTTTCCACATAAGTGGGTAATTTCATTTTCCTTTGAAATACTGCCATATCATTACAATACATTTAAAATAGCGATTGATATGTTTTTTTTTAATAAGAATTTATTCTGGCCTGTTATGCACATTCGACTATCTGGGAATCAGTCAATATTTCAAAGAGGATTCCAATTAGCTGGTTTAGTTCCAGTTGGAGACTGGGGTTGCCTTGAGGGAAAGCAGCACTAGGAGGGCACTTCTACCCTCATTTTCTTTATTTTCAAACTTTTGGTGCAGAAACTAGTGTCACTCAATCTGATTCATGCTGTGCCCTGGCTGAAATCCTAATTTCTGTAACTAGGACACAATAAATAAATAAATAAACAAATCTTATTTTTCTATTTTAAAAGTCTTGTATGCCAAACTGCTATACAGATGAAACAGAAAATAAGAATTACTTCCATTTTCACCAAGCCAAAACTCTGCAGCTCAAAGCACATTATACTTCATATGAAAGTTGTTATGAGATATCAACATGAGATGCCTCACTTAATTCAGAGAGTCTTCTTCTGATGTACCCAGTTGATCCATGGTTACACATACCAGGAGAAGATGTACAGACAGTACAGTGAGACAGCCCAGTCTCACTTTCAGTTCTCAAAATTGTATCAATATGCAAATTTCAAAGCAGTTTTCAAAATCTCTGCATTGTATGAAGCCTACAATGAGCTAAGCCATCCAAATGGCAAACAGTGATTTGCCAATTAACAAATGAATTATACTATGCTTTTTGTCCTAATAACTTTGAGTAATTAGTGGTGGTGTAATTTGAATAAATATGAATATAAATTTCTTTTTCTCTTTTTATTGGAAATACACATCAGCTAAATTTGTTGTGATGTTATTATAGATGTCACAGAATAAATATTAAGAATAAGAGTATTAAGATCTGTTGAAATTTTGATCTACCACCTTCTAAATTATTTCTGTGGTGAAATTCAAAATTACTAAGGTTATAGAAACACTGGTTTTATGCATGCATCTCTTTACCCCATGCGTATATATCAGTGAATGGAAAGGCGCATTTTCGCTAGCTTCAGACCTGTTCATTTTAAGTCTATGGAGTGTAGATCATTGTCCCTCATCTCAGACGGGTCTGCTTAAAGCAAGACACAAGTATTAGGGACGTAGCCTTTTAGCAGCAGCCAAACTTCTACTTAAATAAATAAACAAAAATATAAATCCCAAAATAAACAAGTTTGGCTGTGGTCCTTCTAGTAATTCCTTAAGGTAATTTTAATAAATCGTGAGCTTCACTTTCCTTTAAAATACCATCCTGATAAGATGCTGTAAAAGTTATTTCAATATTTTTCCTGTTTTCCTGTTTTACTTGAATTTTGTCAAGCAAAAAATGTATATAAATATGCATATACATGTGTACATATACATAGCACCACATTCTCTCCTACTTAATTCTGGAATGTGAAGAACTGCAGCTGAAATGTCAGACTCCTATTCTATGACATTCCAGGGGTCCCTGCAAAGACACGTATGTTAAGAGACCCACAAATATTTCTTGCCTGATAAGAAAATGAAAAGAAACTGCTGACACTACTGCACAAACATTTCCTCTGAAAATACCCTAAGAATACAAAAAAAAAAAAAAAAGGCATTTTTACTATTTTTCTCGCTTCTCTTGAATGCCCATCACAGAGGGAAAAGTTGCTTATATTTTAAACTGCAGCTACCTCTGTGAACATCTGTCCACTGTATTGGCATGCATAGTTATAGTATGTTACTTCATAAGCCTCCTTCCCTCAACCCATATGTTAACATTTAGTAGCCCAGAAAAGAAGAACGCAAATAAGAGAGGGAACAAAGACCATTGTTTCTAAGAGTAGGGGCCTCAAACAACAGAGTTGTATGGAAACAGACCCAGCAAAAGCACATGGGAGTTATTTTTGGTTTAGTTTGGGAGTACACACAACTCGCCCTACCACTCAGGTCATACTGCATGTAAATTAAAAATGTTATTAAAACTAGAGCAGATTTTCAGATGTACTGTCTGTGAGATTTCCAATGTGCAGGATGCAAGCTGAGCATCCAGGCTGTTTATTCACCATCAGGATTATAAATGAGCTATAAGAAAAAGACTAGAGTTAATTGAAATATATTATTAAAACACCACTATTCATATTAATAATGTCAGACCTGCAGGCGCAGGTATTGCATAATTGTTGCATCATGAAAGAGGAATAAATTACAGACCAAACTAGAGCCCAAATGGAATCTATTTTCCTTTATACATTTCTCATTCTTACTGTGATAAATGTGGAGGTTTTTTTCCAAACAGAGTATTTGGGAAGTAGTTATTAATATTCTGAATGCTTCAGACCTGATGCTTGTTGAGGCATAACATCCTAATTGAAATTCAAGGTCTTGTGAAGAAAATCTGCTGAACCGGTTATCTTTACAATGCAACAACTATTAATAGATTATTCCACTTGGATTAGAAAATGAGTGAGAAATATGGGCTTCCACTTGTACCTTTGCCATTATTACTTTGATTTATTTTGTTTGTTTTTTCCTTGTTATTTTAGCAGGTTTACTGACCTTGTGAAATATAATGTTTAATGTATTAGACCTGCAATATTGACAACAAAATAAAGGGGCTGCAGCCACAGGATCTCTTCATGGTGGTGCACCATGCCATCTCAATGGATCAGATGGCTCCCTGTTCCGCAACAACTGAACCACTGAGATATATACAGACACATTAGGGTCCTGCAGTTCACTACATGCATGAACCTCTCATCCAAGAAACTGAACTGAGAAACAAAATAAATTCCTGATCAGAAAGGCCAGGATCCCTAAGTCCATAATCAAGGGCCATTCAGTCAAAACAAACGTCTAAAAGCTTACTATTAAGAGCAAGGTTTCTAAAACAATGCATATGCTATCACAAGAAGATGAAGAATCAATGCATATCTCATTCAGAGGCATAGAAACATTTACTTCATTGTGGTTTTAGCTTAAAAACTTTGTCATTTTAGGATTTATCATCCTTTCTTCAAAGAAAACTTCAAACTTGTTTCCCTGGAAAAAAAGACTTGGTCGGTAAAAAGGGGACATACCCAGAAAACTCTCAGACATATAAGTCTGTAAGGAACTATGACCTCACTTGTGAACATAAAAATGAAAATTCTGTCAATGTTATTTAAAGCAGCAGATGGGAGGGCATCAACTAAAAAAAAAAACAAACAACAAAACAACAACAAAAAAAACTTGACTCCCTTGAAGAGATCATATCATGCTTTCAGACAGAATTTCAGATAGTGATGCATAATGCTTGACTATCTACAAAGAATTAGTTTATTTTTTAACAAAAACTATAGTAGTGTGGATGTTGGATATGCCACAAAAGATTTAGATTTTTTTGTTTGTTTGTCACTTTCAAGGAACCAGAAAACCTTTTATTCTTACAGATGATTTATTGGGCTGTTCTGCAACCCCCACTTCTAGGAGCCCAAATAGATCCAAATGGCTGTGTGGTACTGCTTTTTCACTACCTGAAACACTACCTGTATGAAATCCAGACCTCTTGTGAAAAGGCTTTGGGACCAGTTCTCCCAGACATAGGTATGGGAAGCTCCAATCTTAGTGCTCCCCTTGGTCAGAGCACCCTGTAAGAAGCAGACGTAGCCAATCTCAAGGCTGCAAGAGGAAGTAACATTAGGGACAAAAATCATCTGTAGACAGTGGTGGAAGAGAGAAGCTGGGTGAAAGATGATGCACCCTCTACACATCTGTACATATATCTACGTGTGTGTATGGATACCCATGGATGTATATGTGTAGGAAATAGTGAGTGCCAATATCCTAGTTTTTTGGCTGGGTACCCTTTAGTGCAATGCCAACCATTTTATCCATGATCACTACTGTCCATACTCCCTTTCCCCAGGCACAAGGATGCACCAGAGCAGGCTTTCCACACTTCTTGAACACCCTGAAGCTCAAGCAGCCTCAGTTTCTTGCAGATCCATGTCAGCCTTGGGTGGCAGGATCTACCACATGTTTTCACATGAGCACAGGTACTCCCCACATTGCCACTGATAAAAACTAGAGCAATGAAGGGAGTGAGCTGCCCTTGGTAAAAACAGGGAAATTGTCCAGGAGGTAAAACAGATTATTTTGTATAAGAAAATATTCTTGATTGTGCCAGAAAACAGGAGCAAAACAGTTGAAGGTGCATTTTCTTTTTGTTGTGGCAGCCCTTCATAAGCCCTGTGTCCAAGCACAGGTGTCATGTGAGCTAACAGTGCAGAGGGAAGGGGCACGGTCATGCAATGTCACGTGCATCAGCTGCTGGGTAGGCATTTGGTGGGCTTCACCACCCAACAGCGAGGCCACCCTGGGTGTGTGTGGCATGGAAAACTACCAGGGTAACAGTGGAAAGGGCCTCTCCCACCCAGGTATGCACCTCTAGGCATGAATGATGCTTTTGGTCAGCCTGTTTGCAGAGGACGGTGAGTCATGGTGGGAGCACGCCGCCTGCTTCCACTAGCAACGCCAGCAACACTGCTTGCTGTTGCCATGGTTTTCACTATTTCACTATAACATTTGCTCATGAAAGACGTACGTAATCTGAACCAGGGTGCAAAAGGCCTTGCATTGTTTCCTTTTAGCCCTTCTTGAGACTTACCTTTCTCTTGGACAAAATTAATGACTATTTTTTTTGGATTACAGAAAGAAACTTCTGTCTAATGCAAAGCACCGTCACATGCTGGCGTATGTCTCCCCTCATCTCGCCTCCTGCCAAAGTGTCAGTTTTGCTTAGGATACACATCTTCTGTGACTACAATGAAAGCTGTGTCCTCCTTGGTACAATTTATCACACAGGGTTCGGCAAAGTGCTATGCCAAGCAAGGAAGAAGAATGTGAAACCTTATCACCATGGTGTTTATTGCCCAGTCCTCCTGCTTTGTACTCATTTCCTCCCCTTAATTCCCTGCAAGTATACTTTGGCTCTAAATCAAATGAAATGCAATAGTTAAAATAATAATAATAATAATAATAATATGCTCAGGGATGAATGTCTCATTCCATACATGCTGATGGTGCAATTATTTCTCTCCTGTGATAACTGAAAATGTTTGCTAATAAAATTTGTTCCAGAAAAGTTTGCTTTTTGGAATGGAATACAGCATTATTCCATTATGCTGTATGAATCCTAACAAATTAGCCTCTTTTTCCCTTGCAAAAATCAAATTTTGGATCTGAGACACCATCCTGAGAAACGTTATTTACACACATTTAAGGAGGAGGGGCGGAGACAAACAAAATAATGAAAATATTTGTTTTTGCCAGTCCTACTTAGCCAAGAAAGAAGCAGAAAAGGATCAGAGCCAGAACACACTGTACCCAGTGCTTGCTGGCTGATGTTTGCCTTCTGCAAAATTAACCCATCTGACCTAATGCTCCACCTCAGGCATACAACATCAGCCAGGACACAGAGAAGCTCCCGGTAAAAACCCATTAACTCCATCACTCAGCAGCACAGCAAGGCAGGCAGGCAGAAGGAATGACGGCTGCCTTGTGTGTTACAGCATGCCATCTCTGCATGAGTGGTAAAGGCAGGGAGGACAATGGGCCCTTCTCAGATTAGCTTGTACCTTTTCCCTTTATTTTTAGGTCCTATTTATGCACCCTCTGCACTGGGTCAGAGCCCGACCCCAGGGTGTGATGGAGAACAGAAAGACACAAGCTCCTGTTGTCCTTTGGGGTCTCTGGGGGTGGCACTGCTGCTGGCACAGTCACTGGGCAGAGGTGAACTCAATTCACTGCTGCACTCCACTTGCAATTGGAGACAGAGTTTCTGTCTCCATAAAAACAGACAGAAGCAAACAAAAAATAATAATAATAAAAAATGCAAGTAAAAGTAAACCAAGGCCTTTCCTCTAAGCTTTTACAGAACCCAATTCTCTAAGGCATAGTCTGTCCCTCAAGTTGGTGTCGACCTTTTCACCAGAAAGCCTGACACAAGCTTAGTATTATTCTAGATTTATGTCTTTTTGGCTTCACTGCAGTGTGCCTGAAGTAAAACTGTAGACTGCTCCTTTTGTTATGTACCTTTTCCCAAGACAGAGCACAGCACCTCTGATAAGTATAATAACATCAGGAAATACACATTTTGCTGATTTGCCTTTGCTTGAAAATATTCTCACAGCTTCGCTACACAGAGGAAGAAGGAGGTGGTGATGATTCAGTGAGAGGCCAAAGAGTAAGAGAAGAAAATCTCTCAGGGAAGAAAGGAACTAATGAACAAAAGTCGGGAACAGAAAGAAGACTGTTATGCCACAAATATAAAATGTATAGTCACATAAGCTCATAGGAAAGAAAATGAGAGCTGACATCCTACAATGCTAGATTGATTAGGGAGGGCTTGGAACATGACCAAGGTCTGGGAATGGCATGGGAAATCATTTCAAAGGAGAAAGAACCTCACACTCTGCTACGGGGGACTGCAGCAGTACAATAACACACGGAGAGGATGTTGGAGAGCTGCCACGGAGTCTGTGTGGAGAGGAAGCAAAAACAGATGACAATGTGTGTGGTTATAATGGATACCTGCACGGTTTGCGCAGGGCTGTTCTGACTTGTACCTTCAGTGACCTGAGAAGTGCTTGCTTTGAGAGCCCAAGGGCTGTCTTCCCATTTGCCATTCTGCCCCTATGTATTCAGATACATCCAAGTAACTTTCTGCGGGGCCAGAAAATAGCAGCGTAACAGTGAGATAGGTATTAATAGAGTCCCTAATATTTTCTTATCTATTTTTTTTCCTTTGCTCTTTTTCTGTCTAGCCAAAGGCTGAGATTATCTTTATCACTTCCTTGATGTTACAGTTGCAACAACTATAAATATCCTTTAATGGTAATTATAGTGGAGCTTTGTGTGGCTCTCTGCATGCACGTATCATCTAAGCAATCTGTGTGCATTCATATCACATTTTCACAGCACTTCTCTGCTGACGGGCCAGGCTACCTGTGAAAGGAATTTCATACCATGAAAAGCAAGGACAATTTTGCTTTTGACATCAGAGGAGAAAGGTTTCAACCCAAATCTTTAGTAAATTCCAGGTTCCATAGTGCCCTATTTAAACATGAGTGTAATACTGGCCATTTAAAGCAAGGGAGAAGGAAGATTGAACTGTGGGTAGAAATATCCCCATTACTGGTGCTCCTACCAGTAGTTCAGGGAATGCTCTACCTCTACCAACTGGAAAACACTCAGTGAGGAACTTGTTCCAGCCCTCCTGCATAACCCTACTACGTGTTGGCAGACTTCAGTGGAGGACAAGTCAACTCTAATAAGGTCAAACCTTCCTCACAGGTGCCTCAACAGCGTCCACAAGGGGCAGATGTCCTGGCTGCCACTTAGAGGGCAAATGTGGCCCTCTGAACATGCCTTCCAAACATGACTCAGTCTTCTGGTCATTCAGAAGTTAGGAATAATTACCAAACAATGGCAAAAAGGGTGTAATGTCCTTTGTTACCATAGGAAAAGCCATCTAGACTTAGCCATCTAAATTTTTTTCCTAACAAATGTAATGAAATGCTCAGAAGCTCACCTGTGAGCAGCCTCAAAGTTTAATTCAGAAGGAATGACAATTTGAATATAAAGGAGATGCAAATACCAGTTGCCCTCTAGTCTTGATGGGAGAAGGCATTAGCTGCAAAAAGACTCACTGTTGTATCTTTTCTCTTAAAAAAACACCAAAACACAAGCCCCTGCAAGCACTAAACTATTATTATTATTATTATTATTTTTGTGATGTCTAAATAGTGTTAAAGTAGGCAAGTAATCTGGAAGAGAGATGGATAGGTAGCAAAACAGACTAGAAAGTCAACACCCAACAAATTTGTAGTTATTTGGAACCAGAAAACTTTTGGAAAATACCAGTCACATGACAGAAAAAACAAACACAAAACCTGTAAACCCATGTTAATTAAATACCTAGATTTTCCAATGATTTAGATGATCATTTATTCTGGTTTATTTTGTTGCCTTTACATATCTATGGCAATGTTGATAAATCTCTAACTATTTATTACAAATTCAAAATGAATCTCACTTGGCCTTGAAGAAACCTTTCTGCATTTTCTTTCCACTCCACGTCTGTTTTTTATTTATCTTAATTTGATTAAAATGTAGCCATTCAGAACTCAAGGTTTCTGTAAAGACTGTCAACATTAATCAGTTTGGGGTTATATTCTGTGAAGAAATAATATTTGTCATGTACATTTTCTCTTTCCATCAAACCCTGTTTGGCACTGGCAGAAGAAATACTGTATATTTGAAAGACTGGTCAGAAGTCTTCCGTTCAATATGCTGCGAGGTGACAGACACTGGGCTAGACCAGAGGACATGGGGCAGCCCTGCACAGATTTTGGAAGGAAGAGGGAATGTGGGGCTTGTAAATGTGCTGAAAACCTTCATGGAGGAATTAATTGTTGGGCTGCTGCCTCTGGTTAGCCATGCATTTTGCTGCAGCCTGCCCACAGGGTGCTGCTCTCAGCAGTCTCAGTGCAGTACCTGCAGGCCCAGGGGCCAGCAGTGAATGGGGCAGAGGCTGACTCATGGCCGTTTGTTCCTCCCATCACACCTTTTGCAGAAACACCCTCCCAGGAGCAACGCAGTGTCCTGGCTCTTCATAGTACAGCTGCAGTCAGGAACAGGCTGTCCGTGAAGGGCTGGGGAAAAAAATGCGGTTCCTGTGTTATTTACCAGGGGAAGGGGAATGGCCCAAACCACAGTGTGTATGAGCTCCGGGTGAGCACAGCTAGCCACACAGGACCATGAGTAAATTGCATGGCCTTGACGGCTTCCAGGAACTAGTTGGGCCATCTTCTGCCAGCGTCCCGTGGGCTCCCTTAACCTGGAGACATCCGCAACGAGTGGAGCGGACGCAGGCCATCAGGAGCAGATTGCGGACCTTGCTGGTCTTTGACCTCCTTTTCCATTCAGACAAATTTTAAATGTTAAATAAATACTAAAGGAATCACTTGTCACCACAAATTATTCCTTTGAATGTTTACTGTTCGTGCCAGCTTCCCTGGGGTCCTTCCCATTTAGAAACAACTTTAACAAGCAATCCCATAAAACGTTGACCATTAATCCCCAAGAAGTTGTGCCTAGTGACTTGTTACACAGAAATATGTTTCCAATTTTGTTTTAAAACGTATTAGAAAAGAGTCCTCAGTATTTTTTACATTAGCATTTAGTGCCATGTGGAAATGGCAATTATAAATTGCCACAGGCTGTACTTATACCCTTTATTTTTGTTTAACTGTTTGGATGGTGCATTTCAGTACCCTTCCCCATGCAGCCCTGGAAAAGCAACAGGCTTGCTGCCTGCCTCAGCAGGCCCGGCCAGGGACAGGGACAGCAATTACGTGCGTGTACAGTCACACTGCTGTACTGTCCCTCCTCCTCCCTAATGGATGCAGACCAAGTGCAGAGTGGCAGGGCCACGTACCAGGGCCCCCCCTGCTGCACAGAGGCACTGCATTTCCTTGGAGTTCAAGGGTGAGCTGAAGGACACGTGGCTCTGCAGCACTTCTGCCTCCCGATGAGCAGAAGACTTCATTACCAGTTCATGAGGTCTTTTTCCAACTTTGCATTTCCAGATGAAACCTGCCAGCTTAAATTATATCCAACCATCCTTCTTCTGCATATAGAGCTTTAATACATTTATGTTATGAAACCATACCCTACTATTCTGGTGTTGTCTCCCTGTACCCTGTTTTCCTGTTAGGAAATGCTCAGCTTCTGGTATCCATCCTCTCTAGAGGAAGCAAACTAGCAGAATCTGAAGGCTGAGCAGAGTTTATCTCATTTTGGCTGAGGCCCAGGTGGGTCCCACCCCTTTTTAGTGTGTAGACGGGTAAAAGATGCAGTGAGAGATGAAGGGCTGCTACAGTGGAGACGAAGCTGGTGACAACAGATTCAAGTGGATATTAACAGGAAGACATGAGTACTAAGTCCCAAAGGATCAACATTAAATATTGTCTTTCCATCCTGTAGAATTGGAAAGCAATAACCAGTAAAATGTTGTTTTGCACAGAGTAGCAGGGTCAACTGCTCTTGCTTTTCACAGCAATAGGTACTCCATGCAAGAACTTAAACTAACAAGAGGAAATGATTGTGCCATACAGTAATAAAAATTTCAGGTAAAAAGATTAATTTCACGAAAAAACAAAGACCCTGAAATAATATTTCATGAAAATATTTTAATTAAAAATTAATGATGAGGCAAGGTGGGACCAAGAATATTGAAAGATTATGGCCGAGGGGAAAAAACTGAAATGAGTTGAGGAAAAATACATCAAACTAGAACGGGACCTCTGAGAAAGAGGTGAGCCATGAGACCTCAAGCAGGGTAATGCCATTCCTACACACTGCAGAACATCAACTTTTGGGAAAGATCTTCTGTGCCAACATTACCCTCACTAGTGGGGTGCTGGGCTCTGTGGCTATGCTTACATCAGCAAGTTTCGAGGAACAAAGAAAGTGTATCTGCAGGGAAAAACAGGTGATGCGAAAGGCTCAGTAACTCCATACTACACATTCCAGGGGTTTTAATCATTATTATTTCAGCCCAGCTTCAATACTGAGGTCCTATGGGCTGGTTTCCAAGCACTTGTTTGTGACCGGGATGTGCGTTAGAGGTGCTGCTGGAACGCACCCTTCCATTTAGTTTCATCCAAAAGTAATCCCACACATTCAAGCACATCTTGATGTGTGTGCAACATTCCTTGAAGTGATCTGAAGCACAGGCTCGGGACATGTCTGGGAAAGCCTCTTCCAAAGATCACTCCCCATCTGAGCTAGCACACACATTTGACGCAGTGAATGGCTCAAGAAATCCATCTCAGACATTAAGCTCTTTAGTGCTCACTTTCACTAAAGGGAAGACTTTAGTCAATTTAATAAATCTCTGGTCACTCAGATAGACTCTTCAAATCTAGTGAAGGTACTTGTGTGAATTAAATATTCTTCTGTGGGCACAGTGGTTGCTGAGTTTTACCCTATCAAGTCATGCTGTCTGGTTGTTTATGAGGAACTTTCTTTGAAAGGGAAACACAATGGCTATAGATTTGTTTAGACTGCTTTCAGGATCAGAACTGGGTTTAGTTTTACAAATTATAGGCTTGTCCCTTCAAATTCTTACTACTGCTTTAGGGAGCTTAATTCTGCAAGACACTGGTCACTCTGGCCCTCCTCCAGCAAAGCACTCAGGCTGCTGGTTGATTTTTAAGTCTGTGAAAGATGTCTGCATTCAGAGGGCTCTTTCATTTTGCGTTGAGAGCTCTGCTGGGTGACTGGTCAGAGTTTGCAGAATCAGCCCCAAATTATCTGAAGAAAAAGTTAATTGAGATTTAGTAAGCACTGAGTTAAGTTTTCAAGTACTGTAAAAATCCCGTTAACCACTTGCTAACGTGCTATATTTGTGTTATCTCAGAGCGGATACACTTCTCACTTACTGGAGCTTTCACAGCTAATAAAAATAGAACTTCTGAACTTGCAAGGACCCTCTGAGTGGTACAGCCGTACAAAAAGTCTGTGCTGCAGCAGAGGTTAAAAGGTCCACAAAGGCCTGTGTGACACGCAGTGTTGCTTCATGTGAGCAGCAAACAAGAGTAGCTGTTGCATCCTCCAAAGAAAACTAAGTGTGCAGTCACGGGAAACAAAATCAACTAAAAGTTTGACACATGCTGACCTAGATAAAACCAGCACTAAACACTGGGGATGCAGTCTTTCCCCTGGGAAGTCAATAGCAAAACTCCCCACAACTTTGCTGGAGCCCAGATTTCACCCAAGGAGTAGAGATCCCAGATGCACTTTGCTGGGAGACTCCATGACTTCTGGGGACAGTGTGAGGAAGGGGTGCTGGCAAGAGACCGAGCTGTAATGAACCACAACAAGGAACTGTTGCTTAGGGTGTTGTCCTGCCATAAGGCACATAGTTTTACTAGGGCAGGCAGAGGCAGGCGGAGATTCCCTTTCTCTGACTCAAAAGAACATGTAAAGCATCAAAGAGCCCAGCTCATCCACAGGGATGCAACACCAGGATGAGGAATAACTGCAAACAAGTCAGAGTGAAGATAAGAAACAGCATTTCACTGTGATTGAAGCAACCTGGGATATCTCTGCGCTGAGGACGGACTGATTTGCCAGCTCTTTGGAAGCAGTGGTCTCCCGTAAGCTGCAAGGAGGGTGTGAAGCATCCACAGTGTCCAGCAGCGTGGGCAATTCTTCCTCAGAAGAGGAGAGCAGTGCAGAGCCCAGTCCTTTCTCAGAGAGTTTATAAATGGCTGGCAAGGCTGCCTGGCCAGAATGAATTATAGCTATCTCCCAATACAGCCTGAGCTGGATTAACTGCATTTGTAATTATCACTCCGGGAGGAGAAAAAAAAACCCTCCGACTTTGTGTGAAAGAAAACCTTTTTTGATTTAAGCTGCTGGCACACACAGTCCAAACAGTTTCAAAAGGTTTCAGCTGTTTCAGGCTGAGTAAAATGATGCTGAAGGGCCTCACAGCACGACGGTTGCTCTGGCAAGCAACCCATACTCACAGAGGCAATTCCTCCGACACCAGAAGCATGTCCATGCTCACCAGGGCTGCCTCCCCGGAGGAGCTTAAGCTGGAAGGATAAGGCTCTTATTTTGCTACAGTTGTGCTAGCACTGCTTTTGGGAGGGGGGTTTTGGGGTGTGGGGGAAGTCCTTTTGTGCTTTGGAAATCTGAACCTGAGTGTAGAAAGTGAATTCTTGCCTGCTAAGGGCATTTGGATTTCTTCTGAGGTTGTTACTGAAGTTCAAAGAAGATAAGGGCTCTATCTAGGGTTGTGAGCCACTGTAATGCAACTCTTATCCAATTTGCAAGGACGTTAGCTTCAAAGATCCCTCTCAAGGCAAACTAAGCTTCACAGGCCTGCCCAGCCAGGAGTAAATTATTTGGTAATGAAGGTGAGACTCAGTGAAATGCTGGCAAGAGACTTGACTTCCTTGCTTGGCTGTTACTACATCTTTCCTGCAAATTACAAATAAAATAAACTATGCTGTGTTTGTAGGAGTAAGAAACAAAACAAAACAAAACAAAACAAGCAAACAAAAAAAGATTGGTGTTTAATACACAGGCAGGAGGACTGTTTGCCAATTGGTAAAATCCATATCATAGACACCATTTCTTTATTATTTATTTCTGACATGTTTCTTCTTCCTGTGTATTGATTCTGCCTTTCTGTGTAACCAGCCTTTCTTTGTACTATGTCTGACTGCAAGAATCAGGGAAAAGAATCTGACAGATGGATTAAAGCACTCTCTTTTTTTGTCCTCCAAGAAACACAGCCTAGATACAAATATGCTTCACATATCATTTATGTGGATTAAAGTAATGGGGAATTTTGTAAGCATTCCTTATATTTAAAATAATTAATTAATTAATTAATTTCTCACAAAATTTATTTCTTTTAAAAGTAAGGTGACTAAAAACAAATGATTTTTTTCTGATCTAGCTTTCAAATGGTGCCGTACAGCAGGTAGATATACCTACCATGCAGGGAAGGGTATGCCTAAGCAATACAGCACAGTGCTGCGTGGAGATATCCAGGTCAGTTCATTTAAAGCTCACTTTAACACCTGCAGCAAAATAGCCTCATGACCTGCCTGGCTGCTCTTTGTGAATGACAGTATCTTGCTACTTAATTCTGCTAAGTGAAAGACTGTCACTTGAATTTAATATATTAAATAATACAAAGAGAAGAAATCAGTCAGTGACTAACAATGCATGAAATGTCATTTACACTCCTTTTTCCTTACAATGTAAATTATTAATGTACATTCCAGCACCTGAAAAAAAGCATGCTTGCCAGTCGTGGAACATTTTTTTCTTTTTAAAAATCATATCAGAATAAAATGGGAAGTTCTCAAAAATCTGTGTAGCTAATAAAGTCTACAATTTTTATTCTTTTTTTTCCACTGAGCAATGTAAACCAGAATCCCTGGTAGTTATTAACTAAGGAAGTGATCTCATTCCTATGCAACTAAAAGAGCATTTAAATTTAAATTTAAGTTTGAAAGATCCACTTTAGTCTCCCTACTTAGAAATGGGCAGTCAGCCAAGCTGGCTGCAGACCAGGAAATTAGTGTTTCTTTGCACAGACAGCTCCAGAAAGGACCACTTTTAACAAGTTTTCAGATATCAAACACTGAAACAAAAAACATCAAGAAGATAAAATGCTTATAATATGATGTACGTACCAAGATTGCTCTTAGAGATAGTGTTCTTATATGTTGAAAAATACAAGCTCAAACAAAACCCGAGGAGATTAAAAAAAAAAATAGAGAAGAAAAAAAGAAAGAATAGAAAGAGTGTGAGATGTCTGTAGTGCTACCTGGATGAGGAGCTGCTGTGAAGTAGGAGGTGCTAGTAACCAACTCAAAATGGTCCCTGCAAGTTTGCACCATGTTCTGGGTTTCATGTACAAAAAATAAATGGTTCTTGAGAAAGACTAAGGTAGTTCCCTAGCAGAGTTCATGTTTCTTTGGAGTTGTACTGAAGAATTACACACTAGATTTGCTGCAGCTTGGGCTCTCCTTTGCAGTTTCGTACCTTGCCAGCTCCAACCCCTCTCAAGTTTCCCCTTCTTCCTTTTACATTCCATGGGAAGACAGAGTCAGCACCCGCTCTCGACTGGCTCCACATTAACATGTTGCTTGGCACAATGAATGAAAGCAGGTGGTTCTGAGGCCACCTACACTTCAACATGACACACATTGTATGGGTTCACTTCAGCTGACATTTAGACTGGTTGCTTGGGTTGAATGCCCACCATGCACTTGCCCAACAGCTACCTGGTGGACCAGTGGTTCAGTGGGTGCTGGCGAACAAACCTGTGCTCAGTGTTTCCAGGCACTGAGAATGAAAGCAGTTTGACCCTGTAAAAATCTGGACTACAAAAAATTGACTGGGTTACATGAGTCATTATTGTTGACAAAGCAGTACCTAGCTATAAATGTGCCAGTGAAAAACAAAGCTGGCAAGTGATATTTAGATTTCCAGAATATGACTATGAGTAACTTGGCTTTTACCTTTTCAAGCCAAGTTTGAATTTGTCTCACAGCTTCTGTGTTGTTCTCCTCAATAAGATATTAAATATTTTTGCTTACTAACTGCATTATTTAACACTTAGTTGGTATGTGGAACTATTGTGACAATATTTTTGTGGTCTACAACCTCCAGCTGTCAGAAAATAGGGACAAAATAACCACCTCTACTAAAAGGAATCCCCATTCTAGTACATTTTTCCTCTATGTGAATTTGGTGTAAGCTGGAAACTCTCATTTTCCTCCCAAGCATATTCACCTCCAAACCCAACCCGTGCTTGGTCAAATATTGCCTTATTTGCACAGTGCCATCAGCATGCACAGCTGAGAATCCTGCCCAGCTGTAGCATGAGGTTCAGATGAAGGCTTCAGGCTTTGAACTGCGGAAGCTGGGCTCACTCGAACAAAGTGGGCAGCTACTTCTAGAGGAAGAGCCTGATAATGATATAATAAGCCCATTCGTTCAATTTTTCTTTTTTCTTTTTTTTTCTTTTTTTTTTTTTTTTTAAATATAATTAATCCTAGCAGCAAGAAGCCAAGTTGGCTCATGTCACACACACAGCTGTAAAAAAGGCTGTAGCTTTGTCACTTTCACAACAGGATTATATGAATAACATCATACTTTGAAATAGTCAAGGACTATTCATGACTATTTTTTCTTTGAGTCACACTGAAGTTAATAGTTAATTCATCCCCTAGGTCATGCACAGAAATAAACAAAAAATGACTGTCAGAACAACTCTGCACATCCAAGAGAACAGACTGTTCCACTCAGAAGTTTTGTTCCACTTTCAGCTCCATGACCCTCTGGGATCACCACAAATTGGGTACCCCAAAGGTCAGGCCTGATGCTGCCTCACAAACACAGCCAAGAGCAAGAGCTACTGAAGCAGGAATAATCACCAGTCGGCACCATCCTACTGCACTCTGGTGGCATTTCCATAAAGTAAGTCACTGAGGATGTTCCCCTAGTATCAAGTTTGGATTCTGTGCTCAGTCTAGACATAATATTTGGCCTCTTCTCACAAATAAGTAGTGATAGGACTGGAGGGAATGGCTTCAAGTTACTCCAGGGGAGGTTCAGGTTGGAAATTAGGGGACATTTCTTCTCAGAAAGAGCAGTCAGGCATTGGAACAGGTTGTCCAGCGAGGTGGTGGAGTCACCGTCCCTGGGGGTGTTCAAGGAAATATTGGACCTGGTGCGCAGGGACATGATTTAGTGGGTAACATTGGTAGCAGGGTGATGGTTGGACCAGATGACCTTGGAGGTCTTTTCCAACCTTAATAGTTCTATGGTTCTATGATATACAGGACAGATAGTAATGTAGTTGATCCAAAGTAATTTTTTGTGCTTGCACCATTGCTGCTTGAACTCAGGATGCTGTTTCACATGCCTTTGCAGGACTGGAAGGGTTTTACACATGTATGGCTTTGCAGAGACAGAAATGATGAATTTGTTATGAAGAATTTGCAGGGAAGACAGGAAAGCCATGCTGTAGTTTTGATAAAAAAGGCTGCTTTGAAAGAGCAGAGACCATATGAAGTCCATTAAGAACTGGTGAACTACATAAAAACAATGGCAACATCCTTTCCTGTGACTCCTTGGATATAAGAGCTCGCACAGTGCTTCAAAGGCACTTCAATAATAACATACTTGGGGGTTCACGGTCAGGCACTTAAGCCCATGTAGGGCAGTGGGAAGAGCGAAATGTGTTCTCTCTTTGTAAAATCTCCCAAGCTCCTTATCTTATTTTCTCTCTTTCAGTGTTTACTCAGCGTTCATCCTTAGTGAGTCTGGGTTGGTAGTACATGAATGAATGAAGATGTCTTTGAAGTTGCTGCATTGAGTAAAATTGTTGAAGTTTTTCTTTGATAAATTCACATGAATAGAGCCATTTGCTATTAACACATCCTTAACTGATGCAGCTATTATGTTCTAGGAGAATTAAGAGTCCTTTAAGGAAACATGTTTGCAGCTCCCATTAGAGCTAATGGTTCTGCATATGCATATTTAGAAGATGTGCATAATGGTAATTACGACACATTTGCATGCACACCATGCTTTTAATTCAGAAAGTGCTCAACATGCTTTACAAACTCCACCAACACACTCACACATGTTGTAAATGTAGAATCACTTTGTCAACAGCTGCTGTACAGCTACTTTGAGGTGAAACACAACAGCTGTGCAACAACACGCAGTAGCAACATGGAACATGGCAGTGACCAGGAAAAAAAACAAAAGAAAACAAAAACAAAACAAACAAATAAACAAACAAACAAAAAACCTTAAATGCCTTATCTAATTGAAATAACCAGGAGAATTCTAGGTAAGTAGCACATAAATTACTCAAATTAAAATTTGGCTTGATCACTAGAGCTAACACTCCTACTGTTTCAGGGAAAGTACCTTGACATTTTTAATGATGGCAATTTACCTGAACCTCTGCTTTATGTCTCTGTGGAGCAGCGGCACCTCCAACCGCACTGTGAGGGTTGACAGGAGGATCCCTCAACCGCCAGCTGAGTGGGATCACAGAGTGCCACCTACAGTATTAGCAGCTCTTCCTTGTGCCGAGCCTTGGGTTTGGCTTGGCGAGCTCCCAGGGTCTGAACCTGATTAGGGAGACAGGAAGAGTGGGTGGGACCACAGTGGCACACAAGCACAAATCTTGTCAACAGAGAAAAAGTGAGTAAGTTTTAGATAGGGGAGGGCAAAACAAGCATCTGACATCAACGTGATGTAAGAGACTGGAAGTCTTATGAGATCACATCTTCCCCAGGGGATGCACTACCTTGTACTGGTGAGAAAAAAAAAGACATAGACAAGTGATAACACCACATCATCAGTGTTTGCACTGTCTCAGTGCTAGGAGCAGGGAACAGGCACTCCTGTCCAAGATGGCTACATCTGTCCTCGGTTCAAAGTTACCTTGTAAAGCTAATGTGGGGGGTCTTTTGCAGCTGGAGGAGCCAAAGTGATCAAAACAGACTAATCCTTATTTCATGAAAATTCTTGCTTTCTGAATCATGGAAATGTAATAACTCTTTACTCAGGCTTTGAGACTCTAGAAAGTTTTGGCACATTTACCATCGGTATGACCTCCTTGAGGAAGACGGAACGAAGAGGGGGCTTTCATACCATCTGTTGTCATTCCTGCACGCCGTGTGCCTGATCCTCCGTGACTGCCTGTGCCTCATCCCCAGACCATGCCTATTAGCCAGACTTCACATCATCTTCACCCGCTGCCCTGGGTCCATCCCAATTCCTGCTGCGGCACTATAGTCCTTCCCTTGGTAGTAATGCCCCGGTAAATGGCAGTGGTGTGGTCGTGCATCCCCACACAGTGTTTCCATTTCTGTAGGGCAGATGTCCATGCTGTTCCCCCATGTCCTGCTCAAGGAGACAGCTGGGGGGACAGCGAGTGAGACCCTGGGGAAGGGGTGATGTTTCCACCCTGGTTTGGTTTGTACTCTAGGCCCACTGTCCTGCCAGCAGTCACCTGCTGTGCAGAACCCCAAATAAAAGGGTATTTTACAAAGGGAGGGACCCATCCTGTTGGTAGATGTCCCTCCTTCCAGCTTCAGCACGAAGAAGGAAGCTCCGCAGAATAAAACAGGAAACCTGAGGACAGGGGAAAGCAAGGATGGGCGCCCATGTGTGGAGGGACTCGGGGAGGGGAGGGCTGCGGCACCAACCCACCACAGGTCTGGGTTGGGGCTGGCTGGGCAGGCCCAGGAGGGCCCAGAGTCACATCGGCCAAAACAAAGTGGAAGCGCTTGTGGAAAGGAGCTGGCAAGCATGTGTTGTCAAGCTCTGTATCCGACAGCTCCAGATGGGGACCACATGGAGGCCGAAGTAAAAGGGCAGCAAATGAACCTAATCCTCTAATTCTCTGCCTGCAGTGAAATGGGCTCTCGCTGTTGCTCCCCTAATGAAAAAGCAAGTAGGCAGTCATCTGTCTAGATCACTCTTATTGCTTCTTATTGGCATAACTGAATTTTACCATGACAGGCTAGAGTAGCAGAGAGGAACAAATTACAGACTATCTTCTGAGCCTGTTTTGCAACAGAAATAAGAAACATATTTTTTGTTTGGGAGGACAACAACACAATTTTATCATTAGTAGTAGTATTTTTTATTCAATTTTGTACTGGCTTTGTTTTATAAGAAGCAATTTCCCCAACTTTTCTAATTACCAACCAGCCCTTTGATCTCCCTCTAATCTTGCTATTAATTACTTCTTTAAATACAGCAACAGTGGCTGCTTTACATAAGTCTTTTATTCTTCTTAGGACCTGATACAACTGCCATCAAAATGAGTAAAAGCCTTTCAGTTCACTTCAGACAAGGGGTCTTGCATCAGGCACTTTGCAAAAATGAATAATCCACCATTAAAAATATGCAGGTCCCTCCTCCAGCCTTCTCATACTTGTTGTTTGCTTTTAGTGGAAGTGAATCAGCACAAACTTAGAAATTTTAACACTTTTAGAAATTAGTAGTGTTCCCAATGAGTTCCATGCAACACACAAATAAAAGACTGCCTGTTCCTCATGTTAAACATCATGTATAACACTGCTTTGCTCACCTTTGTTTGTTTGTTTTTTTAACAGCATGTCCCGGATAATAATGAAAAGCAGGATTTCCACATGCTATTGCTTATTGCTGTCTAGACTATGCACGAAATGTGCATGGCAGCTCTTTGGAGGTGAGATCTTTTTGTTTGCTAGCCATACAGCTGGAAATCATGTTCTGAATGTCCTGGATATTCATAGGCAAGTATAGAACTAATTACTATAATGTAATTTTAAGTGTCTGATGAAATTACAGCACAAAGCATTCTCTAGTCAAATTAAAATTGCCAGTAGAAGTACATATCTGATGCAAGGAGGCTACAAGCTATTTCCCTGTTAATGTGCTGGAGTAACTTTCATGAGTTTCAAGCTGTGTAACTTAGCATTTAATACAAATGACACTAGCATGGGAAATTTTTATTCCACAAGGTGTGGAGATAATGACCTCTTACTCAGTTACTGACCTCTTAAAATCTTAGTTACTCAGATAAAATATTTCCCACAATGTGTTTCAGATTGTGGATTTATACAGTGTCCTGATCCACATAGACTTTGCTGCTGCCTAAAAACTGCTGAAACATATCTAAATGAAATCAGAGCTTAGAAAAAAGGGTGTGCACCTTACCTTGGAAGGAAAAATGGGAATCTGGGTAAGGTGTGAGCTGCAGTATGGTGCAATCAGGAGACCAAGACATCAAGGTAGGCTTTGGAGTTTTCATAGGATTATATGGTAATTCACTCTGGCAGAGTCCTCAGGGGATCCTGAGACCTACCTCCTGCCTGATGCAGGAGCAGCTAGAAGGTCAGATAAGGATGATCAGGGCCTTTTTCAGTCAGGCATTGAAAACCTGAGAGGCTAGAGACCTCAACACTGCTGTGAAAGGTCCATATCTTTCTCCTTGTCCCCTTTCCTGCAAGCCTTTTCCCAGGCTGAATGAGCCCATGTCCCACAACCTCCTCTTGCAAGGCAGGGTCTCCAGCCCTGACCAGCGTGGTGGTGTCCCCTAAACTCACCCTGGTTTATCCAGGCCTTTTCTGAACTGGGGATCCCAAAACAGCTCTCACTCTCCAGGGCAGGACTTTGTACTTGTCCCTTTTTATGGCTCTTGATATCCCATTCACCCAGTCTGGCTTCTCTAGGTGGCAGCCCTGCCTCTAAGTGCATCCACTGGTCTCCCTGGCTTGGTGTCACCTACACACTCACTGGAAGAGCAATCTGCCTCGTCATTCAGTCCATAAATAGCATTTCTTCCTCTTCAGCTTGGCCGTCATCATTCAGATCTTTTGTTACAGTGGTGGGAAGTAACTGCTGAAAGGCAGGCTTTCCAAGCAGATTTCATCTTCCAGACCCTGGGTGAATGAACACTCAGTTCTTAGCAGCAGATAGCTATTTCTCCTCAGCTGATCTCAAGCAAGGCTCCCCTATTGCTTCTCAGGTCTCATCTTTATTGGCTTTCCACCAAGGCTCATCATCTGACCCTCAATATCTTCAACAGGAGAAGCCTCCCTTGTGTTCTCCCATTACACATTGCTCTTGTGCAGCATTCCTATCATCTCAGCATCTGTCCTTTGTCTCCTCACTGACAGCTTTGAATTTCTTAACTTTTCCAATTTTGCTGTTACCCTTCTTTTCTACGTTTCATCTTTTTTTCTCATATTTGCCTGACTTTTCCTACCTCCCCATTGCTCTCTTCTTTCCCCTAGTTCCTGTCCCTCATATTGGTTATTTTCCTCCTTATTAAAAACACTTTTCCTTTGCTGCTACTCTGCAGACATTGTCTTGGAAGATACTTTGATTATAACAAGTCACAACATTCCCAAGTGTTACTGCCTAGTGTTATCAGTGCAGCCATAGAATGGAGGCAAGCAGCGAAGCCAAGATTGTATTTCATCAGAATACACACTCCCAAAGGCACCATCAGGGGAAGGCATTGCCTCAGATTGCTCATTTATCTTTTTTATTTCTAAGCACTTCAATTTCAAGTTCAAAACACAGTAACAGGCAAGAACCTTTTTGAATTCTCTCTCAGGGTCTTGCAGAGTCTTTACTTTAGGACCACCTTCTCCTTTCAATGGGACTTGCTGCCCTGAATTATTCATCTGTTTCTGATAGACATACTCTTGAATAACCCTAACCCTTCTATGAAAAAGGAAGAGAGAGAGATCTTCAAAAATCCATGGATCTCACAACTTTAGACCATGATTCTTTATGGTTTAATCCATTTTGTGACTGATTTTAATCTGTTAATTGCATTTGTCAACATTTTCATGACATGATCCCCTCCCTCCATTTTTTTCTGCTTTAAAAAGTATAGAAGACATGAAAGATACTTATTTAAAGTCAGTTAT
This sequence comes from Stictonetta naevosa, assembly GCA_011074415.1. Lineage (NCBI taxonomy): Eukaryota > Metazoa > Chordata > Aves > Anseriformes > Anatidae > Stictonetta > Stictonetta naevosa. Next base: position 63,397,560 of record CM021729.1, on the reverse strand, counting down.
AGATCAGATTTATGGTGGTGGTGGTTTTGGATGGGCTTTGTGTTTTTTTTCAGTTTGTGGGGTTATATTTTTTTACGTACATGTGAGCTCTTAAGTTTGTACTGTACGTGCTGTATACTTAGTACATTATATTCATTTTGGCTCAAAATTTACTTCCAGGAGCAGATCCAAATAAGCTCAACTTATTTTGTTTTGCTTTTTCTTGTTCCCTTCTGCAAAGCTTATTTCTAAATCTCACCTTTTTTGTGTGTATGGTTATTCTGGACTCCAGCAGATTCTCCAATGCCTTCTGGTCTTGGCAGGAAGGAATATTCTCTACCATTTTAAATGAAAGACATTAAGCCTTAACAACACCAAAAGTTCCTTTCAGATGCTCCTGGTTTGTTTACCAGATTTCCTAATTCCATGGAAGATGTGCTTTTTCCAATATCTCTCTTCCCCACAGCTTTTCTTGCAGTGGTTCTCCTTGCTAAGATATATCAGGGGAGTTGAACAAACCTCTACTGTAGGCACTGCAGCACCACATGTGCCTTGGATGCACCCAAGGCCTGCTATTTGTTTCAGAGGCTCCCACCAGCTGTGATGAACTCTTACAAAACCCAAACTACCTTAATTACCTGCTACCACCTGCTACTTAGTTATCTGCTACTGTTACATCAAAATCTCTCTATCAAGCCACTATCTTTTTACTTTGACAGTGCAGAAAAATTGAGTCTCATTTCCTAGTTAACTCTTGACTTGTTGCAGGACCCAAATTCAGTTTCTTTCATTGCTCGTCTAGAGTAAAATTTCAAAACACCCTCATTGCCCTGAATGTTTACCTTTAGTAGTTTTGTTTTAACGGTGTGAGTTGTGTTCATTACATACATCTAAATTTTGCACTCAGTGACTGACAATTTTACTAAATACACTAATTGATTTTACTGATTCAAAGTGATATAAATGAGAATAAGATATTTAACCAACACAAAACTACTGTGATGTGTTTTGAGGTGTAGAGCAAATTAGTCAAATTTTTGGATTTGACATTTTATGGAAAAAAAAAAAAGGCAGATTTATGAATGACTTTGCAAACTTTCCTTCTAACAAAGGAATTCTGGAGTAAATTTGCTATAAGGAAAATCTGGACTAAATTTGATATAAGCCAGAGGAGATTTATGGCTGCAGTAACTTATGTCAAATGGAGAGCCAGAGCCACACTAAAAGCCCTTCCCCTGAACAAGAATAGTGGAGGGCTGTAAAGAGTTTGTGTCTTTTATTGGACCAAAGGATATAGCTGTGCAGAACACACAAGATTTTGGACACCCATATCCCTCATCAGATTTGAAAGAAATGCTTGGCCTCGTTTGATCTAGTTGGTGGGGCCATGATTAATTCTTACTACTGTTTCTATACCACAGAAGGACAGGAGAGTGGGTGTACGTTCAAATATCTCTCTGTATTTGTAACTGGTGCAATTGATTTTTCATCGTAAATTATTCTGGATGATAGTTACATGGTGAGTTTGTTTGTTTGTTTGTTTTTAACAAAGCTGCTAATATTGATCCATATTTTTTTGCTAAAGGTAGGGAAGTCCTTTTACTGACAGAAAATAGTAGGTCTTAAGTGGATGTCACACCATTCTGAACCCAACTGACTGTTTCCAAAGAGCAGCTCGCAATTTGTTGTTTATTGTGATAATAGCTTTTTACTTTCCTGCCACTTCTTGGAAGCAATTCCTCACTTTTTATGCTAGCTGTAGGGGAAAAAACAGAGTGACCCACCAAACAGCAGTTTGCACTCATCTCCATTTAACTGGCCAACAGCAATTACTGAGAAAACCTACAAGAACACCACTTACAAACATGTGGTTTAGTGAGTGAACCCTGTCAAGTACATGGTGTACCTCTGTGCAGCAGCAGTTCCTGTAAGGTCTGGGGACAAGAGCACAAAGCATGAAGCAACAGCCCCAGTGCAGCAGCAGACCTTAGAGGGACAAAACTCCCCTTTCTTGAATGGCAAAATTCAGTAGTGATAGATGGCAGTGAAAGAAACCCCAGAAGGTTTGAAAGCAGCAAGTAAAGAGGTTTCCTCTCTCCACCTCTTGCATCTGGAACAAAGCAGGAGGAAGAGTGATGGGTGTCAGTGCAATCTTCCCAAACAAACAGCCTCCGTGTGTCTCTCAGTGAATGGTCCCATTGCAAGTGAGGTAAAGCACGCATCTCAGAGAAGCTTGTCAGCAGAAAACAACTTAGATCTCAACAAGGCTTTTACTCTTTCAGTGTGCATGAAGACACCTAAAAATGCCTCCCTTCCCAACCCATTTATTAATCATTTTAATGCAGAAAGGCAGCAATTTTCTTGCAATGGAGAGTAGCACAGATGATATTGTCCCAGTCATCTTTTGCATCTAGCCTTGATGCTACTTAGGGATAAGAACATCTTTTCAGATTTGCTGACAGAAGCTTCTCTTGGCCCAAATCAAGATCACCTTTTCCATCACCTTCGAATTTCTCCAAAAGGACCTCAAGGGGCACACTCTAGGCTAAATCATTCAACAGACCTTTACTAAGAGATGTAACATTTTTACACCAGAGACTGCCAGATGGCACACAATTTGACAATTGGTTTTTGCTGTATTCAAGGAAGACTTTTGCCTCAGATGAATGGGTCCTCTTGGTTTTCATCACAGTTTCTTCTGGGATAGCACCAGTTGGCACCAAGAGGATACCCTGTCTCTGTAATTAGAGTCAGCTCTTGGGACAAATGCTTCCCTCACAAACTGAAATGTGTCTGGAAGAAAGGCAGGGGCATACATGTATTTTGATAATTTCACTTTCAGGATTGTTCTGTATGTTAAGCTAGTCACATTAAGTAGTTAGGCTGCATATCATCACACCCCCTTGGGTGAGGATACGATTAATGTAACAGCCATGAAGTTCATATGCAAAATTATAATAGTGATTATTTCTTAATCAGCATTTTATGCAACCTTCAGTATTACAGAAACTTAGCTTACTAAAATACCTTATGATAATAAAGTAAAAAGATAGAAAATTCTTCTTGGAAACCACTCATTAAAGGTTCTAATGGTAATGTTTGTAAACACTATGAATAATAAAATGTTCATCTTTGGGAACAAAGAATAAAGGCTGTTCCTAGAAAAGAGAAGATTTTCTCAGGAAGCAGTGAGTCAGTGAAGAAAGTAGGGTACATCATAAATAATTGCCTCAAAATGTGCTCTGAGAGTCAATCTTTGGAAATAGGGGTAGTACAGTCTTTGGATAACAAAAGGATTGGCAAATAAATACTGTAGAAATAATAGTAATGCCACCTAGCCACCATTAGGTGCTTTTCATGACAGGTTTCAAAGCACAAAAGAAGTAAAAATTAGAATGGAGGAAATCCTTTTGTTTTGTCTAAATCAAACAATTTTAAAAAAAATCAGGAAAAAAAAAGAATTCAAAATAAAGGAAACAAGTTTTTATGTCAAAATACGTAAGGATGTGAAGTATTTGTTTTTATTTTAAAATTATTTTATCATTTTTATTGTGCACTCAGGTTTGAATGAAAATGGCACTTCTAAAGTCAGAATTTCACTTAGTAACTTCACAGGAGAATTTGTAAATTTTTTAAATTTCCCTCCCAACTTTTTCCAAAAACTATTGGTTAACAATCCACTTTTCACTGACCAACAGGTCAGACTATGCACAAGGCTGCTTTGCCTTGTTCCCACAAGTGTAACTTCCTTTCCCTTTCCGATGCCTTCAGGATCCAGGAATCGTTTCCTTTTCCTGTGCACAGCTTTACTGCCATTTTCCTGCCTCCACCAGCTGCTGATGGAGTGGACAGTGGCTCCCGCATGTGGCAACCAATCATTTCCAGCATTTTATGCATGTGAAGAGCTAAAGGGGGTGCTGGATTTGGGGGCTAAAAGGATTTACCCCTTAAAGGCAGAATACAAGAGATATGTTTTATATCTCCCTCCAGTATAAGGGACTAATCAACCCATCGGCTCCTTCATTTGGAGCAGCTTTTGGGATCTACAGGTATCTCTGTTGGCTCCCATTCTCCACACATGACACAAACAGTTTAGTACCTTGTGTTAAAAATAAGGTTGAAAAACTCCAGCCAAAGTTAATGTGCTCTGTTTAGGAGATGCTGGATGAAATTTAAAACCTGTGAGGTCAGACGGCATGATCTGACCTGTTGGTCCCTGCTGGCCTCAAGACCCCACCGCATAGCTATGGTTTAACAGAAATAGTCCCTGCTTGCCAGCATGTAAAATACTGTTATGTGATATCCATTGTTTTAAACAGAATATGCCTTCCTAAGGACCCCATCCAACCCTAATTGGAAACAACAAGAATCTGGGCTTTCAGATTAAAGGCCCTCATGCATTAGTAATAAATTTAATAAAATAAATTGATTAGTAACTCAGTGGTGGCCAGACGTTAGGGCAGATCACAGTGCTCTGGGTGCTGACAAGCTGTGCAATGTACTCATGGCTATGCAGCAGCCACAGTTTGTACAAAACCATCCACATGTGGCACAGAGCCCTGTTTAGCACTTTTTTAGACTTGTCTGGAAAAAAACAGTTAATGAGCCTATGTATCTCGAACATAATTCTTGGATTATGAGAATGTGCCTCATGTTTAGGAGGTGCCAAAGGTTACGCTTGACAACACCATGAAGAAAATATTTTATAACAATACCTTTTTATCTGGAAAAAAAACATTTTGTGCTAAGAAGGAAAGAATTATTCCAAATTTTCCTGCTGCCTGCAATAATGTGTCATACATAGCAGACACGTTTCTGGTTTTGATTGTGATAAGTCATGCCTTGGCTCCCAATACATTTAATATGTGTATGTTCATACTGCAAGCAAGTATTGCAAAGCATAGTAAGCAATACTTTGACTGCTAACAAACTTCACATTCATAGGAAAGATTAATTCAGACTGTGCCTAATCTCTTGCAAAGGAACTCCTGAGAAAATCTTCATTTCAAGCTAAACCTGCAGAACTGAAGTGGTAAATATATGGGGCTCTGTTCATCCAGTAGACACTACACATATATATTTATTTTTAAAATGCAGCTACAGGTCTCTGCATTAATATACAGTTATTCTGTCATGGATGTGGCTGGGAGGCCAAAGTATTTTGTTAACCAGTCTCCTTGAACTCTGGGGAGATATCCAAACTATCCCACTGTAGCCATCCTACTCTGATAGTCCACACCATATACACATCCTACTCTGATTGTATATACACCATATACACATCCATTCAGTCCTAACATCCACTATGTAGTTAACCAATTCATTCCCATTGCAAGAAAACAATGTCTTAGGAGATGTTTACAGGTGTTTTGCCCAGGGGCCAAGGTTCGCCTTATCTGGAAAACAGGAAATTTAGGTATTGCCCATCATTCAACCTAGACTGTTGCACAATTTTGTTGCTGTCAGAATGCCATTAAGATTTCAAGATGGTGAAGAAAACTAGGAGCAATTTGAAGATGGATTTGGGATACAGAATGAAATTGGAACCTAAAAGAAAATGTAAGCTTTGAAATAAAAAATAGCAGAGGGGAAGTTATTGTGCACATGTAGGAGCTAAGAATAAGGCTTCCATCTGGGCCAGTAATGGTCATTGCCAGATTTTTAATTTTACAAGACATGTCCTACATGTAACCTGGAGGAATATGGGAAAGAATAAATCTTTTAACTTCCATTCCAATTATTTTGCTATTACTCATTCAAATCTTTTTGTTCCCTAAAATTTGGTTATGCAGTTATTAAGTTATCCTCGTAATCAAAGAGAAGTAAATGCATTTTTAAAACATGCACAGCTGTTCCAAATCTGGTAACATTGATGAATGACCTGTAAATTATATTTATTTTATAGTTGGTCTTTTTGTTCTTACGGTGATGTGATTCTGGATTAATGATGTCACTGAAATTACACTCTGAAAATAGAAATTATAAAAGGGGCAAATTTTACAATGGGTATTTTTTTCCACTTGAATTTCTCTTTCTTATTTTCCATCTCTTCTACTGACAAATCTCTGCCATCTTTTATTTTAACCACTCGCTCTCAAAATTTTAAATTAATACTGGTATACTGAACTAGGAAGTACTCCCATTTTTCCCATTTTTCACATTTACAGAACGAGGATACTGTTGTAGATCAAGACCTTTATACCTTTGGCTCATTGTATTCAGGTGGGTTTGATATCAGAAATAAAGGGTACAGATTTAGACCTGAATCACCAATTCAAGTCAATAATAAATTCTGTAGCTTCCATGGAGCCAAATTGTTGATTAAGAAACTGTGGACCACCACAGCTGCATGCATTTTCAACCACTGTATGTAGTAGTTGTGTTTGAAATTAAAAAAAAAAAAAAAAAAAAAAAAAAGAAAGAAAGAAAGAAAGAAACGGTATTGATTACTGCATTCATTTCTGAGTTCATTGTTTCAGTCCAAAGTATTGCAATTAGTGCACATTCCTCTCTGCTCGTGATTTCTAGTTTATAGGCTGGCTGGTTGCACAGGCAACTCAAAATTCTGACATGCTCTGAATGGATAAAAATTAATAAATTTTGTAATACAATAAACTCACAATGTGGACAAAGGCAAATAATACATCTGAGTAAACTCTTGGGTGAAATTAACTGCTCACAATGCAAATTTTTCATCTGAAGCTCCTATATTCACCAAGGAGCTAAGACCAAGACTGGAGTACAGATAATCACTGTAAGCCAGGACTGATCCAAAGTTTAAGAAATCCAATGTTTTTAATACTGATTTCAGTGGGATTTAAATCAGTGAATTACTTACTTCAGAAGGCTTACACAGCATAGTGTTATGAATTATTGCATTTAATATTCTCATGACATTATCAATATATCTTGTGATGTATAACAAGTAAACCACCCTAAGTGATTCATAAATCTGTTAATTTATGAGTTATTAGAAACAAAAAACAAAAAACACCCAGTGGAAAAATAAGAATATTATTAGTGTCTCAGGGAAAACATCATTCTTTTGATCCTTGCCCTGCACAATATTTTATTTGTGGTATGTTGTGTTGTGTAGGACATAGAATGAAAGAGCACAATTGCCTCATAGAATGATGGACCTGTCATGTTGAGAAGTTTTTTTTCTAAAAGCCAAGAAATCACTTGTCAATGTCAAGTCACCCATCCCCAATGTGACATGCACATTGTGAGTTGAAGCAAAGCTTGGGGGACGACAAAGCGGTATTGCACACTTGGATCCCATAACTGAATGTGAACAAATGTAATACTCAAGTATAGCTTTCATGATGAAATAAAAGATATCTCACCCATGAAAGGGGATTATTATCTCTGGTATAGAAGCGTGACCCCTCATTAAAATATCCATGGTCAAGTCCATCTCTTCCAGTAAGAGCTTCTTTTTATTCTGCAGTATTGTTTTAGTTGTAAAAGCTCACATTTTAGTTTGAATCAGACTGTGGGAATTAGAAGTAAATCCGGTCAAATTCTCATGGATCTTTTATGAGCTTTATTTTTTTTCCTGTAAAGCAGCATTTTACTGATCATTACTGCTACTTTGAAAAAGTTAGTATTTCTTAGGCTTTCTTATATGATGAAATAAGCCAAACCTTTACTATATTGTGAACATGTTTTTTTTCAAATCTGCTAACTAAAAAGAAGTATTATTCCTAAAACAGGTCACAAAACAATATAAAAACAGGATTAAAAACAAAAACAAAAACAAAAACAAAAACACACTTTTTTATTATATTAATTTATCAGAAATCAAAATGGTGAGGAAGCATTTCAATTTAAACTTGTAAATCTTTAATTACTGTAATTAATTAAGAATTTTTCAGATCTTGTGTCCCTTAATTGTTCTGTTTTAGCTGAATTTTTAACTATTCAGGGTTATCTGTATTTTGGGATTTTAGTAAATAGTATAAGAAAGTTGTCCCTTACTGCATGGGGATATGAAGGCCTTTGCTCTCTGTAACATTTGGAGTGAAAAGATGCACCATATCTAAGTTACCCCCAATTAGTTAATATCAGCCAGGTACTGACAATACTTCGATACTGTCGATATTTCAGTTAAACAGTGGTAGCCTACTTCCTATAGACTGTCATGCTGGGCACGCTGGGCACTTGTTCAGACAACCATTTCTCCTGTTTTCTGTGGCTTCTCTTTTTCCAGTCACACCAATGTAGATAAGGGAATGGATCAGATAGGAACAGGTAAACTTTTTAACTGCCTACAAGTGTCAATGTACAGGCCTGCTTGAAAAATAAAATTAATCGGGACCAGATACCAATGGGTACATAGGCTTGCAATTAACAGTTATTTAGCCACAGTAAAAAAAAAAAAAAAAAAAAGAAAAAAGAAAAAAAAAAAAAGGAGGTCCCATTGAAAGGGTCATGGTGACCGTTTATTAAAAAAGCATGTGGCAGGAAACTGGCATGGGAGTCTTTTTTTAGGAATAGGAATCTGAGGGGATGACAGGAGACACATGGGAGAAGTTTGGGATGGATTTAATTCCTGTATTTTCTTTACAAACAAGCAGAAGCTCTATTTCCATGGGTAAATACCCATCAGATGTTTCCAAGAGCGGGAAAGAATGCAAAGGCCTAAAGTCATTCAGGAAGATGTTAAGATGTCTGGAGAAGCAAACAAAAGATACATGCCTCAGTGTGCCTGGGCAGAATGCCAACATAGGAGGTGGTGCTGGGCAAACTCAGGTGTTCCTAAAGAGAATGGACTGCTGCCAGTGACATTTCTGCAATATAAAAATTAGCTTCTGCTCACCAAAGAAGGAGTATAAACAATAGTATCTAAATGCTCTATTGGCTCTTCAGTTTTCGTCAGGTAAATATATTCCCTGGTATCTTGCCAGAAATATTCCAGGATAGGTGCTCTTCCACATGGTGAAGGATGTTACATTGACGAGTGTTCAATTTGTGTATGTAGATACCTTATGTATGTGTGGGTAAGTTATAGTTCCTTTGAAATGCACAGTAACAAAAATAAATAAATAACATAAAATAAAACCATGTTTCTTTTAGCACTCCACAAAGCACCCTTTGGCAAAAGAACACATTAATTCATCAGCCTCCCAGGTATTATTTGTAAAAAATACATCATTTCCCATATTGGATATCACCCTTAGTTAGCTTCCCCTTGGCCAGTAATGTAATAACCCTTCACATTTCTCCATTCGTAATTTTCTTTTGTATACATTCTTACTCTACTTCAGCTGAGGGGAATTTAACATTTCTGTTCCAAGTTCTTCCATGAAGGTTTACACTTTGATTCATATATGTTCTGACAACATACTTCAAGTGCTTTATTTTAATAAGGACTGTTTTCATTACACTGTTTGGGATTTGGTAGAAGAAACACACTCAGAAAGTTGTCTGCTTCTTAAAATGTAGCTAAAGGCCTTTAAGGTCCTGTTTCTTGGACCATAAAACTTGTCTGTGATGATTGAAATGAGAATTCTGTTTGACCTTTTGTGACTTAATTTCATGCTTGATTTCCACTGCTGCCACTACTTTACCTCAAAGGCTGTAGCTGCGTCCCTAGGATGGAGGGGGTCTCCTCAGCAGTGCTAGATGGAGAGATGAGTGCCTGCTCTGCACCGCACCCAGCCTCTCCTTCTGCCTAAACCAATTACACAATTTTGATGCCAAACTGACCTTTAAATCCCAAAATAAAACGCATGTTAGTTTTCAACCTCTTTCTTTTGGGGTCTCTGCCTAATGTGGCCACATATAGTACAGTAACTGTGTACTCTTCATTCATTCTTGAAATGTCTTTCCCTCCAGTTTTTAGTGATGTACAGTTGCAAAGCTTATAAATGTGTATTTAGTATTATCTAAGTTCACTGATTTATCTGCTGGATATTGCTGTAAATGTTGCTATCGATTCTCAGGTTTCACTCGTAAACAGAGCAATGACTCATGTCCTGTTCTGTCCAGCACATACCTGTAATCAGCACCATCTGCCACCACATGCTCTGCTAAACCACCAGCTCTTGTTCTTTTAAAGTACTGCTTCTTGTTCTTACCCTTTTTCTGTCAGTCATTGTTGAAACAGTAATGAACATTTAAAACACAGACACATTATGTACTTGCAGGTTATTAGTGCAGTGTCAATGCCTTTTCCTAAACCTAGAGAAAGGATTTTGGTTTCTCCAGAGCTGCAGGAGAATTTTTTCTGATTTTGATCTGAGAGCTTTGATGCAGAGGACAGCTTTACCATCAGAAGTGTGGAAATCATTAGCAAGGGTCACTGTGGGTCTGACAGCATTTCAGCCCTCTGGACCTTCAGATTTTGGCATTTATGCCAGGAAATGGCCACGAGTGATTCTTTGTGAAGGAGTAAGCCATGTCCTGCAGTCACTTCATCACACAAGCTATCAGATAGCCTTCCACAGATAATAAGCATAGGGTGCTGCTAATCAGAGCTCAAACACAATTTTTATTCAAACAATCCAGACAGGAAAACAGGCTTTTTCTGTTCAATTTCATGCCTCACTTTTGGGTGCACAATGCCAGTTGGGATTAACTCTATTTTATCCATTAAATATATATATATTTTATATTAAATTTTAAAGCCTCAGAATATTAAGTATCTGAACATTTTCCTATGACAGGGTAGCACAAATAGAGATAAAGGCAAAGTGGACTGAAGGCCATCAAAAAAAAAGATGAAAAATGGATAAGAAAATGAAATGCTGCCTGAATGTTTCAAAATGCATGACTGAAAATAAACATATACTTGTCTTCATTACAACTTGAAGTACAGGTTCTGGAGATAAAGCCCTCCAGATTCTCTACCAGCATGACTTCAGAAATGCTGTGCTAGTATGTAGCAGCACAAGGTCTAATTTAAGTCACACAGCTGCCCTATTGCAATAGACTCCCTAGTAGGCACAGTGTCACCATAGCAAAGAGGTCTACCACAGCATGAATGCACAGATTTGAGATGAGCACTAATGGATAAGCCTCCACTCAGAAGCTGCAAAAAGCCATGTAGCACCTTAAACTGAGGCCACACCTTAAACTGAGGCCACCCCCAACAGACACACCACAAATGTCTGACCAAGGTAACTTTGAACTCTGTGCTAGGTGAATTTCTGTCTGGATGAGGAAAGTCTGAAGTAAGGGAAGGAGACCTTGACTATAAATATCCCTCTGCTCCTTTGCAAACTGGAAATTAGCACAAGTATTTCTACAGCTCAGCAGATTCCTGTTAGCACAGCTGGTGAGGGCAGGTAAACCTGTCACCTCCTGTGGGTTCCACACTGTGGAAACCAGTCTGACTTCTGCTTAGTAAAAATCTATGAGATTTTCTTTTAAGTTAGCTAATCAAAACAGATAATTAATTGAGAGTAGGACAATCTCTGGTGATGCACCACTTCCAAAATGCCTGAAGACCCATTGCTATGATGAACCATATTCTGTCATAGAAATAAAACCACAGGCCTGAAAAACCATGTTTAATTTTATGGGCTACTATTACTTCTGTTTTCTCAGTGCTCACTTACATGTAGTCTAATTAGAATATGACGTCTTTCTGGGACTGCCATTAAAATCCTGTCTTGAGGGAGGCAACATTTATATGGGATTCATATTGCACAAAATATAATTAGAATGATTATTAATTAGGTCACCAGTGTTTTTCACCATTGCATGGTAAATTATCTTAGACAGTATCATTTCATATAAAAATTGATATATATTCACCAATGTTATCTACAGCATCCTTTACACCTCCAGTATCATGCTTGGGAAAGGGTACTGAGTAGCAATACCTTTCATTTGTATTTAAGGAAATCTTAATATGCCCACTTATCTTTACAGGAGTAATGGAGCTGAGCAGATCTCTGATTGGTGTTCTAACTGTATATTACTGTCATGCTTAAAGTACTGACTTATTGCTGAAAAAAAAAAATAAAAAAAAATA
>CM021729.1:63369874-63384598 GCA_011074415.1 Stictonetta naevosa | reverse complement strand
TAGCCTAGAAGTCCATCTGGGAAATTTCCTGGCTCCCTTCTCACATGAGAGATTGAAAATGTGTGGGATTTTTTGTTGGATCACTACAAAGAGATTAAAGGAGAGGAACAAACACTTTCCAGCCCTTCTCTGACACCTGACACCCTAAAGAAATGCTGTAATCCCACTGCCACTTTAATCCCAGAACAGGAAAACTTGTGGGGTCACTGGGTCTGTACCCCTATGCACATGATTTTACCAAACCTACCACGTAAGACTTCAGCACTTCTTATGCATAGAGGTGAAAATTTCACATTTGTGATGTTCTTCTCCATGCTTTACTCCTTGACAATTTTCTTGCCTGACTCTTGAGCATAAGCTATTTAGTGTCCCTTTCAAAGTGAGCAAAGTTCTTATTCAGTTTCCTTCACTGTGGTACTTTTTCCTGAATTAGTCAATAAATGGAAGACCCACTACAGGATTTAGCTGTGCCACCAGGTTCTCCACCAAAGAAGAAGGATCTCCCAGACAAAACTGGATCCCAGTTGTACCATGGCCAATATGCCAAGCTGGGTTTCCTATAGCTTGAGCTCAACAGGGCAACATGCAATGAGGTACAGTCACACAGCTTGCTTACTATGTCCTCTCCCAGTCTCAGGCTCCTAATTGATATAAAACTACTCTTGGAGAAGTCCTGTGTGAGGAAGGATTGAGAAAAGCTGCCATGACTGTGCTGATGCTGTTTATTTGCAGGAGGGAAAAGCCTGTGTAAACAGCCGCTTCATTTGCAATTCTCCAAGGCACAGTTGGAGCTAAGCAAGGATGTTAAGATTGAACCATCTGCAGTTTGTTTAACTATTTCTTTTTTAGAGGTGAACAATACTTTCCCAACAAAACAGCCATTAATAAGATCAATGTTATGCCAAAATTCTGTAGCTTCTTTTTTTTTCTTTTTTTTTTTTTTTTTGTTAACTGTAAAAATGTTGGCAATGTTCAGGTTTCTTATGCTTCTATACTATCATTTTCCCTTTCCCTCACTTTTCCCAAGTAACACTAATTGGGAAAAAAAAGGAAAAGAGGGAAAAGTGGAGAAGAATAGAAGAAAAAAATCCCGATTTTCTAAACAGAATTATTTTTTGAAAAACAATGTATTACTTATTAGTAATAGTCATGTTATAATACATCTTATTATCTTTGGCAGGTAAAAATGTTTGATTATCCATAACTGAAGAAATATTGTTTCCGTATTAAGCAATTTAGCATTTTTGTGGTTAAGTATATCATTAATTTTTTGGTTGGAAGGGATTCCATTTTGTTCAAATTTATACACCACAGCTAATCCAACTCAAAGTTTCAAGTGCACTATAAACAGAAGCTGTTCAAAGTGTCTCAAAGGGTATAGTGTTTATGAAGTGAGTAAATCCAGAATTTTCTTGCTCACCAAAAACAGAAAGAAAGAAACAGTCCAAATTCAATAGGATTTGACTTTGCCTAGGCTTCTGTTTCCCCAGATTGTAACTGCGTAATTCAGCTGGAAAGGAAGACAAAGCATGATACTTATGTGTTATCTCAGACGGCTTTCAAAGTCATTTTAGAATTTGTGTATTTAGTGATGATTCTCATTCAAGTGGGTATGAAACTTGACAGACTTCCACTTTGGGTCATATTTCCTGAGGCAGACCCAACGTGGAAATTCTCAGATTGCACAACATGCTCCATGCTAGACCTCTTCCAGCTGTGGCTGTACTGCTTTGGAAACATGTGACAAAGGAATAAGCTAGATAATGCCCATAAAAGCAAGAAAATGGCCATTCTCCACCCAGACAAGTCATCTTGTCAGGCTAGCTGTCTCTCTGTGTCTCAGGAGCACTTTCTTACAAGAAATATGAAGAACAGCTATATATATTTAAAAAATAAATATATAGCTATATATATATAAAAAATAAATATATAATCAAATCTTGATTATTATCTTTCCTGGCATATTCTCCCTTGTCTTTGGCAACACGCATTTTTGGGACTGAGGTAAGAGTTGCCTAGGTGCAGTAGTCCTAAATAGCCTTTAAACAGTACATATTCCTGAAACATATTTCAGTCCCTAGAGGATTCATTTCTACATCTGATTTCATAACATCCTGCAGCAATGAGGTCAGGTTTTAGAGAGCTACCCAGAATAATTCCTGAAGCTTTCTCTTCTGAGTGAATAATTCTATAAAGAGTTATTACTGCATGCAAAGTAAGAGATTTTTATTTCCTACAGGTAGAATTTCATCAGGTTACCAACCAGATGAATGTTGCAAAATCTTTCCAAAAATGTTTGCAAACATCTTCAGATTCATCTGTTCCAAACCATTTTCATCAGCAGCAAGCTTTATATCATTTCTTGCTTCTTTTTCTTTTGTGAGTATACTCAAGAGCCTGGATCCCTGCACAGACTTTGAGAGACTCTCTTCCATTGTGAAAACTGGTTATTTATTCCTGCACTTTCTACCTTCCTTCTTATTCCATGGGAGAACTTATACCCTTATAGTATTGCAGACCCATTTCACCTAGACACTTCTGCAAGGGATCAAATGTTAAGATGAAAATACATATTCTTCCTCAATTAATTTAAATTAATTTTTAATGGACCTTTTATTTTTTTTTTCACTGACAGGCAAAAATTCCTTTGTCAAAATGCTATATATCTTTGGAAATTTCAAACTGAAATGTCATTTGTCTATGTAGGTGTCTCTATTTGCCAATTTTGCTAAACTAAAAAACCTGCAGAAAAGGAATCTAGAGAGAGATCAGTCAAGCATCCTGGCAACTGGAAGTTTTGAGATAACAGGGAAAAAAGGCTATGAACAGCAGATGGAACAACACAAAACAACAAGACAAGTATGCAATCCAGCAAGCAGATCGAGACATTTCCAAACTTCTGTCTGCTGATTGCTGCCAGTCTGTAGGAGCTTACTAAATGACTTAAGATACTTATTAAAATGTACTTCACTTAATGATAGGTCAGGGTGATGGTTGGACTTGATGATCTTGAAGGTCTTTTCCAACCTAGATAATTCTATGATTCTATGGACACAAACATGGAAATGCAAGCCTCAGATAAGAACAGCAATATCCTTAATAATATGGATGAGACTTTAAGTTGCATCCAGGCAAAATATTACAAATTCTCATTCAATTTCACCTTAAATATAGATTTGAAGAGTGAAGCATTTCACACCATCTCTCCCAACAATCCTTGAGGTAACTTTGAAGCATGCTTTGAAGCAATGCAAGTGTTGCACAACAGGCTGCTCAAATGATTCAAATTGGCCATGGCCCCACTGTTCTTAGGGCCAACACCGCTGGCTGGCTGCCACTAAAGGAAGAATCAGGAATGGGGACAAAGTTCCATAAAGGTCAGGAGGAAAGGGGAGCCTACCTAGCAGCCACCAGCCCAGCCAACGCAGCTGCAAAAGCATCAAGCTTGCCTCTGGAGAGCATTGCACGCTGATCCTGTGGTCCATTCCCCTGCTCTCCCCAGCCTCTTCCAGCCCCCTGCTTCACAGCCTTCAGTCAGGAAAGTTCATTTTTGCTGGTGGTGCTGAGAAGCCTTGAACTGTCTCTGCATGCATGTACGTGTGGATGGGGTTATTAGTGCAGCTGTGCTCCAGACACCTCTGGTGGCTTGCCTTTCCCTGAGCACACAGTGCACGAGGTGGATCCTCCACGGTTCTTGTTCGTGAAGCTGGAGGAGCTGCTGGGTTTGCAGTCTGAGCTGGGAGCTCAGGAAGGAATGAAACTCAGTAAGTGATCATTTATTCTGGCATACAATACTTCCTCCATTGTAGAATGACCTATCTGCAGTCTGTGCAGCTCCTCCTAATTGTAAGATGTCGGAAACTTTCTTTCCCCTCTGTAGGCCATTTAGGCTGAAAACACTAAGGAAAAAAAAATCTCCATTGTCTTCACTGTACTACAAAATATGCACAGGAAAAAAAGAAAAGAAAAAAAAAAGAAAGAAAAAAAACACTGCTCTACATTGGAACAGCAAAAGAGAAATAGATGAAAGGAAAGAAAAAACATGAATGTTTTGGAAAAGGATCCATTTGGTAAATAAATTATATTGATAAATTAAACATAATTATATTATGCAAACTTAGTAATAAATCACGATATGTCATGTGTATCTTTCATTCCAAGTAATACAAAGGCTTTACAGCTCATGAATAAACCAGAATACAATCAAGTACAGAAGAATCTGTGTGGGGTTTGGCAGTATTTGGTATTACCATCTGTGCTAACTACTGGAAGAGGGTATATCAGTCACACTTGCTGATTATATCAGACTTTAACTGTGCCAGTTAGTAAGAAAGGAATCAAATTTTAGATTTCTTCAACCAGGCTGGTTGTCTGAAATATGTAGAAGACAAGACAATGTAAATAAACAGTGAAAGTATCAGAGCGATAAAAAACAAACAACTGTGCAAACAGAAGATAGGGAGTGCCTGGCTGTAGATCAGTTGTGCAAACAGGAGCTGGGGACTGTCCTGGACCACAACTGAACATGAGTCAACACTGCCACACTGGTGGGGGACGCCCTAGGGGCATCCAAAAGGACTGCCAGAGATGGGACACATGAAGTAATCCCTCAAACCCACTGTGCCCTGATAAATGTTCAGATGAAGCGTTGTGTCAGTTTCTGAGCACAGCACATCAACAAAGATATCAGCCAACCAGAGAGGCACTGCGAAGTTTATGATCCACAGTCCACAGACAAGGCTGGGAGAAGTAGTGCTGTAATGGAGAAGGCAGCAGAAAGCAAAGTAGGATGGTTTCAAAAATGTACATGTCTACTGCAGAAAAGTCCCTTACATGTAGGAAAAAGAGTCAAGGAAACCATAGACTGGGCAAGGAGAAGTAGAGAGATGATGGAAAGGAGAAGATAGATTGACTATGCACCTTAAAATACTAAAAATTAACTATGTTAATAGATTGGTTAATGATGCTGCTTAGGCTTCATCTCATAAAAAATCAGTTTAATCTGTTAAAATCATTTTAGACTAACATTGCTGGAAAGATTTTAAATGTTGCTTAGATAGAAGGTAGACTAGCTGTTTTTTCCCACCCAGACTTTATGAAGAAAGTTCACATCTCTCCTTCTTCTGACATATGCTGGTGAGACAAGCGAGAATAGCTGCCAAGCATCTTCCAAAAGGAGTTTTCACAGTAACTTTGTCTTGTGCTTTCTGAATATCAGAATTTATGTGAAGAATGAACCTTTCCCATATAGAATCACAGAATCATAGAATCATATAGGTTGGGAAGACCTTTAAGATCATGAAGGCTTCTAAGAGCATGAGGCCTCTAAGATAACGAAGATGATCAAGGGGCTGGAGCACCTCTTCTATGAAGACAGGCTGAGAGAGCTGGGGTTGTTCAGCCTAGAGAAAGACAGCTCTGGGAGACCTTATAACTGGTAAGACCCTGTCACCATGGGTTTATCAAACGCAGGTCCTGCTTGACAAACCTGATCTCCTTCAACAACAAGGTGGTGTGCTCAGTGGACAAGGGAAAGGCTGTGGATGCGGTCCACCTAGACTTCAGTAAGGCTTTTGACATGATTTCCCACAGCATTATCCTAGAAAAAACTGGCTGCTCAAGGCTTGGATGGGTGTACACTGCTCTGGTGAGGCCTCACCTTAAATCTGTGTTCAGTTTTGGGCCACTCACTACAACAAGGACATCTTGGTGCTGGAGCATGTCTGGAGAAGGGCAATGAAGCTGGTAAAGGGTCTGGAGAACAAGCCTTATGAGGAGCAGCTGAGGGAGCTGGGATTATTTAGCCTGAAGAAAAGAAGGCTCAGGGGAGACTTTATCGTACTTTGCAATTACCTTAAAGGAGGTTGTAGAGAGGTGGGGATCAGGCTCTTTTTCCAAGCACCAAATGATATGACGAGGGGAAATGGCCTCAAGTTGTGCCAGGAGAGGTTTAGGTTGGATATTAGAATAAATCTGTTTACTGAAAGGGTTGTGTGGCGTTGGAATAGGCTGCCCAGGGAAGTAGTGGAGTCACCATCCCTGGAGGTCTTCAAGAAAGGTGTAGATGTAGAACTTAGTAGCATGGTGTAGTGGTGGACTTCAGTACTATGTTAAAGGTTGAACTAGATGATCTTAGAGGTCTTTTCCAAACTGAATGATTCTATGATAACGACTTTACAATACTTAAAGGGGGCCTACAGGACAGCTGAGGAGGGACTCTTTGTCAGGGGATGTAGTGATAGGACAAGGAGAAATGGTTTTAAAATGAAAGGGGGTAGGTTTAGATTAGATATAAGGAAGAAATTCTTTATTCTGAGGGTGGTGAGGCACTGGACCAGGTTGCCCAGAGAAGCTGTGGGTGCCCCATCCCTGGAGGTTTTCAAGACCAGGCTGGATGGGGCTTTAGGCAGCCTGGTCTGGTGGGAGGTGTCCCTGCCCATGGCAGGGGGGTTGGAACTACGTGATCTTTAAGGTCCCTTCCAACCCAAGCCATTCTGTGATTCTATGTTCATCTGGTCCAACCTTTGACCTAGCACTGCCAAGTTCCCCATCAAACCATGTCACTAAGCCCTACATTTACACGTTTGTTGAAGACCTCCATGGATGGTGACTCAGCTGCTTCCCTGGGCAGCCTGTTCTAATACTTTACAACACTTTCAGTAAATATTTTTTCCTAATTTCCAACCTAAACCTCCCCTGGGGCAACTTAAGGTGATTTCCTCTTGTATTATCACTTGGTGCATGGAAGAAGGGACCAATCCCCAACTCACTATAGTCTCCTTTATGCTAATTGTTGAGATATATATAGCTTTTGAGTTGATTTCTGGGTGAACGGTGGAAAGTAAGCAGGCCAGAGCATGCTTGGATGATAGCAGCAGGTGAAGATTTAGAAGAATATCCTCAGCTACTACCTTGCACCATTTAAGAGACTATCTTTCTCTTTACAAATTCTTGAGCTCTTACTACATGCCACCATGGGACAGTGCAGTCTATGAAATTCACAATTTAGGAAACACAACAATGGAGTTACACCACACATGATCTGTAGCAGCAACTACATCAATCAAGACACATATTCCTGGGCCATTTGTCCACTTCAGTGCCTAAAAGGAGCCAGCCTCCAGGACTCCCTACATCCCAAGAACAAACAAAGCTGTAATAACTCACAGCCTAATGAAAGCAAACTGAGTATACTGCACATGTACCCTGAAACTTGCAGGGTCTTTCAAGAGAAAATTTTAGTTCAGCCAAAACATTCAGACAAAAGGAGAGATTTAAATCCCTTCCAGACATGGAGGCATGAGACACAAGGATATGTTCTATTTATTTAACAAGCCAGAACTGGAGAAAGAGCCCTCAAAATACAATTACAGTGGTAAAAATAAAAATACAGCAAACCAAGTATTATTACAGGCTATGAAAGATGAAGCCAATGGTAGGATTACAGAACCTGCACTCCCAGACATTTTAATACCTATGCCAGACAGAAATGCTGCATGATAATATGAACATAGTGAAACACTAGAAATCAAGCTCCAAGGAACAGATGGAGGCAAAGCATCTCCTCTGAAACTACATTTCACCAAAGGCTTAACTCCCAGCTTCATGTAGAGCAGCCATCCATTAGAAGTCACCCTCAGGTCATACTCCACAGAATTTTGGAAATACTGCTTTCTCCTATTCTGTGTGTGGGAAAATGCAACATTAGATCATTCCCCAGTATAAGAGACAGTGTATTCCTCGGATAATGTTGGGATTTACTCTGTGGAGACAACATCTACTGGCAGCATGGTAAGTATGTCAGCAAGAGCTGGCTGAAGCACATATTCCATATGAGTGTGCAAAGCCATTACCCAAAAATATCATCAAGAGAATATTGAAGACATTGAGACAACATAAGGTCTGCTGCTGTGATACAGGATTTTATCCACAACATTTTTCACAATCTGCCAAATCCAGAATTGGAATTGTAAAATAACAAGAAATGTGGGCCCAAACACGACCAAATATAACACTCATGATTAAAGGTCATCTGAGAGAAATTAGAGTAATGGTCCAGCTTAGTAGCTAGGCAATACGTGAAGTACAAGAATCTTACAGAGAAAAAAAATGTTTTAGATGTTAGAATTTGTTTTGTAGTGTAATGCAAGGAGGACGCTTTCCATGAGGCAGAGAGACTAACTCCAGAAGAACAACTGACTGTTAGAAAATTTTCCTAGGGTTGCTTCAAGATCCTTTTCAACAGGTAAATGCCATAATACCCATTTCTCATTTTGTCCTGTTCTTCTGCTATCCTAATATCACAAAACATATAGTGAGTTAATGGGTTAAATCACATAGAAGAAACCAAACTATATTATGAGAAGATGAGTGATAACATTTTCCAATTGAAAAGGAAATACGTGAAAGAGATATTTCTAAACAGAATAACAAAAAAAAAAAAAAAAAAAAAAAAAAGAAACACAAAATTTATTTTGATAGGCACCTTAGTTCCAGGTCTATTTTCCTTGGCAATAGTGCCAATTTAAGAACATTTTAACACTGCATATGTAGAGATATGATTTAAATGGACTGTGTCCATGAATCAGACAGCCCAGAACTAGCAATTTCACACACATCAGCAATTGGAGCAAGTTAATATTCATCGTACAGATGCCCTCTGCTGTGTTTACACATCTACTTTTTAAAGACCATGTAAAATTGTACAGGAAGATTTGGCCTGACATCCCTCCATGACTTTTGTTGATTTATTTTTTTTTTTCTTCATTTGCTTTATATGTTTCATGTTCACTTACTACAGGGGACAGTTCCTGTAGAAGCAATGGGATATACTGTGAAATGAAGCTCCCATAGAAGTTTGTGTCTGGAGGATCAAGACCTCTGCTGGCACTGATTTAATCAAAGGGGAGAATTTCCTCTTCTACTGGTCAGAGCTGGACCTGAGGAAGATCTAAACTCCATGTATCCTACAGATCAAAAGAGCTCTTTAGAGAAGAAAAAAAATGGGTAACTGTAAAGGAAGTTACAGCTGTTTGCCATTTAATGAAGTTAAATGCATGTGTAAATGTTTATAGACTCCATACTGAACTTAATTTTTTGGAAACAAGACTTTTGCAACTTAATCAAATACTTCACAGTTTTTTCCTGGTGGATTGTTAGCTTTGCATAATTCCTCATGACAATCTGCAAATGCTCCATGCTTTTGAACAAACTGAAACATGGTATTACCTGCCTTTACAAGAGTACCATAGTATTTTACTACTGAAAATAGCCTTTATGCAAACCATCTACACTAACACGATTGGCTTGCTTTTTAATCTCATTTTTTTCTCTCCACTTTCCTCAATATACAATTAGATACTATTTGAAAACAACAACAGTAACAACAAGGAACCCACTCAGAGTTCTGGGTAGGGGCCAGGCACTCCGTATGGATTGAATGAATGGTTTCCTCTAAGCAAGGCAAACTTTCAGTCTCTCATCTGGAAAATATTATGCAAGCAGAAGCTCAGGATCAGCTATTACCTGCCTTCAGCTATGTCTGAAGCCATTATCAGTTGATTTTTACTCTTTTAGGTGGGGGAAGAAATATAAACATCTCAAAAAGAGTTTTGTCATGAGGTAAGGGTAAAAAAAATTGAGGTAATTTACAAAATTTTGTAGAAACATAATTTAATTTAGTTAAAATTAGGGAAAAGAGGTTTTTCATTTTGCCAAAATGGGATTGCTCTCTTCCTCCCATCCCTAAAACTTCTTGTTCAGCCTGGTGGGCTGAATTCATGTGCCCTAATCTTCCTTACAAAAACAGCCCCCCAAAGCACCCATGGACTCCCCTGCATCACTGCTTCCTGATTTTCCTGAAGGAAAATTTACATAATAGCTTTGAGGTTGGAAGCATTTTATTCCTGAGAATGGATAGCAAGGAATGCCAGGGTAATCCTCTGTAATTAAGTAATAATGATGTATGGGATCTGAGCAAAGATCATAGTAAATTTCTTTCCATAAATGAATGATTAATCCCAGTTAGTGCTACTATGGAAAAATCAGATGGGTGTCCGTTTTTTCCATTATATCTCACACTTGGCTCCTCTCTTAAAGCTTTTCTCCATTCTGCTTTCTTGCGATTCCCTTGCCACTGTGTGTTGGAGCCCAGGAACTCTCTTTCTGGGCAAGGAATACAGTCCATCATTCATCTCCACTGGCTCTAGCAATGAAGAATTGCTAGCAGCTACAGTGGCACTGGATTTTAATGACATCCTTGTAATAGAGAAGGGGAAGCAATTGACTCCCAACACAAGCTGCATTGAAAGGACTGCTGCAGCATTTGCGTCTCAAAGGATGAAACATCGCTGAGCATCAATGGACCCCATGCAGCCTCCATCTCTGTCTCATCGACCTCCAGACAAGACAGACAGCAGTAGGAGCGGGGAAAGTGTTAGTCCAGCTCCCAGACCTGGCAGATCTCCACATCCAGGCTCAGCACAGCAAGCTGTCAGACCAATAAAAAGTTCTGACCTTGAACTCCTCACCAGAAGGCAAGAGAGTGGCACCACCACCACCACCGGCAGCCCTCTCCTCTGAATTCAAGGCACAAACCTTTAAATGGCTTACCAGCACTCACACAGAAACGTGCCAATCCCAAAACAATCAAGGGAGCCTTGCAATTAAATGTTTCCCCTGGTACCTCCCCCTCTCCTCCCTGCTTGCCCCATGAAACAAAACACTCCTGTTTCCCTTTCTGTCAGACCGGAGACTACAAGAGCCATATTTAAACTCAGATAAAATAAAGGCATGTCCCTCATGGCCAAAGTGTAAGATGTCATTTAAATAAACTTTCACAAAAATCACAAAGTGCCTCACTATAAATGAGTGATTCTTAGCGCAGCCAGTGATCAACAAACTCACTTCCTAATTAAGTGTAGGAGTGTAATGAGGAACAGGGCATCCTTTGTTTCTCCAGCCCGTGTGAACTCCAGCCACAAGTCCCCAGACTCCCCTAACTCCTGAGTTCGGAGCTTGTAATTAGTACATAAGGAACCAGGTACCACGGCAGCAGCCTCTCTGACAGTGGGTCCATTCACTGCCAGCCAGATGTAATGGGTGTTCAAAGGGCGCCGGCCGGCTTGCATTGCGTGGTGTTGTATGACACTATAATCTCTGGGTTCCAGCCCTACAATCAACAGGCACTGTCATTTTTAATGCATTCTAATTAGATGGTATGGTTTACAGAGAAGTTCACCGATGCGAGCAGAGCTACTGGGCTGGCTGGTCTGGAGGCAGGTTGATCAGTGTGCCTAATATTTCTTACACCAGCCCCAGCTATGCTAGCAGCAGAGATATTTGTGTTAGTGTGATAAAAATCGTGTCATGGGGTGTGCAGTTGAATTAGGGAGCTTTCAAATCTGCCTCCTCTCGATAGATTCCCATGACCAAAAAATAAAAACTGGAAAAAACACACATGCACATGCAAATTATCTAAGACAAATGAAAGCGAACCTCCAGCTGAGACACCAGGAAGTCTCCAACAGGAGCCTGCTCAAACCTCCACATCGACTGCCCCCCTCTGCACTGCCAAAGGCAGACCTGAGGCAGCAGGGGCTTTGCTACATGTCCTCCCTCCCAGAAGAACCAGCCTCTGAGACAGCAGACCACATTCAGGAAGCAGGAGCCACTGCTGTCTCCCTTGCAGAGGCTCTTTGCTTGAGGTCTTGGATGAGCTCACTAACATCAGCTGGACAGACACTTGCCTGCCAGGGGGTATATCCACACCATCAGCCAATACAATCAATAGTGCTGAAGGTGATGTGTGATAATAAAATATTTGATTTTAAAGAAAGAAGGTATATTAGCAATATTGGGTGTAAAGTGCTGCTCTTAGGGAAGGCATATGGATTCTTCCTGCATCTTGACAGCTTTACTGTCCCACAGCCAAGACAAGATGCAGAATGCAGCTTAGGTTCAAAGCTCCTTCCCAGCAGCTTCTTGACAACAATAAAAATTTTCACACAACACTCTGATGCAGCACTTAATGAGCAGAGCAACTTTGTTCATGCAATTTGCATAAACACCTGTATGAGTACATGTTTAATCACAGGCTAACAAAGCCGCTACAGAAAGGTTTGTGTGGCCAGCTTGTATTTGTAAGCTCTGGTCTGAGGGGTATGTGGGCACACTGTATAAAAGAATAGCAGGTGAGCTAATGATAATTACTGGGTCCCATCAGCAAATTATGAACTGCAAATGAATCAGCCTAACAAGCTGAGAGTCTGCAGGCTATCATATGCTCACATTAATCATTCACTGAATTACTTTTAATACAATAGTAAACGTTCAAACAGAAACATCAAAGTTTGTTTGTAAAATA
Source organism: Stictonetta naevosa (assembly GCA_011074415.1). NCBI lineage: Eukaryota > Metazoa > Chordata > Aves > Anseriformes > Anatidae > Stictonetta > Stictonetta naevosa. Next base: position 63,372,234 of record CM021729.1, on the reverse strand, counting down.
CGACAGAGAACCAAACTGAATGCGTTGAATGTAAATTGTGTCTTTGGATTTAATGCTAATTAATGGTGAAACAAAGATACATGGGAGAATATTTTGCAAAACCTCATTCCCCTACCAGATATCCTTAAATACAAAATCCCTTTTGCAGAAAGAGATTATCTATTTTTATTACATGCAGGAGAAGCAGCCCCACACTTACACTTGCAAACAAGTAAGTCATTCATCTAGAAGCAATCATCATGACGTGAGACATTATCAAGTTGTTTGTTCACTTTGTTTCTTTTGTAGATGAATGAGTTAAGGCTATCTCTGGAGCAATGTGGTGATGAAATCCTTCTCCATCTGGTTCATACCTCTTAGCTGCTTAGAGATAGTTTAACCTACATTGCAGGAAGTTATCTTACATCAGGCTAAATTGCTCCATGCAGCCATAACACAGGGGATCAGAAACAAAAGACTTTTACTGGAGCCATTTCTGAGACCCACAGCTATGATGGACTCTGAGCAGGAAAGAACTGAAAAAAAAAAAAAAAAAAAAACTCAGAAGTTCCAGCTTTTGGTAAAACTGATTTATCTTCTTAACTAGGCGTACCCATACGTCTAGTGGCTTTGCTCCAGTGATGATATAATGATTAATAACACGAGTATAAAGGAGGAAAATGCAGTGATGAGGAAGACAGCTTTTCAAGTGACACCCCTCTTCCAGTCTACTCTGTGATTGTGCCTTCTCCATGACTTGAATAATGCTGCTTGTTACGTGTTCGGCAACATCAGACACCACTCAGATTATTCATCTGCTTCTCCAAGTCAAAATCAATATGAGAAAAAGCAATGTGACACAGGCATTATAGGCTTTTTAACAACACTGCTACTGAGGAATTACTAACAGCCCAGCCTCTTTCGAGTTTAACACCCAAGCTGGTTCATACTTGCTCTCAAGATGCATGGCACTTGCTGGGTTTTTGAAAAGAGGTGGACTGCTCATACACATCATTTCAAGATCTGTCCCATTTTTTTCTGTCTTTTCTCCTATTGTAGGGGCTGGGTATTAGAAGCACAAAGACAGCTCATCTAGGGTCAGCTAATGGCAGCTGAAAGAATTGCAGAGGCATCTCCATACCTATTTACCCATGAAGCGCACAAAGCAGCCTAACACATAAGCAGGAATATCTGAAAACCTGGCACAGTCTGTATTCAATATGTGGTAGAAGGGGAGAGATGGGACAAGAAATCTTTGTGAAATGAGATCGGAACAGGTTTGTTTAAGTCAATGCATTTCCACCACAGAGTTTAACTGATTTTTTCTTGTCCCTTTGTATTTTTTTCCACCTCATACCTGTATTTCACATCAAAATGTTTTGATATTTTCCCTTCTTAATTTTTTTTGACTGTCTCCTAAGGTGGACTGTGAACTCCAAGATATTGGTAAACGGGATGTGCATTAGAAAAGCCAAGAGAAGTAAATAATAAATAAAGCTTCCTTCATGCTAACATCAGCACAGAAATCAAGGACTTCTGTCAACAAACAACTGATTTTTGTTGCCCTCAGTGTCACTGTTCAAGACCAAAGATCATTTGTTTTTATTTTTTAGGGCCCATATTTCCCTAAGCAGGAGTTCTTGCAGGAAAAAAAAAAAAAAAAAAAAAAAATTTGTTCAAACTGATTTGTCCTGCTGGACAAACACCTGTCCTGCAAACACCTGCCCATCTGCTCCTCTCTGGCCACATAAAGTCAACTTCCAGGTGCAAGCAGCACATATCAGCTACCAGCTGATGCACAGCAGACTGCAGGATCTCAACTGCACCTGCGCATAGGCCAGGCTGTGTGATAAAAGGGGGAGAAAAAGACGTGGCTAAACCTGAGCCATCTTGCAGCACTTCAGTGGGTGTGCTGACAGGCAGTAGCTGAGAGGGAAGCTGCGGTTATTGGTCTGTTAACAGGCCTCTCTGTAAATCCATCATACTAGGGGAGTCCTTATGTGACATGTGGGAATTAGGATAGGTGGAAAATAAGAAATACACACCAACAATAAAACTGGGTTTTAATCAGAAACATACCTGGTGAGAGAAGGAATGATTTCAGCTTGAAGAACTGCCTTCAACCCCAAGCTACATCTATTCAAATGAGCCACAGTAAGCTTTAAAGATCAGGTCAAAGATCTCATCATGTGAAGGCATAATCCATGTTACAAAATTAACTATAGCAAATCTAAAGAAAATCCTTACTTTACAAAATAATGATTGCAGCCTTAGCCTATTAGTCTGCACAAGTTGAAAACACAACTATGTCAGTAGTAATTTCATTTAATTAATTCAACATTGCATTATGCAAACTCCGTTGTATAGAGTGTTAAAAAAAA
>CM021729.1:63351376-63362543 GCA_011074415.1 Stictonetta naevosa | reverse complement strand
AGTGCAAAATGTAAATTCTAACACTGATTGAGGTTAATGATCTTAATCATTACTTTTTTTTTTTTTTTTTAATTTCCCATTGGGGGAATAGTATAACTGAAGATGATGCTGATACTGAACATTGTTGTGAAAACCACAGAAAAATAATTCAAGTAGTTACAGACTAACAGGCAACAGAGCTGGTAAAAATAGCTCTGAGCAGTTCTTCAAAGCATAAAGCTCCTTGTAATTGCTGCCCTACTGTCCACCTCTCTCTCAAAGACTTTTTGCCTGTTGGACTGCCTGATCATCTATTATGAATGTGAAGACAGAAGAGATGAGATCTTCTGAGGAAGAAGAATAACCCTATTTGGTAAAAAATAGTTTCTGGGAGCCTTTATGTTTCTACATTTGGCATTTGCCCATGTTGCCTTGTGGCTTTAAAGTACTTAAAGTCAGTGGGATTGGAGATGAGCATTTTTCAGGAGAGAAAGCCAAGAAAAATGTTGGGACTGTAAGGAGTGGTGGTTCCAGTACATTTTTTGCTCTGATTTTGCTTTTAACACTAAAATCTGGTGGTAGGGAGGGACATACATTATTGGAAGTTTCATCTTTCACATGGTACATAAATCTGAGGTCTTAACCACATGTGGTTGTCAAATAACTTGCATATCTTTGTGTAGGAGCTGCAATATTAAACTGTCCTGGACCTATTACACCCAAGAATCAAAAACTAAAAAAATCCTTTATGTTCAACTTCTCAGCTTCTTCAGTTAAAGAGCACTTGAACAATTCCTACCACGGCCCAGCACGCACCCTGAGGCTATGCCAGCACAGTGAGATGCCCTGCAGGCTGAGCCACAGCATGTGATCACATACCCACCCGCAGTCCACCACAGTTGTGGTGTTCATGGGTTTGCACCAGTTTCATTTTACACTTCAGGCAGCATGGCCAAGGCATGGCACCTTGTTCGGCTTTGGTAAGTCGAGAGGGCTCCTGTCTGAGCCCTGACACAGGAGGTTCCCTTGGCGGTGCTCTGGGAAGGGCAGGGTGCTTGGCACCGTGAGATGGGGCTGCGGGGATGTGCTGGGCCAATGTCACTTTCCCGTCCAACAGCAGTGATTTCCAATTCTCTGCATATATGGTGTCATTTTTTGGTATCCGTTTATAAGCATAGCTGGAGAACAATGAAGAGGGGGGGTACAAAAATACAAAACAACAACAACAAAAAATCAAGTTTAAAAACATGTGGCAAGTCTGCATGGGACAGCCTGAAAACTTAGACACATGAAACAGCATTCACACGATGCCTCACTTTGGTGATGATGCCCATGATGGACGGCATTGGTGTTACATGTGTGCTCCTGGTTTGTGGCTTGCTCCAACATGTGTGTGGGAGGGGGAGGCAGCTCCATCCCCAGGGGTTTCCTGAGCCCAGCTGGTGGGAAGGAGCTTCCTCAGGCTGCAGGATGGAGGGGATGTGCCTGTGACCAACAGCAAGCTCTTGGAGAACCATGGAGTGCGCTAGGAGCCAGGGCTCACTGTGAGGCTGTGAGGGTGATGGCAGCCTCGTTAACAAGCCTTTTTACCTCTGCACTGTCTTCCCCAGCTGCTCTGGGCAGTATAGCTGCTTAAAAGATGGATCTCACCTTTTCTTTCTTTCTTTCTACATTAAAATAAAATTTGCCTTTTCATTCTTAAAAACCATTTTTAAGGAGCTTAGAAGAAGGGAATGCTCTAACATATCCATCTCATGCCAGAGATGCAATTGTCATACAGCACAAGACAAGGAACAAACAGTCCTACAGCCAGTTCGAAGCAAATTCAAATTAGCTAAAGCAATTGTCCCCCTTTTTACTTAACCTGATTAAATCTGCAGCTCAAGTAAATCAGAAACAGAAATCTGCCCATAAACTGTTATAAATAGGAGCGGCATGTAGCTTTGCACTCACAATATGAATACAGTAGCTAGAACACCAAGAGAAAACAATGACAACATGAACCATCTCCTTTCACAGTCCCTCGCTGATCGATCCATCCCAGTATCATTTCACTCTTTCAACATCACTTTGCGGTGTTAATAGCCATAGCCTTCAGCTGTCTCCAGTTTCCAAAAATCCAACTTAAACTGAAAACTCTTTAGATCTCTTCCTATCTGAAGACTTTATCTGTGCTAGGGAAACAATTTAAAACCTTCAAAACAGACTACATTTAATTGCTTTAATAGGAAAATTGCCACCTCCCACACCTCTCCCTCCTGTTCCTTGTATGAAGTTCCACATGAATAGTCCTGGGTTACAATGGTGTGGTTGTGATGAGCGCACTCAAGAGTTGATAAAATAATTCTTCCCATTGGGATATGAGCACTTAAACATAAATATCATGAGGACACCTACAATGCCACATCCACCCAGGCCATGTGGACCAGTTGCTCATTGGACTCTGGGCCACACGGGCATGGAAATCTCCTGAGATGTGACCTGCCCTTCAGGTGAGCTTTACACACTTTTCAGATGATCCCAATCCTTCCCCAAACAGTATTTCATATTGCTGAACACTGCCCTTCAGAGACATTATGGATTAATCTCCAAGTTCTGGAGGGAAGGAAGGAATGTGCCATACACACCAGTCATGATGGCAGGGTAAGGACAGGTCCAAACCTTAGTCCTTCTTCAAATTAACTGGCAGGGCAATAAATACACACTTTGCTAGTCTTTTCACCTGATGCTGTCCCATGCTGAATGTTATTCACTACAATGCTGAAAATCTACCTGTACTGTTATAAAATATGACAATGCCTAAACTAAGGACTCTGTTTACATTGTTTTTCAAAACATGAGATATGAAATACAATAGGAGGTAGCATGACAAAGCAAGGAGACACAGGGCATGAGGCAGCCTTGGGCTCCATGGCAGTTTGTACAGTATCAGTGGTGAATATAAAGCAAGACATCTGCAGATGCCAGAGAGGCACCCTAACTTCTAGCCTGCATACCCTCCCTCCCTGTTTTTGTCCCAACAAGTTTAAACAGGCGTGGTGTGCTGTCAGCCACTGCCACCAGACAGCTCCAGTCCTGTTCTGCATGGTCACATTTATAAAACCCTTGCCTTTGTGTTTTCTGTTCTCTGTCCCAAGATTATAAAATATAGTAAATTATGTCAAGGATTCACCTTCATTTTCATTCATAAATGGCACACCAGGAATCATTTAAGCAGTGTTAATATGCAGAAATTTACATTATTTTACTTTCAAGAGGTAGCTGCTGAATGATGTTTTTTCATCCACCCAGCCTCATCCTCTGTTCAGATGAGGAAATGAGGCCTGAATGTTGCATTATCTTGGCTCTCTTTGCACAACACATGGTAATTGCACAGCACATGATGTTGGAAATAAGTTGGCTTGTGCAAACAAGGGATTTCAGAAGCTCGAGTCATTCTACCCCAAGATATGAATTAAGAGAACAATAATAATTAGAGTATAACATAAACCGCATAAACCAAATTCCAGTCCCAAGCTGATGGTTATGAAAGAGGACATGTTCCTAAACTGGGTGCTGATTAGATAGATACCAAGAGAGAGCACAGATTTGCTAAGGGCTGAATAACAGTAAAAAATTAAACAATAGATTCTATGAACTGTAGTAGAGCAAAAGTAACTCAGTGCCCTGCCTATCAATAAATGACTTGAAAGACTAAAGCAGACTGCAAGAAGCACTCAGAAAGTATTTCTCAGCCCACAGAAGTTGTCAGGTGGAAAAGTTCCTTGTTAACAGAAGTCGACCTTAAGGAAAGATTAGATCAGGATGCAGAGTTTGCAATTTTTGCAACGAGATGACCCTCTCTGAAGAGAGCTGCTGTGCAGAAGGCACACACTGCTCCCTAAGACATAAAAAAACAAATGCCAAGGAAGAGATGTGGATCCTGTGGATAAAACAAGTTACAAAATTGTGATACAAAAAGCATAGGTTCAGCATGTGACACACTCCTCGAGCTTTGCTGGTGCATCTGCTACTCATGTACAGAGCAAAGGCAGCAGCAATTATTTTTTCCCAGCCAGCTGTGCCTTACACACAAGATGTAAACACGCACACAAATCTAGCTTTGCTAGGCACTTGCTTCCTTGAAAAAAAAGCACAATTAGGAAAAATAAAGCAAATGGAAGACATCGTTGTCACAGTCACTGAATCCATTAGATTGTGTATCAGCCCAGTAGTCACTGATAAATTACTTGAGCTGAATATTTACATTGACCTACCTATAACTTCTAACTGCAACAGTAACTGGGCTTACAGTCCCATTGCCTGCAGTAGGGGAAATATGATCTGGCTAGGAAAATGCCAAAACATTCTTGATATCTCATGGCAAGTCCAAATGTTTCATAAGGATGGCAGGTATATCAAGATATTTTGGCTATCATCAGGCAGACCAAGTTGAAAGAGATACTTTTTGGAATCAAAATTGGAGCAGAATTATACCAGTGGTGTAAGAAAAGAGACTCGTCAGAGTCAGCAGCCTCGCCTGTGGCTGAGGTGCAACAATTCACACACATCAGAACTGCACCCCCGTCTGCCTGCAGGAAGCAGAGAAGCAAATAAGAAATTCAGTGGAAACCAATTAGTGTCACAAAATGTTGACTACATAAGGGAATTCCAGCACTGCTGTTCTGAGGACACTGAGCTTTGGGCATCGTTTACAGCTATAAATACACAGACTAACAAGGAAGTCAAGAAAAAATTCAACTGATGGAAGCTCCTGAGAAGTCTGCTCTCCCAACTCTCAAAAAAGAGACAAAGATGCCATATCTGCCATCTAGTTCAAAGCCTGCTTCCCTTCACTTCTGCTTCTGGGTAGGAATTCCCTTTGCCCTTTTGGAGAGTTACTTCACCTGGTTGCCCAAGCAGTCCTCTGTGCTGCCCTGTGGCACCTGTGGGAAGATCCCTGTTTGCATGCATGCAGCAGAGAACTTTTTCCAGAGAGACTGGTAGTCCTTTGAGTCAGCTAGAGTGGGGTTTTTGTTCTCTGCAAGAAATAGAAGGGGTTACTGAGGCGAAGTCCAAGACCAGTAAAAAGATTAATCTTTAATCCTAAAGCAGAACTCTAAAACAAAACGAGCAACAAGATAAATATAAATGAATAGGGATTTTGTTTTCTTTTTTTTTTTTGTTTAGTGGAAAAAAAACAAAACACAATAGCATCTCCTAATGAAACACTGATGTTTTTCCTCCCTTTTTATTTACTGTGGTTTTTGAGATTCTAGGGTATTTTGACTGCAGACAAACCTCTCTGCTTTAGAGTGCAAACCATATATCACGGCTGCAATCAAAACACACCGACAGTCATTCCATACTCTGGTTTTCTTATGAAGACCAGGCATCTTCGTAAGACCTGGATGTTTCATAAGAAAAAGCAGAAGCATGTTCCCAGAGGACATGTAAAGAGCCTCCAGCTCAGCTGCAGAGCACACTGGCAATTTTTAGCTCATTTCTGCAGCAACATGAACTGTGGAGGTGAGGCTGATTCCCTCCTCTTTAGACAAAAAGCTTCTCCTCCCTGTTGTGCAACAGGTACGTTTTTCTGGGAAGTCTTGAGAGAGGAGAGGACCCGTTTCAAGGACCAGCTCAACAGCAAGCTGTGGTCACTGCTCTCCCTTCCCCGGCTGATGCTCCGGGCCTTTTTCTTGGCATTGTTAGAGTGCACTGCACGTGGGAGGCAGACTTGGACCTCCGCCACCCGAGCCAGACCACACTTTACGCGCCGGCGAGAATGGCACATGCAGTGCAGCCAGTGTCACACACGAGTGCTCCCGCCTCAGCAACAGCAGTAAATCACTCTGCCCAACCCCCAGTTCAAAGCCAGCATTGGCCCCTGCCACTCTTGTGATTTTAATCACTTTGGTGAAACAAGGTTTTTTTCTTCTCTCTCCGAGACATGCGATTGAAACAAAGCAACAAAAAGCTGGGAAATGCGGTATTATTTGTGTCACAGCCACTGAAAAAACAGCAGAAGAGTGATGAGAGCAGGGTGGTTTTAGAGCCCTTTGCCCATGTCACTGGTTTTGGTTGTGCTGCCATGTGGTGACCCCACCTTCCTGAACACTGATCTAGCAAATCCGGAGGAGACCTCACAGTATAATTCATTTAATGTTGTCTTACTGAGTATAGGATATGCCAGGGCAAGATATTGCATTGATCGGGCTTTGCAGAATAAATAAATTAGTGCTGGTGTTGCAGACAGAGCTGGCAATAAAGCAGATGTTAATAAATTTGCTGCTTCCCACTTGTTGCATCACCTGTGTCCCAGGGAATCCCAGCTGGCAGGAACCACCCTTCACTTGGAGCACCTGATGAAGCCTTTGCTGCCTACATGATCAGGGTCATTACATGAATCAAGGATGTGGTGTGCCAGCCTAGGAATAAATGTCTCATCTCTGCACAGACTGCCATACCTATTCCCTGAGCAAGGTTAAAAGATAGATAGCCTAAAAAGCTAACTCCTAGTGAAAATGTAAAGAAAATAGAGTGAGTACCCCAACCTTTATTACCAGCCACCAACCTGCATGAGTATGCACCACTAATTACAAAGCGATCTCCACTTTCAGGTCTTGCAAAGTGCACAGCAGGTGCTTCACAGCTGACATATAACCTACAGATGAGCTGTCCCAGAGAACAGCCCCAATGACTGACACCTGTCCATCCACACGGGGTAGACATGCCATGGAAGGCATCTCCTTGTAACAACCAGCACTGCAAGAAGAGGCACCGCGAGACAGCTCAGTCTGAAGGCTCCGCAATGGGACTGCCAGTTCTGGCAGTGGGTTTTATTGTATGGATCACTATTCATTACAGGCTGGACCGGGACCAAACAGATACAGATGGTAATGCCTTTTTTCTGTCATGGACCTGTTCCAAAACAGAGCTCTAGGTCCCAATATATATATCCTCTTACCAGCAGGTTCCTGAAGAAGAAGAATGGCTTACAACTGTTTTATAAAACCCAGCTGTTTGGAAAACTCAGATAATTCACCCTACTCTCAAATCTAGGGATAACTGCCCAAGAAGCATTTTTTTTCACTACCATCTCAAGACTCCATAGTCAGAGAGACCAGGAATACAAGGAGTAGCTCAAAAACTTCTAAACCTGATTCCCTACTTTATTGTGCAAGTTAAACACAGCTATTACGCTCCAACATTACCTGGTATTGAGTTATTTCAATGAAAACTAGCATAGATGAGCAGATAAACAGATGTTTTTTCATAGGAAAAGTCTTACTTTTCTTACTTACTAAGCAACAATAAATGTTACCTCCTAGCTTGCATGCTGAAGCTCTTTCCCCAGCTGTAGCAAACAGGGAAAATGCTAGCAGCAAGTGGAAACCAGAAAAAAAAAATCATCATTCTTATTTTTAATTTTTAATTTTTAATTTTTGTTTTGAAGAACTTACTTACTTCTTTATTAGTCTCATATGCTAGTTTAGGGTTCCTACTCCCTACAGGATAATAAATACGTTCAGTGTAAAAAGTATTAAAAAAGAGGAGCAGACTCGTTTTATAAACCAATCTCATTCTTAAATGAGAATTTTCCATGCCCATAGAAATCAGGATTGAGACTTTTTACAAAGCCCACCAAACAATGATCAGATTGAAGAAAAATGGCAAGAAAATGATGGATTTGCCAATCCCTTGACATGGAGCTCATGAGACATGCCAATCAGACGTGAAGCTGGAGGGTTCATTAAACACATTTCTCCAGAGAACATTGCAACTACTTCACAAGCACCAGGCTTTCAAGACAATTAATATGTCACTTTATAAATAAATAAAAAATCTTAGTTTAATATTTGAAGGCACAAAGAACATAGACTTCAGCATGCTTCCCTGGTTCTTGCCAGCATGCAACAACTGGGGAGCACCAACTATTGCCCAGCTGCATGTGTTCATTTGTGTACTGTGAAAAGGTTTAATGAGCCACAAAGTGTATTTTGCTCTCTTCATGGATCACAGAAGCAAAAGTCCTGGGGGTAAAATGGCTTGTGTTATTTCTGCTGCTGTGAACTGGGCCTTCAGGGGTACATTTTCAGAGCAATGCATGCAGATTTGTCTGCTTGACTCCTATTGATGTTGATGGGATTCAGGTAGCTAAAGCTCCATGAAGTGCTTGAAAATGTGTCTCCTAGTGTCAGTAAAGCATCATTGTCTTTCCAAAAAAAATCAATTGAACCAGTGGTCCTTTTCTGCAAGGCCTGCAGCACTTCTGAGGGTTTGCAAGCCAAAGTGCATAGAAATGCATGGAGATTCATCTGTCTCTCCGCACACACTTTTCAAGAACTGAATTGCCCAGATTTGTGTCAATGTAGTAACAAACAGTATAGAAAATGCCACAGATTATCATCTTCCGAGTTCTTTCACGGCTGGTCAGTACAAGTGTCACTCACTGGTTACAGCATGAGTTTGTACCACCCCCGAAGACCATAGAAAACATGTACAGAACCTGATAACATTGCCACCCTCTCCTCCATATCATGGAGGGGGACAGTGACAAAACCTTTCACTTTGCTACAGAATCAGCAACTGAAATGACTGTCAGAAACCCAGTCCTGTAAGTGTTTGCAATTTATTTTTCTTATTACTTGCCTTGACTTAGGAATTAAAGTCCAAATATTAGGCAGCTTTCCAGTTTTTCATGATACCCTCCAAAATCCAGGATACAAGACAGGTCAAGAAGATTTTCTGTGCTGATTGTTTGTTCTTCCAAAGGGATCACTATCTAAGAGAAGAGAGAGAAGTATTAGATCCTTAAAATAGTCCTGGCCATCTAAGTCCATCCTGTGCTTAGATTAATTTAAGAGGTTTGTGAAGAACTAAGACCCTCCAGTGGTTAGAAATATATAAGGTTTCAAAAACAAACACCAACAACACCAACAAAACATTTGAGGGAATAGTGAGAAGGATGGAGAAGGAACAAGAGGCTAGTATTAAGGATTTTTTATTTTTCAATCTACACACTTGTCAAAGTAAGTTGCACGGAAATATCCACGCAGTGTACACCCAGTATGAAAATGGCTGCTTAGCCTGTAGTGAAAAAAGTCATCAGTGAACTACCAACAGGTATTATGGCTATAAGGGTTAGTGCCTGCACCCACTGGAGCAATTAGATATTAAATACTAAAATTAGTATTGGATATTACTATTTACATATTAAAGCTAGAAGGGACTTTTGCTGGGGCCTATGGAAATACTTATGGAAATACTTATGGAAATGCCATCTGGAAATACCATTGGCTGACCAGAAGGCAGGAGTCAGAGGAGGGTGATCCCAGTTCCCTGTGGTGTTGAAGTAGAATGACCATAGGACAACCCAGTGGAAGAGAGAGGCTGAGGGAGTGGAAAACACACTGGGGACTCAGCTTGGCTGCAAATTACACATGGGACATCAAGAGGGTTTCTAACACCTCCTCCTTCCTCTTTTGCTGTCTTCAGTTTTAACTTAGTTGGACTTCCCACATAACAGAAGCCACAGAAGAGAGCCCAGTGGTTTAAGCCATAATTTCCCTCTGAGCTAGGCTTGCAGCACGTGTGTTACTCATCCAGGCTAAGTTTAAATATTCAGAGTGAGGGAAAACCCACAAAACCCCACTTTTCGTCTAGACAGAAATGCATGTTTCAGTTTCAGGTTGCAACTGTCTAAATTCAGCTCTCTGCAAGTGGATCTTGATGTGCTTGCTTTGCTGTATTACACAGCCCAACTCTACAAAAGCCATCCACGTGCTGTGATTCGTCCAGCTCTTAGGTCATCACCTCCCTTTAGTACAGGCAACAGGTCAACCATTTTTCACATTTCACTGTAAATCAAGGTCACATTTCCCTCAGAGAGGTCAGGAGTGATTGCTCTGGAGCGCGCAGAGCATGATGCAGTGCTGCATCTACAAACACAAAAATCATCTCTGAATGAAGTAATTCCAGTAATATGGAAAATTAGACAACGTGCACATGCAAGACAGCCTGATGCTCTTCCTAGGTTAATCCACGCTGCCTCTTTGCAGCACTTTAAGGCACAAGTTGCTGTGTTTTCCTGTTCTTGGTATTCACACCAGCTCAGATAACTCTGTAACATGTCACAAGCTAACAGATGTCTCATGGAAACACTGATTGTTACAGGATTAAAAACTAGGAATCAAATTAAAAATGACAATCTTTCCACAGTGACTCCTGTAAAAAGCAAATCTTTCCAATATTGTAAAAATATGTCTTCTTCCAAGACACAGAGCATGGCAGAGCAATCTTTAGGATGCATATCTAGTCATTCAAACTCTGAAACATGCAAGTAAGCATTTTGTAAAGTAACTTACACGAGTTGGCATGTGCTTGCCTGCATAAATGCATCAGGCCACAAGCAATGAGAGCGTCATAACGTGTTACAGATACAGGACTGACTCTCCACAATGCTACAACATTATGTCAAGGCAAAAAGTAAAAGCACTTTTAAGGGATGGATGACTAATTTTATGACATTTTCAATGGCTTTTTTAAATGCCATTGCAGTAGAAAGCTAGTACAGTGCAAGTGACAGCTGAACCCAAATATTTCTAGCATTACAGAAAACACGTTTTATTTAAAAATAATATATTGCTGACTGTTTCATAACTAGAGGACTTCTAAATCTGTAAATAAGCTTTATATCCAGAGTTCTCGAACTCTAGCTGCTTAACTGTGCAAGTTTATCACTGTGTGAAATACAGCTTCCATTTCAGATTCACAAATAAGCAATCCGGTTTATATTGTATGAAACCCATTTTAGTCTTTCCCATTTTGTGGCTATACGAACACCAATTTCAGTGGAGGACCTATGCTCATTTACTTTGGCTGAGGGTCTGCCCCATAAAGTTATTTCAGTAAAAGGAAAGATTACCTCTACACAACACAAATGATTCTGTTCTATACACTGCAGAGCTGGAAATGTGTTAACTTAAAAGAAAAAAAAGAACAGTGGAAAGGAAAAAAAAAAGTCTGTTCTCAGTGGTAATTCACAGGATGGTTCCCTAAGTGAAAACATCCTAACCATGGAAATCTGATTCCCACAGACATTTTACATTTTAAAAATGAGATTTTAAAGAAATCATTGTTTGTTCACTTGGACTGGTTAATTGTGTTTTAATTTGGTAATTGAAAACAGATACCCTGTATCACAGAG
>CM021729.1:63278653-63323163 GCA_011074415.1 Stictonetta naevosa | reverse complement strand
CCTATGGAGGAATTTTCAAAGGTGCCCGAGGGCTGGATCTACACATTGATTTTAATATCCTAAGTCAAATTTCCAAGCACAACTGGCATTCATGAAGGGGCTGGCTTCACAAAGCAGGATTAGACTCAGCATTGCAGCAGCTTGCTTCTACAATGACCTACAAGGACCTTCTACAAGGTCTGCATCTGATGCCCATATGTATCATGTGCAGGTCTGACCCCATGGCTTTAAATTGTTGTCCTGTCCTCAGCATTCTCCCAGTGTGGAGGCTCCTCTCTGCAGTGGCCTTGGTGTCCTGGTTTCAGCTATGTTAGATTTAATTTTCCTCCTAGTAGCTGGTATGGTGCTGTGTTCTGGATTTAGGATGAGAATAGCGCTGATAACACACTGATATTTAGTTGTTGCTGAGTAGTGCTTACACTAAGCCAAGGCCTTTCCAGCTTCACGTGTTGCCCCACCAGCAAGGAGTCTGGGGGTGCACAAGGAGCTGGGAGAGGACACAGCCAGGACACCTGACCCCAACTGGCTAAAGGGATGTGATGGCTAAGCTCTAGAATAGCTCTGAGTTCAAAACTGAGGTCCTCAAACCTTGTGCCTGAGCAGAAGGTCTCCTATATATCCCACAGTACTGAGCAGGCAGGGACACCTCCACAGCGGCCCAGTTCTTATGCTCCTTTTCCTTCCTGCTTGCACTGGAGGCCTCAGCCCTGCTGAGGTTTCCACCTGGCATAAATGAAAAACATTCATTGGCCCAAATAAATGTCCGTTTCACTTTTTGTCATGCTTTGACTCTAGCTGCTGAGCATCACACATAATGAGTGCAAACTCGAGTAGTAGCTTGAGATGAGAAGAGTTCAGAGTATTATCCTTTAGCAATGATAGGGTAGAAACTTGGAAGAACAGTGAAAAAGCCCATGTTATTCTCTCTGTGCATTGACCATTACATAGCACTAAACCAGTGGGTGGTGACAAATAAGCAACTGAGACCATTGTCACATTGGCTGGGGCTGAGACATTTTCTCTCAACTCTTCATGAAAGCTTTGTATAAAATTCCCTCACAACAAAAATGGGAGTCATAAATTCTAGTGAAATTGTGCTCTTCACTAGAGATGCCAAAAGCAGAATTCCACTGTCTTTCAAAAGTAAAAGACTCTTCAGAGCTAGTGTCATTGGAAATAAGGTTTCAAATTGAGGATTGACACAGCCCTCATTGTGCAGATTACATTTATTAATGTCTCCAAATTCATCAAGGTTTCGTAACTATCTGTCAATCTTTCCAACTGTTGTAAATAAGGTTTTAAAACGCTCAAGGTAAATCTGCTTGCTCTGCACAGAGAGGGTTTCTTAATATGTGGTAATGAAGAAGATAAATAAATAAATAAATAAATAAATAACTTCTTTGCACAATAGGATTCCAGAATTTAAAGCAAATAACTTGCTATACTTGCTCTCTTAATATCTTTCAAGAAATGTCAGTTTTAAAGAAACTCACCATTGTTTAATGGAGTTGATTCTGCCACAAATGAACTGTTTTGAAAGTCCAGGATTAATTTATTAACTTGATCTTAATTAACTAGCAGACTTTCAATTAAGGTTCTTAAGTTTAAAGGCCAGTAACTCCAGGATGTGATTCCTCAATCCAGTGCAGACCTAAAGCATGTTCAGATGGTGTGGGTCACCTCAGATCTCTATCATCTCACCTGCAAGTGTGCATCTCACTGTTGCCTGGGAACATGGTAAGGTTCTATCTCTCTAGCAACCTGAAAGCACCTCTCTTTCCCCATTTTCCATCTGGAGGTCTGGGATGACTCATTCAGGCACACAAATCTGAAGGACAGACATGAAAATTTAGATACTGTCCTGCATTCTGGAGTCTGCCAGAATAATTAACTCTTCATCTGGATAACAATACAGATGGACTGAGTAACTCTTTCCATAACATTTCCTTTACACATTGTCCAAAAGAGGGAACATAAGGCGAGGCAAAGCTCTAGTGGCAGCCCTTGACTGAGGTCAGCCTGGCTAAATTCTGGCCTAACTGTTGTGTAAGGACCAGTGGAGAGAAGCTAAAATAAGTGAGAGTTTTGCTATAGTTCTCATGAGGACAGGAGGACCCCAAACACAGCAGTAGCTAACTCAGCCCCCAGCCCCCCAGTTATCTGGGGTATGTGAGGTAGTTTGGCCAGAAGAAGACTTGATAAATGCATTTTTGAAACATGAACTGTTTTAAAGTTCCAGACCCCTGTTACGGCACAACAGAGCTAACCAGCAATCCACAACAGACGACCAAAAAGCATTATATTTGATATTAAACAGCATTGTGGAGAGGCATAGATTTTAGAATGAGTACATTGCAAGAGCTACTGAGCAATATCTTATGGAATATCTTATTGGTTTTTTGGTGGTGGTGGTGGTGGTTTTGGGTTGTTTTTGTTTGTTTGTTTGTTTGTGTTTTTTTCTGTGTGTGGCTTAAAGCCACAGATATGTGGGGCAGTTTAAAAGTATAACAACTTCTCAGATAGGCTCCCTTCCCCTCAGAGGATGAGTAATCAGGGTTCACATGACACCAGATTTAAAGGGTCATGAATTTAAGGTACAAGATTACAATTGCACTGAAAGCTCACAGCTGTTTTCAACCAAAAGCTAGTTAGCTTATGCTCTTTCCTGTCTTCTTGGACTTCCCACCAAATGGGAGTCTTAAATAACAGTGCTATACTAAGACATAATGACCACATAGCAGATACAGTCCTCCTTTCTGATCATCTGAAGGTTTTTTCTATCCAACCAGAAAGATATTAGCCCTTTAGGGAATAAAATGGTTCCCTGGATGTGTGTAATAATTTATTTAATGCCTTGTCTATTTCTATAAAAGGAAATAGAAACAGCAATAAAATTTGTGTTTGTGAGCTAGCAATTCATAAAGTCTCACATAGCATCTTGAGATACAAGAAGTTTAGCAGGTTGAACCTTGACCCATCTTCTGAGCAAGCAACTCCATAGCTGTCAGAAACACAAAGCTTTCCTGTGCTGGTCCAGGGTTTCAAAATGCTTTCTAAAACATCTCTTCATGTGGTAATTGCATCACACACACAAAATGAATTAAAGGAAAGAAAACTCACGTATCAGAATAATCCTTCTTATTACATCATGTGCATCATCCAACAACATATCTGAGACGATGCAAAAAGCATGAAATAATGTGCAATCACAGTAGTTCACCCCAAGCTCTAAAAATACCTCCTAGTTCACCTTTAATGCTATTGAATTTTTGTCTGGTCCCAATCAGATTCTCAGCTGCAGATTTCCTTGACCTCCCAGTCAGTCTGTCTCAGGCACTTTGTTTCCATTTGATCATGGTGGAATTAATTTGGCCTGTATGCCTACATTCTTGCCATCTGGAACTCCAATGGCCTGAGAGAAACCCAACCATTGGATACAGCCTTGAGCTCAAGGTACATTTTCACAAGACATGGCAGAAGAGCTAACAAAAATATACATGTTAAAGGGAGCAAATCGAAGTGCCATGTCATCTGGGTATCTGTCCAACAGAGGGAAGGTTTGAAGGCTCCTAAGGCTTGGCCCATCCTTTGTTTATAGCGTGCATGGCATCATAATGCAATTCCCAGTGAAGGGACTGATTAATATCTATGAAAGGATGTGGCTCAACTTCAAAGTAATTTTCTACTGTAGCCATTTCAGTACTGCTTTTACATCCAGGCCTTTCCATTTAAACTTTGCATACTTTGACATGTTGACCATTGATCTGTGTTGACAAGCTGGCATGTTCAGTCCTTTTCATTTGTAGAGCAGTAATCAGCAGAGCTGTATAACCTTGTTTGGTAAATTCAAACCTGTTATGCCTAGTTTGGTTCTCTCAGTTGCCTTTCACAGGCCCCTTTGGCCATCGAACCACAAAGTCTGTAGGTCACAGACTGAAAAACACTATTGAGGATAGCAGACATGAAGCATGAATCTGCTGCTTGACATTTAGAATAATTCTTCTTTGGATGTCCTGGTGATACGGGCTGCCCAACATACTAAGTGTAGGTTAGTGCTGAGATCTGAGAAGTTATTTGCCCTAGCTTTTGAACTATAAAATAATAGTGAGCAATAAGTTGCTGACAAAGGAGAAGTACATGTTCGTGTTCAAGCTGGGTTCAGTGAAACAGCAGCTCTTCAGGAGCATGGGAAAGGACATCCAGTGTTAAAGCTACTCCAGTGTTTGGGTATTGTTATAGTACAGAAAACCTACTGCTTTGGAGTAAGCAAGTGACACTGAAGTTAATGTTAATACAAGGATAGATTTGTATAGATTTGTATTTTAGATTTTTCAGATTAAGAAAATTGATTCTGTCCCATTGAACATGCCAGAGCATCGTCATCAGACAGCTGTATAAAGCCGTCTTGTTTGCAACCACAACAGGGTCTTTAGGCAGACATTTTCTACTGTCTGCTTCAGATTTTGGACTCATATGAAGTTAAAAAAAAAAAATTAAAAAATGCAACTGAATTGAAATGGGTGCATTTCACAGGGCTCCTAGTAAAGCTTGGGGTAATTCTGACTTCCTTATTATTTTGAACCATATCTCAGACCAGCTTCTTCAGAAATTAGTTTCAAGTTTGGTAAAAATGTAGCAAATGTTTTAATTGAATGAGTCTGAGCTTGAAACTAAACTATAAATTCAAGTGCGTGTAGTTTGGCGTCTCATATACAACTTTCAAATGGATTTATAATTGAGCTCTGTCACTTACTTGAAAAACAGATTATTTCATATTCTAAAATACTTCAAGGAGTCACTTTGGGTGTTCAGAGACAGATTTTCAAAACCTAGTATGACAAATGCATAATCTTGTTCACATGTATACATCTGGTTTACTGTCTAGAGCAAGGATTGCATACACAGATGTGATTTGGTCAGTACTAAAGTATCAGTGCACTTCATTATTGATGTTTTATTCCTCGTTTCTGAGACAAAAAATTACATAAAAACAATTAGTACCCCACCGTCACCTTCTGTAAAACAGGATTCAATTTCAATGCCTGGTACATGAGTGCCTTGGAGACTTCTGCAGTGATAGTGTGTGACTTGAGTTTATTTGGTAATATTTTATTCCTGTTATTTGCTGCTGTACTGTGGGAGAAATTAATCACACTACGTTTATCAGAGATAAATTAATCCAACCAATGTCGGTGGTTTAGCAGGCACAGTGTTTTGGAGGACAGCAGTAAATTATAACAGGATTTGATGAAGAGGTAATTAGCTAAACCTGTTTACTTTAACCTTTGCTGCAACTATTGTTTTTACTAGACGAAGAGTGTCATTAGATTGTGTCTGGGATACAAGCTATGGAGCGTACACCACTTTTCACTGTCCAATTTTCATCTGTTATTCAAGGAAGAGGTAGAAAGGTCAGGATCAGATTGCTATTGTACAATTCTCCTGAGATGAGAGCAGAAAGTTTCCTTGACAGAGACAAAATAAGCCATGAAGAACAGTAGTTTATTTTTCAGTAGGATGGAGGGGGAGTCAAATGAACACATGTCTACAGCCCTAGACAGATTTTAGCAATAATTCAACTGTCTCAGTAGCTTTGAGAGTCATTTGAACTCACTGAGCATTTTAGAGAAACATGACAGAGTAATACCAATTTGCTGTAGACTGTAAAATAGCATAGTTGAGAACAGAACTGGGTGAATATTTTTTCAATTGTTCCACATTTTCATAAATTATTTTTAAATGTATTCATTCAAGAGAATTAACAAAACCCAGAGGAAACCAACTCTGAAATTGCTTTATAGTCATTTAATTCACCACTTTAGATAACTTGGTTAAAAATAAGGGTTTAAATCAGTCTGCACTGTTAACTTCTTGATAGCATTCAGCCAAATTGTGAGCACATTTGGGAACTGTGTAGATTTCTGTTTCTTTGAAGGAGCTTCAGTTTCATAACAGAAGTCAGAAAAGGAGATGCCCAAGTAAAAGCAGTTGCTAAAGGACAAAATATAAAATGTTTTTACAGTTTTACAGCTAAATGCATATAGATTTAATTCCCTAGTTTTGATATGTAGAATTGTTCAAGAAGGGGACCCACCTACACACAGTCCTCATAGCTTTTATGTAGCTTGAAATACAAAGCAGCGTTTCCAACAGCTTATTGATTGTTCCAGCTTCTTCAGATACAGTTTTCTCCCAAGAGTTCACATTTACATCCCAGAAAAACAAAGGAGTTTTCAACCAAGTGAGACCAGACCACAAGGTCTCACTTCAGTTAAGCTGCTTTTGGATGAGGAGAGACAGTTTCAAAGCTTTAAAGTATTACACACCCAGCAGCTCTTTTTCTTTTACCCCAATAAGATTCATGCTCAAAGATTTGGAGCCATTATTGGGAAAAAAGGAAAAAAAAAAAAAAGAGAAAAAAAAGCAATTCTTCTCACACGGTTGAGACTTGTTGGGGAAGGAAAGATGCCTCAGTTATATGTAGCCTCTGTAACAAAGTGAATTATTTAGTTTCATTTTCCACCTGAGAACAGAGGTTATTGCATCTTTGTTTTAGTTTGACCAGTTTGGGCAAAGAAGGACTCATACACTATAGCCTGATTATTATTCAAAACAAAATCGCATATTTGGTCAGCTGAAAATAAGCATGGGAATACCCCTTCCTATCTGGTTTCCTGAAAATTTATTGGTACCCAACAGGAAAAATCTGAAATACAGTAGCCTCTTTTAAAAAAAAAAAAAAAAAAAAAAAAAAGGTTTGACTTACTGCTCCAGTGCTTGTGAACCTGTGTTGTTCAGGAGAGTGCTCCAAATTTCCCATCTGCCAGTTTGTGCAGTTACAAATTACCCCATTTTGCTGAATGAGCAAAGGCTTGTGCTATTTGGCAGTGTGGGTAGCCCAGCTTATGTCTTTACTGGATAATAATTCAAGTGACTAAAGTCAGGTATGGGAATGTTAGTATTTCAGGCTACTGGCAGATGTTTATGGGCTAAAAATGGTCTATTATTGTCATATTTTTAGAGCTTCTTTGGATTAATGAAATATATGCTCATTCTTTTTAGATCTGCAAGGGTTTTGCCATATCACCAGCCAGATTTGCTCTTCAACAGAGCCTTTGGATAGACACAATTATTTTAAAAATTATTTTTCCACTGGTAATTTTATCTTTAATGCTTTTGTTTTGTTTTGTTTTGTTTTTAAGTCTGTGTAAATCAGAATAAGAGACTAAAAGTGAGAGGGAAAGTGTGTGTGTACTTGGTTTCTTCTCCAGGTAGAACTGGCTATACCTGAAAATAAGAGCAGTTTTTTAACATTAGAGAACAGTTTTTAGTGTTATAGAGAACACAATTCAGCTCTCACTTTTTTTTTTTTCTTAATTTTTCTGGGAGACAGGAATTTCATTTAACATAGGAATTGTTTTTAACTTCAGAATACCAAACGTCATATTCTGAGCTTTCAAAAAGAGCTAGATTGTGCACAACTCTCACAGGAGACAGATAAATTGCTACTACCTCACAATCACTTTGTCCTCCTAAGGAAGTGACATAGAAGTCACTTGATATGAGTGCAGTTGCTGAAACGCTGTGATTACAGTGATTCCTGCCAAATAATACAGGCTTATTGTTTCCTTGCTGTAAGCTTTTGGAGGGAGGGATATCTTTTCATTCTTAGTCTGGAAAGCACCCAACTCAACAGTGTTCTTGCCTAGGAAGAGGACCTCTGGCCACTACAGTTGCACAAATAAAAACAAACAAACAAAAAAAATAGATATAATTATATTGAAACTGGCTAATAGAGATACGTACTGACTGTCTATTCACTGTTTCACTGTGCTGTGACCTGACATAAATATATAACAGATGTAGGTGCAAAGATAACACTATCTTTTCAACCCAAGAGATTATACAAAAGGCCAGCTCCAATTCCTTTTTTTCATGAAGAAAAGTAATTAATTATGACATCATTTGTGCTTGGATAAAATTCTGTGTTTTCTTTAATGACTTTCCTTAATTCTGCCTTCTGTAGTAGAACAGACGACAGCCTCAATGTCACAGTGTCAATAAAGTCTGGTAAAGAGAGTCAAAGCTTGGTATTCCTATTCCATGGTAAACATCAATGTTTTGGGGCAGGAGGTTAGATCTCCTTTGCAAAAAGTAAAAGTCTAAATGTTTCTGAAATAAAATCTAAGCATTTATAATAAGCCATTTACATTGTCTCCTGTACAGGCAGTTGAGCATTTGAAGTATGCTCCTGTTATGTTAACAAAGTATTATAGGATGACATTTTTTGGCTGTTAATGAATGAGGCTTTGATTTGAAGCATTAAGACATTGAGTTACCCATTTTCTAAGTCTCTTCAGCTTCCATTTTTCATTTAAGACTGTTAATTACTCCTCACACTGGCTCTGTAAATTACATTTTGCACTGTTTGGGTCCTTTGAATGTTTCTCTTTACAGACACATGCTGAAATTATTTCACATTTTCCCTTGCATCAGCAAGTTTGTGCTGGGTTTCAAAACCCCTGGACACTTTTATTAGACTTCTTTTTGTATTTTTATTTTTACTTTTTTCCTCAGTCTTAGATCCCTTAAACAAGATTAGTCAACGCTGAGGTTGTGCCATTCACTTATATTACCAGTTCTTGGGTCTGCCTGGTAGCAAAATTCTGTTTGCATTGTTGTTTTCCACAGAGAATGAGAAATTCTTCCATCTTCTCTCATGTGCCCAGCTTATGTTTACCTTGTTCATGACAAGTCTTGCTCAGTTTATAATTCCCACTAAATTTTAATGTTTGGCATCATGACACTGCAGCAGGCTCTGTTTATGAGACACTTAAAAAACTCCTTATATCAAGGTATATCATCAAATGCACTATATCTCTCAGTATTTCTAGGTCAGTAACTTCAATATTTTAAAGAACATTCAGTTCTAAAAAAAAAAAAAATACAGGACAATACTCAGAATAAGGCAACTTAAAGTATTTTTATTACATCTGTTATAAAAGGTCATGAAATTTCACACACAAAAATTCAGGCACACTAAAATATGATAAAGTGCGCCTTACTCTGACTAGCCAATACATATCTTCTTCAGATATTGCTAGTTAGGTATCCTTAAACCAAAGATAATCACTTTTCTCATTTCAGAAAATAACAGCTGCAGGTGTCGAGCAAAGAAAAGCGATACTGAGCTGTGGATTTTCATGTGAAAGCACCTGAAGCTTTTACATGTCATGGGTACAGCAAGAAAGCTAGATTATCAGTAATGCTGTTTCTTCAGCCTGCCTCCAACTTGGTGTAATCCCTAACTGAGGTCCTGGTGACCTGCTCTTGTAACTAATTATGGTGGTGGTTACTCCAGGGGTGGGAGGAGGTTGGTCCAGAGACACCCTGGAAGGATGCTCATTGAATGTGGATGGTGTCTGAAAATGCTTTTTGATTCCGTAATAGCTGTGCACAGGTCTCAGAGAATAGGTTGCAGTGACTCATGTGCATACTACAGGAGAACAAGACGAGTTGTATGTGGAATTGTTTCTCGAAACAATAACAGCATTAGGCATTACTAAGCATTGTAAGAGATTCTGATTCCTTTAACTTTCTTGCTTCCAGGTTAATCTTCTGTTGCTGCTGCTTTCTTATTTGCTATGGCAACTGTCATGCTAAGCTGCACATCACTACAGGCCTAGGCTCTTAGGGCAAGTGCCAACCCATCCAAAACAAGCCACTGAAAATGTACAAGCTTGTCTAAGTCAGCAGCCTCTGCTCCCACTATGATTGCAGGGAAAATACTTCTCACAACTGGTTCATCAGACCCTAAGACAGGGCTCTAGATGATAAATCATCTCCTGGAGGTGCCTCTTTCTCTTCACAAGGTGTGAAGGGAGCTTAGAGGAGCACAGAGACACCCAGATCTCAGATGACACAGCTTGACCAGAAGAGTTCCCCTGGCACCCAACTCTGCCATGCATGAGGAGGAAGGAAAGGTGATGATGAACCCATGAATGTGCCCAGGAGTTTAGGGAGATGTGTTTTCTCTCAGGACCTTCACAAAGACAGCAGGGGTGGAGGTATTTACTATTTAAAGAGCTTTTTAATCTGTGTTTCCAAGGCATTCCCTATCCTAGCCTGGTCTCATGCAGAGATAAAACCACTGATTGCTAAATACAAATACTTGTGGGCTTTCAAGATTCTTTGCTTTTTAGCCCAAACCTAACAAGAGAGAAAGCTAAGCAATGAGGTTGCAAGATTTTCATTTTTCTTTTTTTTTTTTTTCACCCCCCAAAAATGTAAAGACTCATCTGTAAGCATCTACCCACAGCTAATGTTTCTGAAAACCAGATCTGGGTGAGTAATGCAAGAAAATTTCTCCTTACGCCAATGTTAGGTAGTGGAGTTCCACAACACCCAAGTCCCCTAAGCCCAATTATTTTCCCTTCAGCACATTGCTTTTCCCACTGTGTCCCTTCACATGCCTCTGAGCCACCACACTGTTTGCTGCAGCTGCGTGTGCATATCCTTTCCTATGGGAAATATTCGTGTCTCTAGGAATCACCATAGCAGATCCTGTGCCTCTCTCAGCCTGTCCCAATGTAACAAGAAGAAAGAAAAGCAATTGTCCACAGACCGTCATTGCCCACAGTCATCTTTACTCATCATGAGAGCCCCAGTGGTCACTGAACAGCTGGACGTAAACGAGAACAGCTCTGGGGAGCTTTGACTTCCATCCAAGATTGTCTTTGTTCCTGCCTTGCCAAAGGGAAAATATAAACGTGGTTTAAAGCACAACTCAGCTGGGCTCAGGAGTTGGCCAGAAGCTGTGTTGGGTTTGTGCAGGGGGAGAGAAGGCTCCGAAGCAGAGTGTCTGCACTCCACGTCTGCAGACTCCCAAAGTTCCTCCTGGTGTGACCAGAGCAAAGGCAAGGAGCAGATCTCACTTCCTACACACCAATTAGCAGTGACCTCCCTAATGCAATGCATGCAGCCCTCTCGCTGCACGGAAAGACAGCTCCTTGTGGGGACTGTTAAATTTATCCATTCTCGTGACGTTTTTGCTGCTTGTTACAGAAAACAGCTTCCAGACACTTAAATAAAGAACGTTTAAATTCTTCCCTGTAATGCTTGCTAGTTCTGCTGCCATGTCAGCTGGTCGTACATACACAGTCAAGCTGGGGCCACACTTGGTTTTCTCTCAGTATTTGCCTGGCAATGACTTGGTGGCACATGGCACCAACTGAGCTGGCAAGCCCAAAGGGACCCGCACCTCCTTCAGGAGGGTGCTGGCCTTCTGGATTTGTGAAGTATATCACCCATTTCTGTACACATCGAGTGCAGAGAGCAACTTACGCATGTAAAAGTTATTTAATGATCATAAGAAAAATACATGGAAGTCAAGCAGGTTTCATCAGCATCCTCCTTCAGGTCTGCTTCCCACCTCCTGCCTCTTGAAACACCTCCCCACTCTTCTGAGGAGGATCACAAGGGCATCTTTGACAACACTACTCTCACTTCATAAAATCCTGGTTCCTACTGCCTGCTACGGCTCTCTTACCTCCCTGACAGCATCTCCTGGTGCAGATCCAGCTGCCAACTTAAACTCCATAAAAATTAACTTGGATTTTTTCCTCTCCAGCCTCTCTATATGCTCAAATTCCTCTGTCACCATAGGTGATTCCTCCACCTTCCCATTCAATTGCTCAGGCCCATAATCTAAGTATGATCTCCAATTCACCCTCTTCAGGTTATGCCCCTTGCCTGTCACCTCCACTTTCAGAAATTTATGAAGATTTAATCTTTCTTGACCAGGTCTTACATAAGCCTTTATCACCTATGGGAAAGTCAATACATGGGAAGGGTGTCAGGCAAGGGTTGACTCTCTAAGGCAGGCAGACACAAGCCAGCTGAAGCCTGAAAATTATGTAAAGGCATTAAAGTGATGCTATATCCAAGCTAACAGGGTCTTCTGAGATAGCTGAGAAGCACATGTTCATTCCTGCCCAGATCCCTATAACAGCTTTTCCTCTGGCCTTCACATCAGTTGAGTTGCTGTAGCTCACACACTTCACCTCCCCTCAAATATTATTGCTGGACATCCTGGTGTGTCCTCCAGCCACAGCATCATCCTCTACATCCTGCTCCTCCTCTTCATCAGGTGTGAGAGCTTTAATGTGGCTATCATGCCTGCCACCTTTTCTCACATCTCACCAGCAGGAGTCTTTGAAATCATGAGTCAGTCCCATCTCTCTCGCCAGCAGAAAATATGAGACAAGCTTGGAAAGCATGAAAATAATCATCAGTTTTACAGCCGCCTTCTTGCTTCCTTGGACCTTGCAACCATGGAGAATTGAGGCTCATTCACTAAACTGTGCCAAACAGAGGGGTTTGCAGCAGGCTGCTGGCTCAAAGTTTTGCTAAGACTAAAGTTTTGATTAATTTAGGAAGCAAACAATTTCTTTTACATATATTACTAAACTTAGCAACAAAGTGTTCACATAACATGCAAGCAGCCATTCTGACCCACTAGAAATTTGTTAAACTGCAAGATCTGGGGACGTCTTAGGTCAAACAGTTAACTAGACCACCTCAGTAACCAGCACAGATGCTTAAAATGATGGGAAGTTTCACTAGCCCCTCCATATTCTTCTTGAAGTATTAATGAAAACTAGTTTATTTGCTTATGAATAGCTCCCACATCTCTCAAGACTACTAAGAAGAGTACAACTTCTTTTTCTTTCTCCCTTCTCCCTCGCTGTTCCAGCCAGCATACACACACCGGGCTGAGTGAGGGGCTATCTCTGAATCTCTGCTGTGGTATCAAGTTGCAGCGAGCTTGCAGCTTGGCTGCGAGTTCAAGCTGGAACCAGATGACTTACTTCACTGCAGTTTCTCATGACATCTCGGTAATTAATGTCCCAGATCTCACTCCATCTCCTCTCCGAGGAGAGCAGCTCTTATTTAATTGCCTCATAATGTATACTCAAAATGAATACTTGCCTAATTGTCCCTAGACAGATGCTTGGATGAAAGCCTGTGAGAAAGCATATAGGATCTAACACTGAATAGAGGCCCACAAAGCACAATAAAGTAAAAACTTTTGTTACTCTCTAATCACACCAAAACAACAAACTTGAGTTTTTAAGATATTCTGGAGTAACAAATTCAGAATAAAAAATTGCTATCTCCTGTTTCCTTCCCCCTTCAGCTATATAGAATAAGATCTTGAGGAAGATTTCTTTAATGTGACAACTGAAATAGGAAAGGATAAATCTTTGAAGTGCAGTGTGATGCTCGAGCTCTGCTACTGCATTTTGTGGAATGGCATTATCAAAATCCCATGGCAGTCTGTGCATGGACACTGTAAAATGCCTACAGATCATATCTTCACCTCTATCTCAGTAGGAGCTACCCTGTACGCCCTGTTCTGTGCAAAGGCATTCAGACACCAGTGCGATGGACAAATCAGCAGAGACTCATATGAAAAGCCCAGTTTGATTCATATCTTGTTATATTATTAATTATATTATATTATTATATCATAATATCCTATTACTTACTGCATCACTATTTGTGTTCTCTCTGAGATTTCAGGTTCAGTATGACCTTTCAGAGATAGGTATGAAGCCAGAAACCATCAAAAACTCCAGGATAAGCAGCAACTATTATTATATTTCAGCCTGGTGTCATTTAAAGGTTTTAACAATCCCATAAAAGAGCAAAAACCCTAACTGAGGTAATTTACTAACAACATTTGATAGCTGCAGCAACAGTGATGTTTCATCAATAACCTGTTCCACAATAACAAATTTGGCCACAATGTGCAGATAATGAATTTATCCACAGAAGTCACTTTGTAAATGAAGACGTTGTGAACACGAAGAATTACATCTAAGTATTCAGCATTCTGTGATGTTGAAAATTATTCAAAAACATCACTGGTTTTAAGCATTAGAACCAGCATCACTGGTTCTAAGTACTACCCAGGCTCAGATACTTAAGACCTTCTAGTCAATTGGTTGTAAGATTCACTATTTCTAGCCATCTTAACCTGTTCATTAAGCCCATGATTAATTGTTCATTATTTACTGTTTTTAGCCAAGTAAGAAAAAGAAAAAAATACAGTTTCACTGGATTTTTTGGAATGCTTATTCCTAACAGATTAACTGAATTTTTCACTTAAAAATATATATATATAAATTTTGTTTGCTTTCTTACTTTGAAGGGGAGTGAAGGAGGGCTTAAATTAAATACTAATAAAACTGTTGTTTAAGCTAAAACAAAATTTGTTTAATTTCATTTGAAATATTAAAATATGTCCAGGTCAACTCACCCCACCCTGCCAAAAAAAAATTAGGGTAGCAGCTTCTCAAGCCAGCTGCAGAAATGAAAGTCAATCATTCTCACAGCTCTCTACAGCAGAACTCATCCCAAATTGCATTTCCATCTCACAGCCATGTGTCCTATGGAAACAACAGGACACACACACAGAGAATTATAAGATTGCCCTAGCTGATCCCTTCACATCACTAGATGGATGACATAGTTCAGCACAGCAGACGCTGAATCATAAAAGTGAACAGAGTTTGGTTGTACTGTTCCAAGTCTACAACAACAGAGAACTACAGACAAGAGGAAATAAACAGATTCAGCCTGCAGCTTGATACATGGCCCAGATTCTGATTTTGACTATTGAAACAACAGCAGCCTCTGCCAAAGTCGAGATATGACATGCCCAAATTGCCATAGGACAACAGTTCAGGATGCTGCTAAAGAGCAGAATACAGACTCTGTTAAACTAAAATCATTACTAAATGTCTTTTTAAAATCTAACAGTTTTGCTGTGTTGTTTTTGTTTTTGTTTTCTGTTTTTGTTTTCTGTTTATGTGGTGAGCAAATCATTTAAATTCCCATATCATACAATTGAAATAAATCTGCTAGAAGGTAAGCAGTTTTTTTTAGCATGTTCTTGGTAACTTTTCAGGGAATAAAGTCTGTGCCTAATATTTAACAAGAAAATAAAACAACTTGGCAAAGCAGCCTTTTAAAAATGGAGTAAAACTCATAAATTAAAAGATTTGTTGGTCATTCAAATGGCAGAAATATTATCCTGTCTGCAGTCTGTTATGAGATATCACATATGTTGTGCTGGGAGTCAAGTTTAAAGAACAAACTGGGTAACTTCATTTACTTTAAAATGCAGTTCATGTAAAGTACATAGGTATTGCACACTTACTGTGATGTTAAATGCTAGAAATGAACAGTTGCTGTTACTTCAAAAGACTGGGGAGAAGAGTGCTCTCCCCCACCCCCACACTAAATAGGAAGAATTTAGGAAGCATTTAGGCAGACTTTTCTGTTGTAGTTGTTTCTACATACACTGGGAGTTCACAAGAAAACCCCAACTATTCCCTCAGCAAGGAATTCAAAACAATATGTGAACACCCAAACTATACTTCCTAAATATTAACATCCTGATGTGAACAAAAACATGCTCAGCACCACAGACTGCAGAACACAGATGCTTTTATTTCTGAATATGGAAGATATATTTGATACTGACTCTATAATGCTTGTCTCTCTCTACTTTGTCTTTGTCCAAGCATCAGATCGCCATATCATCAAAAAATGCCGGTGAAAAGTTTGTTGGTTTTTGTGTTGTTTTTTTTTTTAAAGAAAATGGCAAGACCAATGAAGAGACCCTTCCCGATCAAACAAGTTTAGATATTGTTATTTATTTTTTCTTCAGAACAGTTTTGTCTGAAAAGTCAGTTCCCTAAAGGAATTGGAAAAATATGTTTTGCTTCATAATTATTAGAATAAGGTGGAGCAAGAAAACATCAGATCCCTACACTGACAGTTTGTCAATGAAGATATTGTTAGCAATCAATACACAAAAAGAAGAGAAAGGAAAAATTTAAATGTGGTGATGAAATCTTTGCCCTAGTGATGTGCCTGGGTGTTAGAGAGAAGTGTTACTTTTTTAGTTAGTTAGATTTTAATTAAATTATCTAAGCTCAGATTTAGTCTTTGACTCAGATTCCTCCATTCTGAAGTCCTCTAAAAGAACTGAGATGTTTAAAGGTTTTTAATTAAAAAGACAGGCTAGATGTGTTGGCCTTCTTCTCTCTCTCTGTCTCTTTCTCTCTCTCTCCTGAAACATATAAGTTTTGCCAGCTTTCTTCCCCACAACAAGAGCTCCTTCTTCCTTTTATTTGATATGTGCTGCCAAAATTGGTGAGCTACTAGGGATGCAGTGAGGAGCTCTGCACTCAGACCCTCAAATAAATCAGGAGAAATTCCAGGGCCTCAATCTGAAATGGACCTCCAGTAGAAAACCAGAAGGACAGTCCAGGAGTTTGGGAAATTTAGTAATATATCACAAGATAAAATAAATGCAACTAGATCCTATGGCAGATACAACTCACTGAAGAGGGTTGAACTGGAGACATTAAAGTTGCTCTTGTTCTGGCACCATTTCTCTGCTAAACTAAACTATTTACAGTGCACAGTAGTAAGCTGCAGACATCACAGATCCCTAAAGATCTTTCTTAAAATAAAATTCCACAGCACACACAAATCATTTGTTTCACAACACAGATACTCCAGCACAACTCAGTCTGGGACATTATACAATTTTTGCTTTATTTTCCACTTTAAAGTATTCAATTTGGAAATTCCTGTAATTCTTCCTCACTTTTTTCCTCATTCAGCTCTGACTTTTATGTACAATTCAGGAAAACCCCTATATTTTACTGGTAGTCTGTACATTTTACCAAAACCAAATGACATGTGGCCCTGATGTGCAGAGACTTTGCAACTAGTGTCCAATGGACCACTACAACCAGTTGGTATTTCTATGAGCCATTAACTCAGTTCAAAATTCATTTACTGATCCCCTTATAGAGACGATGCTTTTTCATTATTGCAGAGTTTTGGATTGAATCTACCTAAAATAATTGTATCTCTCTTCACACTATCTAAAAAGTATTTCATGTGGAATGTGACCTGTCCTTTTCTCAGACTTTGAAAACAATTATGATATAGCATATAACACAGCACTCTGATATGGATTGCATAAAACAATGAAACACTGTGAGCAAAGTGTGAGCAAAGCCATTATTGTATTTTTATTATTTGATATATATTTGATATTTCAACAGATATTTCTTCACAGGAAACACCAGACCAGGCCCAACTATAACTGTACCAGAAGCAGAGGCCATGTTACTAATGCATTGCCTTTGGCAGCTAAGACTTTTCAAGAAATTCTCCAAACAAGTAATTCAAGAATGGCAGAAAGGGCCAGAAGAAGACAAAAAAAAACAATGATAAATAAGGCAAAATGATTTCAATTTGTTGAGATGAGAGAATACCATGAAGAATTTCAGAGGATTTGAGAAAGCTACACCTACACATCAGCCTGGCAGATGAAAGTCACGCAAAACAATATGTATTGCAAGAAATAATGTCTTCTACAGTAAGAAAACCATTCATAAAAAAATGTTAGTGACACTATGTGCAAGTATCTTTTGAAATGTGCAGGGACAGATGTGGGTTTTTAAGGATATATAAAGCATGTGTGCATAAAATAATACCAAAAGGATTATAGAGTCACTCAGTAAATCAGTGGGGTACTTGTCTACAACTTTGGCTACTGTAAAAGAGATGCTGTAACAATAGAAGGGTCTCAAAAGAATGGCATAACAACATGAAAAGACTTCTATAAGAAAATAGAATATTTGGTAGCTCACAGAGGATACTCATAAGGGGAGAAATGATAGCCATGTTTCAAAACTACAATGACTGAGAACCTCACTGCTTTGTAATTACAAAATAATTACAAAAAGAAGGGACTATTCAATACAAAACTGTAGCTAAATAAAGGGTAAAACATATTCTTTAAGCAAGAAAATAATAAAGCTGTAAAATTAATTGCCACACAGTATCATCACAGCCCAAAACATTTTGCAGGTCCAAAATGCATGGGGCTTCCTATCAACAGTACAACCCCCTCTGTGGATATACAGAAGGGGTTGTACCAGCATCCTCCATAAGGCCCTGAAACATCATGAGCAGCTTGAGTTAAATGAAGGAAAAATACCACAGCTGGAATTTCCCACTCGTTCTGTTGAATCACGTGACTGTGATGGCATCAAAAGCAAGACAGCAGCCACCAGGTACATATAAGTTTCCACCACCTTACTGATTTGTGGCCAATGACCCAGACAAACCCGTGATTTTACTTCTAGAAAGCTGCTAACTGAATTATTGGAACATTTTCCATGCCTCCACTTCTATTAACTTGTACCATGAAATGTTATCCTGGGCAGTGTCTACAGCATACACCAGAGAACATGTCCACCAGAGAGTTGTTTGTCAGTGGCTCTATGTCCAGGTGGAGGCCAGTGATGAGTGGGGTCCCTCAGGGGTCTGTCCTGTGACCATTGCTGTTTAACATCTTTATCAATGACAGACAGTGGGATTGAGTGCACCCTCAGCAAGTTTGCCGATGACATCAAGATGAGTGGTGTAGTGATACAACAGAAGGAAGGGATGCCATCCAAAGAGACCTGGACAGGCTTGAAAAGTGAGCCCATGTGAACCGAATGAGGTTCAACATGGATTAGGACGATCCCAACCATGAGGACAGACTGAGAGAAGAACTCATTGAGAGCAGCCCTGCAGAGAAGGACCAGGTGTTTCTGGTGGGCAAAAAGCTTGACATGAGCCAGCAGTATATGCTTGCAGCCCAGAAGGCCAGCTGCATCCTGGGCTTCATTAACAGAGGAGAGGCTAGCAGACTGATGTGATTGTGCCCCTCTGATCTGCCCTTGTGAGGCCCCACCTGAAGTACTGCGTCCAGGTCTAGGACCCCCAGCACAAGAAGGATGTGGGGCTGTTAGAGCAAGTCCAGAGGAGGATCATCCACAAAGATGATCAGAGGGCTGGAGCACCTCTCCTACAAAGACAAGTTAAAAGATCTGGGGATGTTCAGCCTGGAGAATAGAAGGCTCTGAGGTCATCTCATTGCAGCTTTTCAGTACTTAAAGGAGGCTTATAAAAAAGAAATAGAGCAACTTTTTCTTGGGCAGATAATAACAGGACAAGGTGGAATGATTTTGAACTAAAAGAGGGGGTATTTAGATTATGTGTGAGGAGGAAATTCTTCTCTCAGGATGGTGAGGCCCTGGCACGGGTTGCTCAGAGAAGCTGTGGGTGCCCCATCCCTGGATGTGTTCAAGGCCAGGCTGTATGGGGACCTGAGAAACCTGGTGTGGTGGGAGGTGTCCCTGCCCATGTCAGGGGGGTTGGAACTAGGTGATGTTTAAGATCCCTTGCATCCCAAGCCGTTATATAATTCTATGACCTCTCTTCAGCCCTGCCCAGTCCTTAACTCCCGAAACAGCCCATGTCACAAAACAGCCTAGTGTTGCCATTTTCTACCTCTCCTTTCCAAAAAGTGCTATGTGCATTGAATTAATACTTCAGCATTTTCACAGTATGTATCTTTACTTGTGCAGCTACAAATCATGGCTCTGAATCAGAACCACTTTTACTGCATTTTCAATTTGGTATGCAGCTAATTTTGTATCCTTGCATGAGTAACATAAGCAC
Organism: Stictonetta naevosa; assembly: GCA_011074415.1. Lineage (NCBI taxonomy): Eukaryota > Metazoa > Chordata > Aves > Anseriformes > Anatidae > Stictonetta > Stictonetta naevosa. The sequence goes on along the minus strand of CM021729.1, from coordinate 63,303,555 downwards.
TTAAGGTTAGATGAGTGGTTAAGAACACAACTGACTCCAGGTCTTCTTCATTATAATTTTCCAGGCAAAATATAACATATTTATTACAGATTAGAATGAATATGATGTTGGAAATATATCTTCTGGATTAGAAATAAAGATAGTAAGTAGTGATGTTCAACATTCACCTCAGCCGAGTGAATAATTTCAAATGAGCAATATAGGTGGAAATGAATTTGAGAAATAAAATTGTTAGATTAATCAATTTATCCTCATTTTCTGTTGATGAATTAGAAACTGCCCAGGTTTCCAGGTTTTAATATTCTAAAGTTAAGCAATAAAATATTATTTCTCTTTTATCTTCTTTCTTTATACACTTAGGCACATCTAATGAAGATTGTTTGCAATCATTCTGTTTGACCCTTTGGAAAATCAGTACTAAAATCTTAGCCGTATTCATTTTACTGAACATGCATACCACATAATATTTCATGTCTGTAGTGGAAAATGCTGTTAAAATTATATTCCAGAAATCTGACCCTAGAAAACTCTTCTTTATACATTAAAATGTTACTTTTTGGCAAGATTATTTGTCTTATACAGCCGGAAAGTTGAGCAAATGAGTGCAATGCATGCTCAAAGAAAATTCATTTTCCACTAAAGCAAACACACCAGAGAAAATGTTGCAGTGTTCACCCACATGATATTGAGCTGTCACTGAAATTGTATAATTGCACTAAGTCTTGTCCAAGTTACCTCCCATTAAGAAATGCATCTTTCCATACTAATGAAGTTCAACACAAAGTGTAACTTGGGCATTTGCATGTTAATGGAGCATTGTGCATGAGACTGTTTATTCATCATGCAAATAAATCCTGAAAAGAAGGTGTTAACAGAAACCTTTAGCCAGAATAAGACAGGGTTAATTAGGACATATGGAATGGCATCTGAGTAACAAGAGACATTAAAATTAATCCTGTTTGTCCAGCTGTAGCAGGACAAGAGAGAGGGTGGGGGAAATCCCTTCTTTGACCTACACAAAGGCCTTTTTGGCAATGGGATTCAAGGGCAATATTTTCCCACTGGCACAACTCCACCAGTGGCTGGGACATTTGGATGGATAAGGTGATGACAATCCATCAGTCCTTTCATCCCTTGTCTAGCGTCACCCAAAAAATAAGAGAGTATTGAAACACTGCTGCTGGGCAGAAATGCATCTGGCAAGGTGGAAGAGTTTTATCTATAAAAGTAGCAGCAAGATATTTTTGACAAAATAAATTGAGATTAGGGCCAAATCTATCAATTTACGACCTGATCTGCACACTTTACAGACATGTTCAACCTTTACAGAACTTGAGCAGAAATCATGGACATTCAAGGGCTCTAGTTAAGAGTCTACATCCACACACACTCTGAAAGATTAAATACAAGATATTTTATCTATTATGATTAAACAAATGCCAAAATGTGAGCAACAGGCAACATGAAATGAAGAAGAGGATGTGTGAGTCTTGTGGCAGGATGTATTACAGTTTTATATATAGGTGGACATTTTTTAGACATCTTGACATATCTCTGTTCCAGGATAGGTATAAAAAGAGCTTTTTGTTTCATTTCAAATAGTCCTTGCAGGTGACTTTTTGCTTATTTGATTTTTTTTTCTCTGATTATCTTAAATAGTCTGTTTCTTCATAATTTGTGTCAATAATGATTTTATCACAATGTCATAGAAGGAATATTTAGCGTTTTTCTGCTAGCATGATTTTTAGATATTGCAGCCTTATTTTCTCATAAATTAATAATCTAGTACTATAGTATCAAGGCAAGAATGGAGGAGTTAATCTCCTTAGTTTGGTATTTCATACTTGTTTCAGACCTGACAAAGACTATTTTGTGCCATGAAGTTTGGGGTGTTTTTGTTGTTTGTTTGCTTGCTTGCATTTTAATATTATACCAGCTGGTGTAAATGAAGGCTACAGCTCCTCCCTACAAACTTTTAGTTTCTAATCCTAGGTGTTCGTGCACAACAAAACTATCATTGATATTATTAATATATTTCAAAGCAGATATTGAAAGTGCTGTCCAAGTTTCTGCTTCCAGCATAATGTGGATGCTTAGGTTATCCTTTGTGCATCTGAGGAGGCTCTCTTTTTGAAAAAAGAAATATATATATATAGGTTTTATTTCCACTTGCCTTTCTTCCTAGCATGTGCCAATAAATAGGTATTTTATTCATCCTAAGCAGAAATGCATTTGACTGATTGATAAGAAGCCTTTGCTTGCTCAGTGGCAACATATCTGTCATTCTGCAGGAAGCAAAAAGACAGAAGTAACAGGCAGCACGTATGACAAGGTTATCAAGAGAGCTGCTGTCTTCTTTGAGCATAATGCCACTAATATATAAAAGCAAAAGAACTAAAGCATCAGACAGGCACAAGCACCCCTCTTCTCAGCATAAAAGTAACTGCTGCATCGCATCATTTCAAAAAAAGACAGCAACAAAATCCTGTTAGGAATGAAATAAGTAGTGAACATATTGCTCCTGACACTGCATTGCACAAGGAGAGGTTACAAGGCACTGCGCTATGAGGCAAAGACCGGCTGTGGTGCCATCCATCAGGCATACTGCTCTTAGCATGGCACAAAATATTTTCTGGGCCCAAGTCCATTGAAACTTAACTGTGCTTCACAAAACTGGAATCACATTTCCACAGGAGAAACCTACACAACAACGAATTTTTGCTGTGTTATTATTATGACCATTACATTGGTACATGGAACACAGAACAGAGAGAATCAGTGGCTGAAATGTGAAAGTCTCTCCTTTACTGAAAATCAGCTCTGTTTTGTGGTGGATAAGATGAAAGACACAGAAATTGGGTAGAATAAATAAAAGAAATAAGGCTCAGCCAAGCTCCCTTGAACGCACTGCTGCTTATGCAAAACAGACCGAAAGCTGTCTTCAGCATGGTACTACCTTCCAGTCACTATTTGCACGGCAACTACTTCAGAGGAACCAGAAGTCCCACTCTTTTTAGAAAGCCTTCTGTTCTAAGAATGAAAGGCATCTGTCATATGCTTTTCATGATGGTGGGTGCCTCTGCTTATTACCGACAGGAGAACAAAGGAGGCATTTTGCACTGAGAATGAAGCAACAATAAACTCGCTCCTGTTCCTTCCTCTGTGAGAGAATGTGTTTCTTTTTGATCTAATAAGCATAACACCAACATGAGCAAACCTCACTCAAAACTTTTGCAACCCTAAGGCATGTGACTACTTGAACATCAAGAATTATAGCAACATTTGTGGGGAGCACATAACTTCAGGAGTGTGGTGATTTATTGGCAGCACTGACAGTTGCCTGGGTTGCTTGCCATGATACAGGCCAGTTGCATTCATGATAGACTGAGGTCATTGAGGGGGAGTGGAACAGGTCCTGTCATATATCCTTCATCAGGTTTTCATTTGTCTGTGAGTTAGGGTTGTGGTAGCTGTGGGGAAAGGGTCTCATCTGAATGTTTATTTTTCTAGCCTGAAGGGCTCTGTTCATTAAATGTCCATGTGTTTGATACCTGAAAAGGAGACATCAACATGAGGGATTTGTGACTCAACTCACTGACCTGTACTGCCAGTCAAATTTCATAAGTAAAATTAAGAGAGCTTAGAAGAAAGAAAAGAAGGAAAGAAAGGAAAAAAAAAAAAGAAAGAAAGAAGAAAAGGTGAAAAGGAGGAGAGGAGGAAGAGAAGAAAGGAGGAAAGGAAGAAAGAAGGGCAAAGATTCTGGATAGAGCAACACCGCTCTTTAAACAGTCATATGAGATGGTCTTTGAAATTGGAGTATGCCCACCCCATGTGTACACTACCATGGGGTGGGGGGAGCAGGGTAAGATTGAGGAATAATGAAAATAGCATTCATCTACCAGAGGTTCCAGCACTAGAGCCCAGGACTTGCAAACAACCAGTAGATACAACCAATTTCTCCCCAGCAGCCAACATTTTTGCATTTCACATGTTATCAGTGTATGCGATGAACTTTCTGCTCTGGAGGCAGAAGCACTGGCAGCTGGAGGTAGTGGAGGGTGCAGTTAGCTTTTGGTGGGAGTCCTGTTACTGTTTTCGCTGAGACAAGCCCACAGTCTGCACACTGGAGTTGCAATTACTGAAAGAATCCCTTCTGACAGCACCTACAGCCACAGTATAACCATTAAAATATCAGCATATGTCTACCATTTATCTCTGTGGATTTTGCTCCTTCTTGGCCCCCTGACAGGATAATTGATGAGTACTCATTAAAATTGGTCCTTTTTCCACACATCTCTAATAACATCCCAGTGTTCCTCACAGCCCAGGTGTGCTTCACCAAATATTAATGATGTTGACTGAGACGAAGAAAAGGAGATCTCCCATCAGACCCATCTGACACAGGTGTGACATGGTGCCCTGCTCTTCCCACCAAGGGTATCCACAATCTCATGTGCTTTCCGCATTGTAATGGACATTTTCCTTAAAGGATTACACAGATTGTGGTTAATGCATTTGGGTTAGTGACCAACACCTTACCAAGACACCAGAGGAACACAGTGTCTCCTCCTGCTTACATGGATGCAAATACAGAGCAGCTCTGCTGAAATCAACTGAGTTTCAGCAGTACAAGTGGAGACATCACCTGCTTACACTCCAGCTCAGGGGTTTCTTTTGCTACATAATGAGGCAACCAGGAAATATATATATATATATATATATACATATATATATATAAAGGCATGTAGGTATATATAGGAATCCTTAAGCTATTGAAGGAGCTAATAAGGACTGAACCTGCTCTCATTTGAATTTTATCAGATAAACAAAAAGGAAAAGCATGACACACTGCTTAAACATATGCTTCCAATTTTCTCAGAACTATTAAATGGAAAAAACTGCTCTGTCTTTCTGTCTTTAACCATTTTCATATTTATTCTGCAATATTAAGGTTAGAGGTTGGTTATGTTTTTGTGGCAACTATTGTGGAAAGAAAAATTCATTCTGCTGTAGTCTTATGTTAATTAAAATCCATAGGAAAAATAAACAACACTGAATAGATTTTAGATACTTTTTTCACATTCAGGATTGATTAAGTCATCATGGTCAGCAGTAGTCTACAAAGCAAAAGAAAGACAAATAAGTAGAACCTCAAAGCAAATTATCTTTCTTAATTTCCTTATTACATGAGAAACATGCATTAAGAGGCTTTTATTTTTATTTTTTTTTAAGTCTTTACTGTTATAAACCACAACAAATATCCAAGACTTGCCATGCAAGGCAGACAGGTTCAAGTTTCTTGCCTTTTAGGTAAAGAAATCAACATATAACCATGTATTCACAAATCTGTTCTTCTGCAACTGTGTTTAATTTAGAGAAATAAGAATTTCTGCAAAGCAGTTTGGTTTTTTCTGACATGTTTTTTGTTTGTTTGTTTGTTTTCTTGTTGAAAGAATTGGAAATTACATGCTACAATGTAAACTCTCCATGTTTTATCCAACATCAATAACAGTTTAATCCATCCAACTGATGGCCTGATATCTAGGAAATGAAAAACACACACATTTCTCATTTGTGTGTTTTCTCAATTTCTCAATTTTCTCAATTTTTACTTCTATTGTCCACTCACCTGCCCAAAGTCACATTTCCCATATCTCTAATTTTAAAATAGACAGTGTCAGCTGATAGACTTACAGCTGATGTAACTCTGTGGACTGGACTCCAATGGATACAAGAAATATCACTGACAACAGAGCAGATAGAATCTGACTATAGTTAAAGCCACTTATGAAGGATCTTTTCTGTTTCATTTTTACTTACACATCCACTAAATTAGATGAAATTTGTGAACTTCCACTGAAAAATCTATCTTTGTGTATTTTTGAGAATTTAGAACTCAGTAATATGTCCATAAAAGCCTCATTGTTCTCTTATGTACACAGATTCCCCTGGCTCTTAATTTGCTGTGCAAAGGAATTCTGGAACCTGTTGTAGTTCATAGCTCTGTCGAGCTATGTGATTTAATGTATGTAGTTCAGGTTAGTCTAATCCTTGTGCAACGATATCAGCAGTTATTATACCATCATTTCCATTCTGTCAGGACTAGTCTTCACATCTTCCTGAGAAAAGAGCTACACCATGCTAAAGAGAAAGCGGAACATGTCCCTCAGATTTTCACACAGACTTATGAAAGACATAAGCTTTTGTGGATAAAACAACAGCCTAATTTCTAATATCTACCTAATTTTTAACTCTCAACTCCATTATCAAGAAAAGGGGAACACAGAGTTTGTCCTGAGAGTGAATTTCCTCTTTGATCTACTCTCCTGGGAATCTTTTCCCTTTCTTTTGAAAGTGTCCTTTGAGACTGGAAGATCTATCACGTATCATTTACCAAATAGTAAATTCAGTAGTGATATCACTCAGGAAAAATCTAAACAGCAACTGACAATTAAGTACAAGGAGCTACCCAATTTGCAGTGCAGGACAGCAAGATGTCTATGTGTGGTTGCTTTGCATCCGATAATTCATTCATTTCTTGTTTCCTAAAGTAGGTGATCATCAGTTTTCAATGGCTTGTTTTGACCTTATTCGATGAAAATGAGGTGCTATTTTTGGCATGCTTATGAACCTACTGTTTAGTCCTAAAAGTTTTGCAAGAAAAGGGATAATAAATAGTTATTCACTTCCACTGAATAGCTTTCTAGATTATGTGCTGAGGGCAGTAACAGCTGCTTCTCGTTACCGAAAAGGCCTCCTACCATGTGTACTGCTAACACACTGAGCTAAGGTCAAGCTGAGTAGCAGGTTTTTTTCCCCAACTTTGTTTAAAAGCTTTTAAATAAAACCATATTCGCAAAATGGTCACCTCTGTTAACTGTGATTTTCAAAAGTGGAGTTAGAAGAGCTGCAAGGCTTTCAAAAATCATTCTGATTTGGAAGGCTTTTCCTTTTCTGTGTTATAACACTGAGCTGTCTCTTTTCTGCTAGCTTGAGATACATCTGAGCAGTTCTTGAAGCCCTTATTATTCTCTGCTGTACTTTTTCATTCTATACTGTGTTTTCTTCACAAATGTGGTGTCATTACCTGGACTGGCAATTGTTCTGAAAACTTACACAGCACTGTTTTTTTCCTTCAACATGTAGCACACCTGTTCCTACCTATGTAAAGGTCACACTGAGTTCTGCAGAGCATATCTTTGGGACATGGCAGAAGACCCTGCCTGTCTCAGCTTGTGCCCCAAGCATTGAAATCCCTTCCCTTCCCTTCCCTTCCATTCCCTTCCCTTCCTATCCCATCCTATCCCATTTCTCTCCCCTTGAGAGAAAATGAAGGGGAAAAATGAATTCCCCTCATTTTCTTTCATTTCTTTTCCCTTTTATTTCCTTTCATTTCCCTTCCCTGTGACTTTGAACTGGGGCGCCTTTGCCCCATGTGGGAACACCACAGCATAGAGCACATCACCAACTACTCAGATTGAACCCTTGCCAATTAATCAAGAAAACAAGTCAAGAGTGGGAAGAGTTACGGTCTGTGTGTTATCCTGCACCTTTCCATGGGCCCAGAAGAGGCCAAGTTCAAAAAGGAGATGGTGGATACCCTCAGAAAGTGTGGCTGACCTAGAAACAACACAGATGAGAGCAGAGGAGGTCAACACTCCCAACCAAGGGTTCTTCCTAAAAGAGATGGAGTAAAATTACCTCTGTCCTGAGGGTGTTCATTTTTTCCCTTTTATTTTGAATGGAATATGTGAAAAGAAAGCAACCCTTTACATTTCCTATAACAGAAAGAAAGGCAAATCTCTTTGTACAGAGAGGAAAGAGAAAATCTGAAGCCACAACTTTGTTGTGGTTTCTAATTACTGGTTATTGGGGGGGTGGGGGAGAGGGGTTTTTTTGGTTGTTTGTTCATTTTTTTCCCAGAAGCTGATAAAGAGTGCATGAGTAAGCACAGGTTCCTAACAAAACTGCCAGTTAGTACTCCTGCTTTATAACCTATGACGTACTTCTTCCTAGGTCAGAATGTTCTAACTACAGACATGGTAAACAAAGGTACATTTTTTTCTTTTTTTCCCAGTGGTTCCCAGTTGGATCTCAAATGGGAGTAAGGAACAACAATTTGTATTGCTAAAACAGCAAATGTTTAGATCTAATCAATGTGACTACCACCTGATCCCACAATGGTATGGCATTTCTGTGGAAAAAAAAATAATCAGATAACATCACAAATATTTTTCACTCCTTACACTTCAATATTTCAATTTTCAACATGCCAAGCCTTCCACCCCGCCCTAAATCTACGTAATTAGTGGCACCAAGCTGTAGGAAGTAGATGGTTTTAAGAGATATATGCCACAGTATTTCTTTCTAGGTTACCAGATCCAAAAAATTTAGTCAAAACTGACTTGGAATTCATTAGCAGAATTGGCATCTACAGGAAGAGATGACTACAGTAAAGAGGCAAGGATGCATTTGCCTCTATCCATGCATGCATTCAAAAAAGATCAACTTTTACCCCTGGAGAGCTCTGTTACCAGCAATGTCGCGTGTTTTGTGTTCGTTCTTAAGCAGCCCAGTGCACTTGGTGAAAACTACAACGAAAAATTACCATGAACAACTTTCATGGTCTAAAGAAACTTAAACAAGCTGATGATGATGCCAGAGCAGCTGGCACCAAGTGTCACTGCCAGCTCCCTGGCATCTGTCATGTGCTGAACTGCCATAGCATCCTGACACAAGAGAAACAGAAAAACAGAGATGATTCCTTTTATGTAATAGGTTTCTCAAGGCATTTGCAGTTCCAGCATCTTGTACGGGACTTTTAGTGGTTATCAGCATGTTTTTCATTTGAGTCCAAACTGTTCTAAATACATCCCCGAATGTTTTAGTTCACTCAGCCATGACTAGGCTGGAAAATTATCATAAAGGATTGGATACTGAACAAAGGAAAGAAACAGGGTAATATGTTCTGCTAAAACAATTGGATTTTTATGAAACCTAGAAAAAACAAATAAAATAAAAAAATAACTTGCCATGTTAGGTTAAGACCTCTTAGAAAGTCAGAGTTTGAAGGAAATGCAAACAAAATGCAACTAAATAAAGGTGACTGAAAACATTCATGTTTTTTAACACTATGGAATACTTTTTAAACAAGAGCTGAACAAAGAAGAGGACATTCCATTCTGGTCAACAAATCTTGTTTATGATAGCCCTAACTTTAATGAAAAAAATGTGCAGTACACTGTTTTTAATTGCAGAACTCAGGATAACTTGAAAGTTTTCTGGTACTGGTTTGATAGTCATCACTGTAAATCCCTATCATTCATCTTTGCCATCAGCTTTAACATGAAAAAGTACCACAGATGGAAAGATGCACCAAAATCTCTGGCCTTCAAAGTAGACTATAGCAGAGGACAGCTTCCTGTAGGATTCTGAAGTGATCTCATTATGTTCCTTGGCCTCTGCTCACCTTTTGACACCATTCATCTCTCCATGTTCTTTGGCTTCACCAGTTAGCACAGCCCCATGGTGCACATGGCTACAGAGCAAGCATCCCAATGGCAGTCAACAGCATGGGAGAAAGACCAGCAAAATGCTAATGGTAACTGGAAATTCCTCATGAGCTTCATTCTCGTGAGAGAAGATTTTGTTCAATGAAAACAACAACGTTTAATAAAGGAGATGAAAGTCAAATTCGCACTTAACAACAAACAGGGACACTGAATGCAATGGTTACAAAGAGGTAGCCAGGTAACAGAGGTACTTGGTGGGAAAAGCTAGTGAACAGATAAAAAGCAGACAGACAGTAGGATTAAGCAAGGGATTCTTTAAATAAAACCTTAGCTGATAACTATATCCAATCTCAGATAAGTCTGACACCTTGTTTATCACAATGCAGGTGGGAGATTTCATGTTATGTAATTGCAGAATTAGATACCACGGAATATCAAACAGATATTAGATAAAATAGAATACTAGAAAAAGTATTCTATTATACATTCTATCCAGTCTTCAGTCATGAAGGACATTAAGGATTTTTTGCTATTAAAACAAAATACTAATAACACCATTGACAAAATAACTGAGTTCTTTAAGTAAGAGAGAATGACTTTTTAAAAAATTCTGAACACTGATGAGATTTCAAAGGTTTAGGAAAAAAGGACCATAGTGTTAAAATTTAATAAGCGTACCAAGGGAAATTGTAGCCCAGTTAGCATGATTCTGATCTAAACAAAACATTTGTATGGCTGATATGGGAGGCATTCACTTAGAAAACTGCAATCCAATTAATGACAACCAGTTTGATTATATGGGAAATGTGTCTTTCCAGAAAAAAAAAAAAAATGTATTTTTTTAAAACGAAATGGCAATATGACTGATAGAGTACAATATACTACTAGCATGATACAAACCAACATGCTACAGCATTGACTTACTGCTCCATACTCAGTACATGAAAAACTTCTATGTCTAAGTGTTTATTTTACAGTAGCCACAACTTTACAGCAGCCATACTAATAGTTTTCAAGTGGTTTTGCTGCTTTCTTCTCAATAGGTAGGTTTCTTCTTTTATATTATGGTTTAGCATTTCTCTGTTCTGTAAGAGTACGTTACCAAACTCAGAACTCAGTATTTCAAAGTCTTGTGAAGAATAAAAATCCAAACCATTCTGAATTTCTCCTGTGTAATTTATACCCACTCTAAAACCTACTTTGTTACCAGAGTAGCATAAAGACTTCTTCACACAGCCCAGAATGGCGTTGGTGTTGGTTTTAACACTATTTAGCTTAAAATGTAAGCTCTTTCTCCTAGTACTATAACCAAAAATTTGCAAATCTTTGAACAGAATTTGTATCTCTTTAGTATTCACTATTCTTAACTGAAGCCATCATCATTATCTCTGAAAGAGGAAAGGCAATAACTTTTGTACTTGAAGAATGCTTCAGAATTCATGTCTCAGCACAGGAAGTTTTAAAGTCTAAGAGAAAACACTAAAAGAAAATACTATAGCATCATTACAAACTACTCAGTCATGCAGAGGTAACTGGCAGCAGACAAGTCATTGATTTGAGGAGACATAGGGAGAAAACAAAAATGATGTAAGTTTTAAAAGTTACTTTTACAGTATTTACACTTTCATAAAAGTATTGGAGGACAGCTTTCTTATCAGCACTCCTGCAAAGGCTGAATACTATTTAATGAAGCAGGAGATAATTATCAATATACAAGACAGAAAATGTGGCAACAAATTTGGAAAATACTGAAGGAAAGTTTGTAATGAAAAATCTGAAAATGAAGTCATAGCTTCTGTAAGTATTGAAAATACATATACATATTTTTAAAAAGAAAGGAAAAAAAAAAAAAAAAAGGAGAGAAATTAAACATACGTTGATGTTATTTGGTGCTTGAGTGTAAATTTATGTTTTTGGCCAATCAACCCAAACCAAATAACATAGGACTCTCTTGTTCCTTTCAATTCTCCTTAAAACATATATGCACACACAATGCATATGATGGAAGTCTGTGATCAGAAAGCATCCCTTGTATTTACTTTGTGACTCAATGGACTTCTTCACCCCTGCCTTCCCTTGTGCCTTACCCCACAATTAAAGATCCGTATATAATTTTCTGAAACTGTGAAAACCACTAAGAAAGAAAATAATGAAGCATAAAAATGCGTGGAAATCCAAACCACAAACCACAGTACATCTGTCAGTAAGTAGTAAGTATGTCAAAATAATTGTAAAAATGGGGGAAAGGTTCGAAACCTTGTTAAGAGCTTTCATGATCTCAATTTCTTTTTCCCTTGTGATATTCCACCAGTAGAAAGGATTCTTCCAAAATTGGTAACTACAGGCTGGGAAAGTGAACTGCTCTATGATGAACCAAGATACCACAAATATATAACTAATCTCTGAGGTTTGGAAATGAAATTTTGAAAGGGATTACTAATTAATTAATTCTTGCATTCCACAAAGCAAAAGTGCTTTTCTCTAAATAACTTACAACACTCAATTTCCATACATAACACAGCATACAGTTCATGCAGCAGGAAATATGTAACTGCTATTGTATGAATTGCATTGCAATCACTCACCCACATTTCATGGAGTCTAACCAGTGACTAAGTGCCTCTTAAACCTCTCTGAATTTATTATGGGGAGATGAAATACTGAACATATAAATATTTATACAAAGCATACAACTAAAATAATAACTAAAAAAATAAAAACTACTACACTTTTCTACATTATTTGTTCATTACTATAAGTAATTTTATCAAGTACAATATTTATATGGACCTGTTCTAGAATCAATAATCTTGTTGAAAAATACAGGGAGTTTCCATTATAATTGTTATGTCAGTTACTGGCATATTGTTACAAGATGAGATGAACCTGAAATTTATTTTTTCTGGAAGACCTGTTGATTCCTTATTTGAACCTCAAAAGGATTTTGCTTGAATAATATGTACCTCCGTTCTGTATCTGTCTGCATCTTCAGAGAAAACGCTCACATGAAATTGTTCTTTGCTCCTCACCAGGTAATTTCATTTTACTTATTCAATTCTTATTCAATTAACTGTCTTTAGTGGTTTCAAATACTTTTGGTAAGTCTACACATCCATGTGAGGCTGATTTATCTTGTCAAATTCAATTTCTCTAAGTTCTGCAGCCAGAAATTGTAAGAGTATCAGGAATCTATCTGGAATAGAGGTAGAGAGAGTAGGGTGAAACCTTGGGAAATATTTGTCTCCCTTTTTCAACTCCTGATCTGAATTCAGCATCTGCTCGCCTCAAAACCAAATAATAATAATAATAATAATATTAATAATAATAATAATAATAATAACTAATAGGGATGGACTGGGTCTACCTTGCAATACAGCTGCATTAGGTTCAAGTCACCAGTGTACAGAATAGCACTCCTAGGAAGTGTACAAAGATCCTCAAGTTGGGTCACCTTGCAATTTTGCCCACTGCTGGTTGTGTGCCAAACTTGTCTCCTATGAACAAAGAATTCAACAGATAGTTGCTAGGTTGTTTTGTGTGTTTTTTTTTTTTTCACTCTTTTGGCAGTATGATACCAAAGAGCACAGGCAACAACTGTCTACCCACGAACTACCAATTTAAAATCCCACTGCTGTTTTCCATGGCTCAGAATCACTTGCAGCCAGGCATTTATTTCTGGCAAAAGCTCTGTGGTAGTGGTAGCTTTTCTGACCTGCCATTCAATATACCAAATTTCAAAGACAATTAAGCATTTCACTTTGAAAGGGAAACCACATGGTTGCTGAGCAGGACTGTGGGAGGAAAATTAGAAAGCACTGCTTCTCTGAAATGCACTCCATGGCCAAGGATAAACATATTTTAAAATCGAAGAAAAAAAATGTTACAGAGAAATAGTGAGTGGGCCATCAAACTCTGCTTGGTGAAGCATCCCCAGTTTTGTATGCAAAGTATGCAGTTTATCCTCTGCAAAGAAAACGTGACCTTTCCCTCTTGCACTAACTTTCCAGTTAGCATTTTAAATCTAACTAGCATAGGTAATACTGACCACACTCCACTTACCCTCGCTAAAAGCTTAGGGAGCACTTCTGGCTATATTTGACAATGAAGAAAGTGATCACCATCCAAAAGTTGAGTGGTCATCATCCATAAAGTGAGAAGAACTACTAACTTAGACATAGCCTGTTGTGTAAAAATGTTTTTTTCTCTTTGGTTTGTAGTGTTATTAAACAACTTTTAAACGTGTTTAAATGTTGACAAGTTTTTTCTATCAGGCATGTTATAATGATTTTGGTTATCTCCTTTCACAGCTAATTTACAATTATCAGCTACATCCAAGCATCTTTGCCCAGTCTAACTGGCTTTCTTTCTGGCACAACTACCAAAAAAATCAAATTTAATATAAAAATTTAAGCAGCAACTGTCCAATGTTAGAATACAAATTGAACTCAGAAAAATTTCAAGCTCCATCTGAAGTACTCCTACCATCCTGATGAAAAAGAGATTTCTTTTTGGATTTTCTAGCAGTATAATGACAGCTTCAGCTAAAATTTCAAAACAATATATGCCCCTCCCACACACACACACACATACACACACACACACACAAATAAATAAATAGATAAAATCCTCCCAAGAGCATTCTCATCTTCCATTAGTTGACCAAGACAACAGCCTTGTCCCACCAGTCTCATCTTCCCTAGACACACATTGAGCTCACAGGAGACATTGCAGTTGGCTAACTAGGCCTTCAAAGTCCCTCTCCTCACCTTCAGAATTAGTTTTATGGTAGAACCTCCTGTACCTTAGCAGAACCTCCTGTACCTTGGATGCACTCTACCTAAGGTTAAAAAAAAGCCTTATTAAATCCTCTTTATGGGATGGGGAGGTTGAAGCTAAACACATTTCCTTTTCTGTTCATTTTCACTTGAGGGACACACTCTGGGTACATATGGGTGCTAATACTAGCATCTCTTCTTGCAGAATATCTTGGAAGGAGGCTTGGAAGAGAAGACAATGCAGTCTCACACTGTGTAACACTGTTAACCACGTATGACACTGATTATCCACCACCACAAGATAAGTACATTTATCCTCAAGATTCCCTGCTGAGCATGCCTGCAGTAGACACCACACTCCCAACAGAAAATTGAAATACCACTTGGCCAAAAAGTGATGAATCAACAGATGAGAAAGAAAGAATGACAAAATACTTTCAGGATGAATAAACCACATTCAACCTGCATTATCATTGCTTGTTTTTCCTAGCAGCCATGCAGCTGAATGTCCAGTTCCTTGAGCATTTCTGATCATCCACAAATTCCGTAGGGTTTACAATAAATAACTGCCAGAATAGATGAACACTGCAGAGCCTCCAGCTTCCAATTGTCTTAGAAAATTGTTTGGGTTTTCAAGCTATCATGAGTCTATAAAAATTCAGTCTTTTAATTTAAACCATTTTTCTCTCCCAAGAGCATTTCTGTTTAAAAACAGAGGCTTTCTCTAAATAATAATAAGACTGTATGTGTAAATAATGTAGGTAATCCCATATATATATATTCAGTATGCATCTAATTTTCACTATTAAATTCTTATAATTTCTCTTCTATTTGTTGTTGGGTTTTGGTCAGTTTTGTCTTTTATTGTTGTTGGTAGTGGTGGTGGAGATTTGGTTTTTTGTTGTTTTGTTTTTTGGAAAAGGAAAGAATCACCCACCCTTCTTCATTTTCCTGCTCCATCATCTTTCCATTTATCCATCACTTTTGTTTGTTTGTTTGTTTCTTTTCATCATCTAATCTACATTTCTATTTGTGTTTTGGATTGTTCATAAACATTTTCTTTCCTTTCTTTCTTTTATTTACTTACTCATGAAAAACATAAGTTCAAAAATGTTTATATTCTAACTCAACTTTCAAACTTCATATGTTCAGGTGGGTTAGAAATTAGGCAAACTAAATATGTCCATTTCTAAATAAAAGTTCCTGATCATATTTAAGTTAATTTAGGGAAAAAAAAAAAAAATCCCTTAGTTCATATGATATAACACCCATTACAACAAAAGCAAGCAATCAAGATGCACAGCACAGGACAAGTTTTAGCCACATACATATCGTGTCTGGCAATTCTCAGTATCTGACAACCCTCTGCTAACAACATGACCATTTATGTGGAGAACAAACAACTCATACTTGGACAAGAGTTTTACAAAGTATGATTCAGTGGCTGACTGAAACATAAGACATTTTAAATGTAACAGACACACACAAAACTTTAATCAAATATAAGGAAGACATACATTTGTCTTCTTTAAAAGCTTTGATAACAAATTTCTGGATTCACAACACAGGACACAGGACTACCAATAGCGTATGTGTTAGAGATGTGTTAGTTATGTGAGGAGAATATTCCCACTGTTTAAATAGACACTGTATTGGTGAATACAGTGGAATTGGCTCCTTCTTCCACGTCCTCTGCAAAGAGGACAGACGGTGCCCCTGGCAGAGCACACAAATTCCATTTGCATCGCAAAGAGCCACAACTGATTTCTGAGCCAACAAATAAACCCCCATAAACTAAATGAAAACCTGAAGTCAGAGGTTCTGTAAGGGCCAGCATCTAGGCAGCACTCTGTAGAAACACCACAGAGATGAAGTGATTTTAGGTCTCTGAAAGAGAGCCTGTTCCCAGATTTCATCTAGTTGGCTACATTTTCAATCACATCATCTGTTTACCTTTCCTTTCATTAGGGATACATGCAAAGAAAAATTCTCAGTTTATAATTTCATTTTTAAACTCTAATATGACACATAACAAGAAGAATTAGGTCTCTTGTTATGAAATGTAAAGGAATGACAGGACCATCCTCATCCTTGCAGAAGCCCTGAACATCTTCTCTTTTTCTCCCTCTAGCCAGCAAGGTACTGTGGATCTAATCAAAGTCCCACCATCCACATTTGTTTTCAAAATAATCAAAAGGTTGTTATTGGAGTCCACATACGACAACTCTAATGCAGAGATTTTCCTTAAGAGAGTATCAATAATTTCGAAAACATAAACAAAATACTAGGTTTCAGAGTAATATTTATAGAATCATAGAATTGTTTAGCTTGGAAAAGACCTTCAAGATCATCAGACATTCACCTAACACTGTAAGTCCACCACTAAACCATGTCCCTAAGTGCCACATCCACACAACTCTTAAATACCTCTAGGAACAGGGACTACAACCAGTTCCCTGGTCAGCCTGTTCCAATGCCTTAACCACCTTTCTCCATTAAGAAATTCTTCCTGATATCCAGTCTAAACTTCCCCTAGTGCAACTTGAGGACATTTCCTCACATCCTATCACTTGTTACCTGAGAAGAGAGTACAACACTCTCCTCACTGCAAACTCATTACAGGTAGTTGTAGACTTCGTATTTTCAGACAACATTTAGACAAAATATACGCCTGTGAAAGGAAACACATACCTATATCTGTGATATGCAACCACATTTATTTGAAATCAGTAATATCAGCCATGATTGTTCTTTGAATGAGTGATATCAACAGGACAGCAGTATGCATCGGCACAAAAAAATAAATAAATAAATAAATAAATCTAATTAATTAATTACTACACATTTTGCACACTCTGGATTCGATTAGTCACCAAGTCTCATTATCTCTAATTTAGATATTTATTCCTCCTTGTCCATTAAAATTTAAGCCTAAATTACTGGTATATTGGCATAGGGTAACACTAAGATAGTTGATCTAGTGTCTCATGCAGACTGACCTGCTGGGAAGGTAATGGGAATCTTTTTCAAGGGTCCTCATGACAGTGTCATCAGCTAGACAGGTGAGACTTCCAGAACCTACTGTTCTGCTGAATTCTTAAAAACTCACCTGTCAGTGAACTTGTGTGGACATTATAACATACCACTATACAGTTTTCTTAAACTACATACAAAACAATGCTAAATGCCTTAACTGTATTGAAAATACTGTCCCGTGGCAACACTTCTGCATTCTCTACCAACCTACACTTCTACCACCCTTATGTATCTCATCTACATACAATTTGCACAGCTCTGCAACATAAAATGTGGTATCTTCAGAGATTAACATCCACCTAGGATGTTAATTGACACATTTAGGTACACGTATTGGTCTGGGCATAGCAGGTTTGGGTTGGGAGATGACTACAGCATGCCTAAAGTGATTTGCCCAATTTAAATATGATTTTAGTCATAACACTCTATTTCAATTTCCTGGTAGTTGTTTTTTTCCAATTTGGTTTATGTTTTTGCTTATTTATTTTGTGTGGGAATAATTTGAAAAATACCTAGGAATGATCATTAAGAATTTGGAAAAACAGAATATTTTCCCACAGCTCACTGGCTCACTGTGTGCTCTCAGTCATTACAGTAATGAAACAGGAATAATGACAGGTAGAGAGTTAAGTGGTAACTTTCTTACGGTTGAATGCAGTTCTTATGATTAATCATGAAAATCTGTTATTTAACAAGAGACATTTGTAGAGTCTTTAAAGCCTCGGTGTTATGGGAAACCACCATGTATCCATTAAACAAAAACACTGCACGAAGAAAGTTTTAGTTCAAAAATGACTTGGGTATATGTAACCACCCAGAGTTTGCTAGCGGTTTGATGACATATAGGTACTATTTTCTGTGAGTACTAACTTTGTACAACAAAGTCTATGCTATTTGTTCTCCATATACAGAAGAGCAAAGCCTACATATATTAAACTTGCAAATCTATTTAAGCTAAATAATAATAATACATAATAGTCTAAATTACAAGCTTACACCATTCACATATGGAAATTATTTTTACTGCAGACATCCTATAATTGAACAGGAATTAATCTCGATCAGCACTTTGCATGATAAAGCCACAGGTCCTGCAAAGACACTGCTGAAATCTGAGGGTGGTGATTAACCAATCACTTCCAAGAGCGTTGTATGCTTTATTTGGGTTTGTTCTCAGAAATAACAGAGTGGGGGTGTACTTACGGAATGGCCTGATAAAGTCTAAAAAACAAACAAACAACAACAACAACAACAACAACAAACTCTTATTCAGAATGTTGTCTCAGTATCTCTTTTTGTATTTGAATAAAAATAATGACCAATATGCCTGGTATCAAATCATGGCTATACACTTGGACAGTTTGCAAAATCAAGAATCAGAGGAGCTCCTGGAATGAAGTGTCTTTCTCATGGAATATAACCTTATTCTTCCCTGGACAACTGGAGAAAGAAAAAGGTAAAATTCCTAAGAGATGAAGACAGGGCTAGAGCAACTGCAAAAGAGAGGACTTGATATCAAGTAGCAATGTTAAATTTTTTTATAGTTCAAAAAAAAAAAAAAAAGATGAAGTAAGTCTAATAAACTGAATCTTTCCCTTTAATTTATTTTGGGGCTATATCACATAACAGGAAAGGAAATCAAAAACATTTGTCTGTCTAACACAAGTTCAAAACATTTAATGGTTTCCGTTCCTCTGACATGTCTTTGATGCAGTAATACTGGAGACCATGCAGTGAGACTCTAGCAATGAAATATATTATTTTTGGGGGGAGGGGGGGGGAGGGGAATCAAAATGCCGTGTATCAAGTCTCAGCAATATTATGGGTATTATGGGAAAAGGGGGAAGGGAGTCACAACAGAAAATTCTGCCTTAATGCTACACACCTGCTATCAAAAATATATGTCAGAAAGGTATGTAATTCTTGTTCACAGCTCCAGCCCTGATCAATCTTACCAGAAGAGTGGCCAATGAAAAAACATATTTCCCAAACTTGAAGCAACACCTCTGAAAAAGCATTCACATCAGCTGGAAAACTCCCAGAAATTCAATATATGATATTTGAAATATTTTTAAATTAAGTGTTGTCAGATATTACATAAAAATGAGTTCCAAATCTGCAAAGTAAAACTGTATATTTTTCTCCTGGTGACTATTGTGGCTTGAACATATAATCTCTAAAAAACAAGGAAGCTTTCAGTCTTGGGATAGAATGGGATGGATCATTATCCAAAGCAATCTCAGCTCCAAAAACAATAGTGAAAGAACGCCTGTGCAAGGCAGGTACAACACTGGAAATGGCCAAAAAAATAAAAAATAAAAAAAAATCAGTTACAATCCATATGCCACAGTACAACTGGCACCATTTGTGTTATCTTTGCACTGTATATACTTACAGTGTGCATGTACAGGTGTGTATAAATAAACATGCATATGTTTATATGTATATACACATATTTACAAATGCCAACACAAATATGGGAGAGAAACCAAGGTCAGCTCCCTGAAAGTTGGAAATAACATCAGAGAAACAGCCTAAAAGGCAGCATATGTGTGTGGCACACACATATGGCTCAATATTGGAAATATTTCTTTAGAAAACCCCCTTGCCTGCATTCCAACACTCTTTCTACAGCACCATGTTGAAGATGTTCTGAAACATTCTTTGAAGAGACACGAGCAATTTGAGCTTACTGAGAATTTCAAAGAGTGAGAGACAGTGAACTTAATTTTTGCTCACAAAAAAATGCAAATAAATAGATAGGTAGATAGATACACACATACATACATAAATACATACAGACCCATATACATATCTCTAAGGTGGGAATAAGGATAGTGGATTCAAATAATTCTGGACAGAAAGGAAAATAAACATGGTTAACAAAACTACTGGTTGAAAAAAATGATGAAACTGCAGCAAAAAACTAAAGCATACTAACTAAATCTTAGAACCATTACCTTTTTCCTCATTTAAACACAGCCATTTTAAGTTTTCTTGCAAAATATTAAATATTATTTTGCAAAATCCATGCTGCTCGATTTTATTAAGGGAGCCATATTGGCTTCTAATGTTCTTTTTTATTACTCTTATATCACCCCTATTATTATCAGGAACACCATCACTGTACTAATACTCATGACATGCCAGCTAACCCTCCCAAAATGATAAAAGGTCTGAACCATCTCACACAGTTAATAACCAGTCAATAACTTAAGTGTACACAACCAATTCACTATCTTAGTTTCAGTGCAGACATTTTGGTCAGCTGAAGAGTACCACAGTGCACAAGACCCACTGGGTAAAGGACAACCTGGAAGGGTTATAAAACACATCTGAGACTTCTTAAATAGGAAGAGGGAATGTAAAATCACTTTTCTATTTGAAGGAATGTATTCTTTTGGGAGTCATTACTTTAAAGAGTTTAATTACAGTTGCATGTAGCTTGCAGAAATGACTGGCTCCAGCTAACAGTCATTCATAGTGAATACTACAGGTGGGTCTTTTATAGCAAGTTTCATTTTTGGTTTTGTTATACATAACAAAATATCTCATTAAAACCAACGTGTTCATAGGAAATTAATGTGATAAATGTGTATTTCTGTGCTATTACATTAAACGTTCATCATTCTTGTCCTGAGAGCATGTACAAGAGCCATTGTTAGTACACGTTGTTACTGCAGACCTTAAAGTATCTGACAAGCTTTTGACCGATTAATTGCATCAACTTCCCTGCAATAGTGTGCAACAGAGGAGGGTCCAGGTGGCATCCAGAAAATGCAAAGAACACAGCTCCACTGGTGCAGAATTATCTTCCCTTTAGTCTTCCCCTGGCGGAAAGAAAAATATCCCATAAGCAACAATTAGCTTGGTAATCCTTAAACTTTCAGGCCACTTCCTCAGCCTGCACAGTTCTTCGGCAAGCTGAGCCCAGAGACCCACCTCAGCTGTGGATCTGATCCATCTGCGCTGCTGTGGCTACATAAACTGTTAGACCCAGGGCCCCCCATCCTTCACTGCCAGACGGCAACGCCGAGATAAACTTTCTCTGCAAAAAGCACTGCATGCTTTGGAGTTTCCTGTGTTATCCTCCAAAGTTGGATGCAAGCCCTGGCACTTAAATTTAGATTAACTGTCTCACATTTTATTTATTTACTGTTTCCTGAGTTATTAATATAATAAGCTTTCCCCATTTAAAGTTACCCCACACACTCTGAAAAAGCACAACAAAGACCTCTTAAAATGACCCATTTCCTGTTTCTGCAACTGCACCTTCTCTGTGTGATTTCCTCAGTTTGCATGAAATGATTAATTATGTGTGTATGTATTAGAGAAGGTACACACACACTGCTTTTCCTCTTTGCTAATTTTTCATTGGTACTGAAGATATAAACTACCATAAAGTAAACACATTAATGTTAAGCACCAGGAACTGGATCTCCCAAGTCCAATGGACACTTACAGTGACCAGCTCCAAAGTAAGATGCTTTTCATCTCAGGGTCTATCTGTGCTGTCGAACTTGGACAGTGTTAGGGTGACATTGATTTCATTTTCACTCCCACAGCAACTCTCATCCAAAAATTTTGAAACATTTTGGAAGCATAATGATTTACCTCTCACCATGTCCCCATGAAGTCATTATCCTTCGTGTAGCTGGGCAGAGGGAAGGCCCATCTTTCTCTCTTCCAGGGCATTCCAGTCTTAATGGGTTTGTGCAGCCAGAAAACGTGACCCCCAGCCAGTCTGGATCACTGCAGTTGGACTGACTCTGGCGCACTCAATAAATATATTTCTTCTGAAGAAATCAGCTGCCCACAAACAGCATTTATATGTATATTGCAACCACAAATTATGTTAAAGTCTAATTAATCTTAGATGGATGATAAGGACTAGAAAGTGTTACTCTTAGCATCCAGAGGAATCTCTAGCAATGACCAGCAAACAGAGGTACTGGCTGTTATGTGGCTACGAATGCAGGCAAGAACAGTGTTTCCAAACTCTTCCTACCTTCTTCTCTAGCTGGTCTTTTTTCTCTTGCAGACCCTCAGCCAGCAGCAGCCTCACCCGTCAAGCTAATCCCTCTCATTATTGCAGGAACAGGGCAGTTCCCAGGAATTACAGACAACTAGCCTCTATCTCCCTGTTCAGTGAAAACCTCTGCAGTCAGTAGTTAAAGACTGCACTCATTCTCCAGCACTGGAAGATCTGAGCTTGTCCCACACCATTAAGTTTCTGGATGGGACCCAGCACAAGGCTGAGACACCCACTTCAGGTACTGCTCTGCAAGGAGGCAGCAAATGTTTGGAGGCAAATTGTGCTGTGAGGCACCACAACCCAGAGAGGGCAACTAGATTAATACTTGGAATGACCAAAAACTTCACTGCTGTCATCAGCCCAGAAACAATACTGGAAACAGTCAGCATGCTGAAGGGCAACCATCCTTGCTACTGGTCTGTAAGGCAGGGCATGCCTGTTAGAGGAGAGGGGTAAGGCTGTAAGACTGACATCCACCAACCACAAAATGGCCTTGTTAGAGCTCTGCTTTTTTCCCTTCAAAAGCTGCTACTTCCCCTTTAAGTTGCCACAAGATTTTTTTTTGCAGGACTTGAAAACACTCTGTGCTTCCTAGAGAGAAATCTTGAACAAAGCAAGGACAATACAGTAAAAACATTTTCTCTTCCAAGGAACCCAGCAAGTAAAGGTGAGCTCAAGGACTGCAGGAGAAAGGAAATTCATAGAAATGATTTGTTTGCACTGCTAACGTATAAAACTTGTACATTGAACAAAGCAAACTGTGTATCAGTTGGTAAGAATGGATTGTGTTTTGTTTTAAACCAGTTAATTTTTCAGTCCAGGTGCTCTCATTGCTGCTATGCTTTAAACAAAATAAGCAAACAGATGGGAGTGGTTTTCTGAAGAAAAATTATTGTCCTATTCTTTCAGTTCTAACAGAAATAACCCTTTCTTAATAAATCAAAAGAAGACATACAAGTTATCTATCTCCTTCATGTTCATAAGGGAAAGTCCTTACAGAAAAGGTAGACTACCAGCTTTGCTGAAAAAAAAAAAAAAAAATGTTGTGGACATCTTATCCATCAGCAGATAAAATATGTGTGCATGTTATACATGTATTTACACTCATGTTAATATCTTTACAAATGTAACTATACCAAAAAAAATGGAAAAAAACACTTCCCTTCCTCCCTCAAAATGTACAACAACAGATAATCTTTTTCAATTACCTCCTATAGAGAAAGCTGTCTAGAGGTATTGTTACATGACCGATAGCTCAAATATATTAGGTTTAGGTAACAGATCATACCCTGCCCTCCCAAACCATACTAATTCCCTACTAAGAGTGCTAAGTGATACTGATAACATGCAAATCCTGATTTTTTTTTTCTTACAAGGTCAATTTTACACCTTTGTAATTCAAGTAGCATCAGTGTTACTGTTTCACAACACCAAAACTGATGAGAATAAAATAGATCATGCGGATTTCATGGGACTGCAAAGCAAAGTACAGCTGAAATAGATGCAACAGTTGTTTTGGGAATGGTTATAGGAGATTGACCTGCAAGCCAGCATGACTATTTGGCCTGCCAGAAACTCTTAGTAAAGAGATGCAGAAGTTTTAGAAGACCTTTGCTATACCCTCATGCTACCAGATAGAAAACAGATCTTTCCATCTAAATCTTAGATGAAAGTCAGTTAGAACAATACTGCTGCTAACAGAAAACCAAAGTTCAACCACCTTTGCTAAACCCAAGGTTATAGCCCTTGGATGATGCATGCCACAATAAAGTCTTTGCCCAATAGCTCCTAAAGCATCACAGGTTCATACTGTACCTTCCAGATCATGTTAAATGTTCATAAAAAAGAACAGCAATCATAATCAAGGAGATTGTAATTCACACATACAAAGACACGTAAATATTAATTCTGTTTTGCCACCTGTGTGGACACAGAATTCCTTATAATATACAGTGTTAGTCAATCAAATACTCAGAGGTGGATTGCTACTGAAATTTAAGAATCCTCAAAAACCATTCGATCCTTCTTTGAGACATGACTCACTTTTAAGAGTGTTAAAGTGCTTTTTACAGTAAGAATCACAGATGCTCTACACAGGCCTTGCCATTTAATAAATTGATCTCTCATGAGTTTTAATTTATGCTTTGTTAAGTAGCGCTCCTGGTTTCTGATGTTCTCATCCTAAATGCCTCCACAGATTTGACTGTTTCCAGGTCAGCAAATCTTTCTCACTCCCTGTAGCACACTTCTGTTTTTCATCCTTGTAACAGATACCTCATTACAGAATCAAGATTGCATGATGTCAAAAGGGTTGCATTGCAAAGCACAGATATGTCATTCCCGTTACAGATGCAGCAACTGTATCAATGGATTGATTTTGAATTTCAAAACAGGTAAGGCAACTTGAAGAGAAGACACTTGTTCTTCTACTTTTGAACCTTTAGAAAGACATAAAAAGGTGTAAGTTGCAAATGAATAAGCTGATGGCAAAACCTGTAACAAAAGCTTTATGTATTTTAAGATACACTACTACTTTTTAACTCC
>CM021729.1:63234553-63253653 GCA_011074415.1 Stictonetta naevosa | reverse complement strand
ATAGGTAATGTTGCCAAAAGCAATACACGTGGTTCCACAGCTGTGATCCACTACATTATAACAAATCCTACATTCCAGCTATATCTTTTTATTTTTTCACTCTACTGAAAAAAAAAAAAAAAAAAAAAAAAAATTCCTTGATTCCTTGTAAGCTCATCATTCACTTAGTTGTAGAGCTTGAAAATTGCAGTAATAGACCATTATTATAATAATTATGAAGAGCATTTTGGAAATTGTCTTCCTTTTGATACAGACCCTCTCCCGCTGTGCTTCAAGCACAGTTGCTGAACCTATAAGGGTAAATCATCTTAAGGAAGAAATGACATCTAGTTCTTTCAAAGAAAAGACAGCTAGCTTCAGCACTCTGTTCATCTTTGTGATTTCATGTTACAGCTTTCATTTAAAGCACACTACAGAACAGACACCTGAAGACTTATGAATTTATCCTTTTTGTAACCTTATAATTTTAAAAAATTTGCAGTGATTCAGTAACACATTTGTTCTACAGTATTTCAGACAAGAGGAGCCAAACCAACCTCCTTACGGACAAAATTATTTAAGTGAGGCACTTAAATCCATATTTAGGACTCTGAATAAAAGTGCATGATGGTGACCTCCAAATAACCCCTGAAAAATGCAAACCTTAGTCTCAACTTCTTTAATAGCTCTGTAACTCCAGCATAGCCGAGTTTTCCTCCTGGAGTTTCATGATGGTGTTCATTTATTCTGAGGAAATAAACAATGACATAATAATTTTCCCAGTGCAGCATTATTTGGAGAGTGTCTTAGCATCTCTAGCTAGGTATGAAAAATAAATAAATAAAATGCTATTGCTGTTTATTAGAGAGAAGCAGGTCTGGTGAATTTAGTTTAAATGATGTTTGTTATGCTTCCCCAAAAATAATCAACCAATGTAAAACTAGCACTGGCAAAGAACTTACAAAGACAGGAAGAAGAGAAGCACATAAGTTAAGTACTCCTCTGAGAAGTCACAAAGATCAGGCTGGCAGTGGCAATGCACTGCTTGCTGTCCGTACAGCAGATAATTTGTTTTGTAGAATGCTTAATCAACATTTGACGAATAAACAGAAAAACAAGTAAATGAGTCTTTCTCTTGAATAAGTGAGCAGCCTGAATGCCCTTTTATGAGTTTATTGCTTACCATTTGATGCTTAATGCTGAGTTTGATTATAACCTGAATTCTCCCCTAATTCATTGTTAATTTGTTTTAAAATGTGTCTGACAGATGAACCTGATTATCCCCTTCCAATATCCAAATGCCAGGTTTCCTCACACTCTCTGCATCAAGGGAAGAAGAAAATGACACCATTTAGCAAGCTGCTGATGAAGAGATACTGGAGACAGCAAGGCAAGGAGAGAAGGCTGAAGGCGTCATCAGGGATACAGCTATGACCATCATCAGGGAGTGTTGCACAGGACATGGGAGTTGCAGTGCAGAAAGCACCTTCTGATCCAGTACCCAAAGCTGGAAACTATCCACTGCACCAGAGAGTATATTTTTGAAGGACTTTTTGAGGTTGTCCATATGTTTTGGATGCTCTGCACCTCCTAGCAGTGAGTACCACAGCACATGGGTGCAAAGCAACCTTCTCTACCTGAGGCATCCACCAAAAGGTCCAAACAAAAAGGAGAGATTCCCCCCACCCCCTGCTTCTCCTCCTTGAGTTCAATGATTTCATCCATCTCTCTCATTTCTTACTTAAGATACCCAACCAGAAAAGTTTTCTTCAGATAATGTTATCACCATCTGCCTATACTGGACTGCCCTTAGAAATTAGGTCAAGAAACTTTGGGTTCACTATACACTTTTTTTCACTGATATAATAGAATCAGTCACAGAATGCCCCAAGTTGGAAGGGACCCACAAGGATCATCAAGTACAACTCCTATAATTTAATATCAACTTCCTTTTAAGAAGGGAAAATCCATATGACTGCTTAAAGATAATTGCAAAAGTAGCTGCTCACTGCAATTACTAGTAGTAAAAGTAGAGGTTGAAAGTCAGAGGCCTCAGTAGAGAGCAGCCAGCACTGTGGTGCTCTCACAGTGGGGCAAGTAGAGCAAGAAAATGGGGAGCCTGAGGCCAACAAAAGAGACACTGGAGCACAACATAAATGATTGTGTAATAGCCTTGAGAGGAAGACACCACACGGAGCTAAAAAGAACAGATATGCATCTCTGAGCAAAGAAACTGTGTATTTCTACTTTGTGAGAGTCAGGATTTGAAAATAGACAGGATTACCTTGCTGCTGGCATTCTTAGCTGAAGCAACCTGCAAGTTCCCAAAAATCAGCTACCTCTTCAATTTAAAAGTACAGCTACATTGTACCTTCTGTGTGAAAAAGTAGGATCCAAGTGTGACTCCTTGTCAGGGTTCTGTTGTAAATAAAAATCTAGCCAGAGGCGTATTATTTGCATCTTCATGAAGAACAGGTAGGAAGTCAGAGTCCTTGCCTAGAAGCCTGGCAAACAAAACAAAACCCATGCCATATGCATCAATTATTAATGTCACTTCTCCATTCCCAAAAACTGAACTCGAGAATTTTATTGAGTGAGAAATTGCTGTGGAAGCCAACAACTCTTAAATCAGCAACATCTATTAAACAAGACTCCCATGGCTGAGAGCATCCTAGTGATGGTCCCAGCCCTTGTCTTCTTGTTGTTCCTATGGAGATTAATGAGATAACTTTTCCTCCAGACAGTTTCATACTGCATGTTACCTCCAAGCCACAAGCACATTTCACCATCCTTAGCAGGGTAGGATGGCAGTAGGCGGAGCCCCAGAGGGGTCCCTTGCCCCCGGGGTGATGCTTTGGCAAGATCTGTTCCTCTCTCATCTCAACTCATGCACCCAAGCATGGTTTGGCCAAAGTGACAACTCACCACCCTAAAAACGTCAGTACCGTATTCCTGGTGTTACATACCTAACTCTAAATAGGCCCGTGTTTTAATTCATTTTCTTCAAGCTGACTAAAACATAGTCTAATAACACAAGACAGGAGTGTGCCTCTCCACCATACAAGGTTGCTCTTTCCCCTTATTCAAAAAAAAAAAAAAAAAAAAAGATATACTATGATATATTGTGTAGCCTTTTCTCTCAGGCACCAGGTTACTGGAGCTACATAAAAAGAAAGATAACAGTTACAGCAAACATACTAGCAAACAGATTTTGGATTTTTTATATTTATTTTTTCTGCGTTTGACAGAAACTGGAACTTTTCAGAACATCCAGGAAAAGCAAAAGATATTTGCCCTGGAATAGCAAAAGGCAAAGCCCAGGTGTGGGCAGTTATGCCACTCTTCCTCTCTGTCCCTACTTAAGGCTCATACATGCAGAGACATCTGTGGCAGTCTGTGGTCATACAGCATAGAGCAGAGGTGGGAAACCCTCGTGAAGCTAAAAGCCAAAGCTTCGTTAAGAAAAAAGAAACGTGGGCAGTGACATTTTCTTTCATTTCAATGTCTCCATTTCTGTCTTGTCTCCATACCCTTCAAATTCACAGCAGCACTGATGGGGACAGATGCCTTCACAGTGCCAGCTGTTTGGTATAACACACAGCAACTACACTCTCCAGAGGAGCAGCCACTTTGGTGCACCATGAAAACCTGTGGACTGCTCTCAATGAGCAGTTCACATTCTGCAGGGATGCATTCATTTGCATGCTCTTAGACCTTTGTTTGCACGACCTTCCTCACAGCTGGCTGCCAGCCACAGACATCTCGTTGGCGCACAGATGTCTGTGCAGGTGGGACAAATTGCCAAGCCACGTACACCTTTGAATACCTCTCTGCCTTCCTCTCAAACTCCCTCTTTCCAGCCCTGACTTCCCCTCATGGTCTCTCGTCCCTAAGCATTATCAAGTTTCTTTAAAAAACTGTTCTGCCTGAGATGCAGGGAGTAGTTTTGGTGCCGCTCAAGAGATAGGTTTAAGATGAACAGATCCCACCTGATTTAAACTCCATGTCTAATCCCATAAAGTCTGATTTCCATCTCTGGCCAAGACAAGCCAAAATCTCTTGGTGGCACTACAAATTGCTGCTTTCTAGCCCAGCTTTCTTCACCTTGTTTTCTCTGTAGCTTATTTCTAGCATATTTCTTAACAGAATGTGTGTTTTGTCTTCTTCTTCCCACACTTTGGGAAACAACTAACATACTTAATTTTTTGTCTTCATAAGTCTGATGGTTTCTTTCATTGCTTTTTGTAAATATTTAATCTTAGCTCTATGAGAGACTGTTCCCTTTAAGCAATATATACTAACATTTCCTGTAGTTCATCATTTTTTTCCATTTACAATTTTATTCTACATGTACATTTTTAGCTTCTATTTTTTCTCTTTGTCTTTTTTTCTGACTGTTATATGAAAGGAACCTATCCTTATTTTATGACCTTGTTTTATTTAGGTTTTTTTTTTTAAAAAAAAAAAAAAAAAAAAAAGTTAAGGATTAATTCCCGGGAACAAAGCTGGGTTTCCAGCTACCTCAACAAAACTTTATGTAAAATCCCTTGTTAAACTAGAAAGATCAGCAGATTAGACAGTCATTCAAGGTTCAGATCAGGAGGCTTACAAGCAGCTCCTCTTGACATCCAGATGAACCTGTTGCTCAACTTTTCTTGTGACAAAACAGAATTTTATCTTATTTAAGCTAGAGGAAAAAGCAATAAGGCAGAGTAATTTTGTTGACTATTATTTCCAAGCAATGTTACAATGAAGTTATCTCCTCTTGTTCTTGTGACTCATTCTGGGATATTTGAACCAAAAAAGTGCTGACCTACAACAAGAGGATCAGCAATTGCAAACAATAATAAACATATTGCAATTCAGGCAATTACTTACGAAGGCATATTTTTACTTAGAAACAAGATTCCACATATTTATAGTCTCTTTTTAACAAAATAAAAGCAAATAAACACAGGAAGCAACAGTCCAAGTGACAGAAAACATGTTCAAATGCTAAGCTGAAATTTATCAAGCAATCAACATGAGTTGGGTACATGAGTTGGGTACATGGACTTTGTTTAATTCCATATTTTAAAATACCTGCCTAGGGAAAATAATAATAATAATAATAATCTCATTACTGATATATCCCACCAAAGTCATATGAAAAGGAACTTTAAGTACCTGTGTTCAAAGTACTTATAGATATTGTGCTTGAAGGGCTGCTGTCCCTATTTATCAATTATTTGTGGTTGAAACCATAGACCTGCTTAGAATGTTGTTTTTCACAAGCCATTGTCAATCAGGAAAATCAGTATTGCTTGTATTGCTGCTTAGGGAGCAGGAGGATATTACTGTATCACTATGAAAATAATGGTGGCAGTAGCATGCCCATGTTTCAGGCAATAAAGAGCTCACAAATCCAAGTTATAATGCTCTGGTATCCTTTTACAAACCTCTTTCTGACTCGGATCACTCATTCACATTGCAAGCCTATCATTCCATCAGATAACACCCTCCATTATAAATAACTTCCTACTTCAAAGACTAACAAATTACTTTGATGCACTTTTAAAGTCAGTGTTTTCAATTCTCTGGCATTTTTTCCTGATAGGAAATCATTAAATATGTGAGAACACCTTGTTTGCATTTACAACTGTTACCTCTATGAGGAGGCATTGGCCCTTTTGCCCTGTAAGATACCAGTATCAGTAGCATCCACATCAAACAAGCTCAAAGTAAACCAGCAGTCCAGACTGCACCCATGCCTGTTTTTTTCCAGGAAGAGCTCTCATTCAGTATGGTCCTTCCTTTCTTCTGCACTAGTTCACCAAATCAATGAAAAATCTTGGCCATAAGTACTATGTAATCAGCAAAACAAAAGTGTCAAAAAGTAAAGTAACTGACTATTAATCACATCTCTTTGATAACCCTGACCCTAGTAAAGTGTAACATCTGTCTTGTGTTTTTTGTGGCTGAAAGCCAAAGCTGGGATCAGGAAACAACTATTTCACTGGTCAGATGTTAACATAGCACAGCATGTTGACTTTATAACCACCCTATGAGCTCAGAGAATTTAATGGAACTGTCTTTTATTTGGCTTGGTCCCATTTATTAATATTACCGGAGTGAGTAACTCACGTGATCAGACATGCACTTAACAGAGCCATGTCTAGACAGACCCTGAAGTGCCCAATCTCTTTTCCACAATTAGGCAAAATCTGAAGCTTAGGACTAGTAAAGCTGGAACAGTTGTTTGAATTCACACTGAAAACATTCCCATTAGTGACTGTCAAGGTAGACCCATGAAACCATTATTACTGAACAGGAGCATACAATTAGCCAGTAATTAATAAATCCATCTAGGAAGCAAAGAAGCAAAGAAGCAAGCAAGCAAGCAAGGAAGGAAGGAAGGAAGGAAGGAACTATTATTATAAAGATACAAACTTTAAATCCTAATCTTAGCACATACTTTGAACTACCAATGGTCAGATCACAAAATCACATAATCTTAGAATGATTTGGGTTGGAAGGGACCTTAAGGACCATCTAGTTCCAATCCCCCTGCCATGGGCACAAATACCTTCCACAGGTTGCCCAGTGTCCCGTCCAACCTGGCCTCAAACACTTCCAAGGATGGGGCATCCACAGTTTCTCTGAGCAACCAGTTCCAGTGCCTCACTAACCTCATCATAAAAAAAAAAAAAAAAAAAAAAAAAAAAATCTTCCTTATATCCTACCTAAATCTGTGGTCTTCAAGTTTAAAACCATTATCTCTTGTCCTGTGGGATGAGTCCATGTGGTAGTACCTATACTCCACAGTGCCTGTGGCCATGGGTATGACCACTCCAGAGCAGGTTCACCTTGAAGTTCCGGTGTGCAACCATAGGTACACCTTGGAGAAGGCCATGTTAGAATACCTCAAAATGTCTGTAGCCATGGACAAGAAAGACCACAACACAGCAGGTGTCTGAAGGACCTCTGAAGGGACTGTGGCTGATCAAAAAGGCTGCATCACAGCAGGTACACCTTGAAGAGACTGTCCCTGTGAATAAGTCCACATCACAACAGGTAGACTTGTGAAGGGACTATGGCTCATTGATAAGGCCATACCAGAGCAGGTACACCTCTAAAGGACTGTGGTCAATGGAAAAATCCAGACTAGAGCAGGGGTGAGGGGAGGAGCAGTACAAGTGCAGCAGTGACACAACCTGTCCTGGTTTTGGCGTCATAACTCCACACAACACACCACCTCTCCTGTCCTGAGCAACCACCCTCACAGATAGAATTAAGTCATGGAGTAAAAAACCTCAGATGGCATTTTATGGATGTTATATGGACATTTCACAGTGCTGGTCTATGGGCTAAGGGATTATATATGTATATTAATCAAATATGTATATTAATCAAGGTTGGTGATTAATGAGGATGTTTTGGAAAGTGTGGGACCTGAGCATGATGTATGGAATAATAGGTGGATATTATCAAGGTTAATTTTCTTCACAGTAGCTGGTAGGATGCCATGTTTTGGGTTTAGGATCAGAATAATGCTGATAACACACCGACGTACAGTTTTTGCTGAGCAGTGCTTACACTAAGCCAAGAACATTTAAGCTTCTTGTGCTACCTGGCCAGCGACGAGCATGAGGGTGCACAACGAGCTGGGAGGGAGCAGAACCGGGACAACTGACCCCACCTGGCCAAGGGGATGTCCCATACTATGTGGTTTCATGCTCAGCAATAAAAGCTGGGGGTAAAGAAAGAAAAGTGGGGGGATATTTGGCATAATAACATTTTCTCTTCCCAAGAAACCATTACACATGATGGACTCTGCTTTCCTAGAAATGGGTGAACACCTGCCTGCCAGCAGGAAGCAGTGGATGAATTCCTTGTGCTTAGCTTGCATGGGCAGTTTTTGCTTTACCTAGTAAAGTGTCCTTAACTCAACCTACGAGTTCTTGCACTTTTACCTTTCAAATTATCTCTCCCATTCCATTTGGGGAGAGTGAGCAAGCAGCTCTGTGGCACTTAGCTGCCTAGCAGGGTTGAACCACAATGTCTTGTTGATACAGACTCTGGTAAAAAGTCTTTCTCTGTCTTTCTCACAAGCCCTCTTTATATTCTGAATGGACATTATAAGGTCTTCCTGAAGCCTTCTCTTCTATAGGCTAAAGAGATCCAGCTCTCTCAGCCTCTCTTCATCAACCCAGTCCCCTGTTCATCTTCACGGCCCTCCTCTGGGACCACTCTAATATGTTCCTGTCCTTATTATCTTGGGGGCCCCAGACCTGAACACAGTGCTCCAGCTGCTGTCCCATGAGAGCAGACGGAGAGAATCACTTCCTCACTTCCTTCAACCTGCTAGTTATACTTCTTTTGATGCAGCCCAGAATACAGTGGGTTTCTGGGCTGCAAGTGCACATTGCTGGCTTATATATATTTTTTCATCCACCACTCTTCCCAAGTCCTCCTCTGCAGGGCTTCTCTGAATCAGTCAGTACTGATACTGGGGATTGTTTCAGTCCAGGTGCAGGATGTTGCACTTAGCTTGGTTGAACTTCACGGGGTTCACATGGGCCCACCTCTCAAGCCAGTCAAGATCCCTCTAGATGGCATTCCTTCCCACCAGCGTACTAACTGCAGCATTCAGCTTGGTGTCATCCACAAATTTGCTGACAGTGCATTCAGTCCCACTATCTATCTCATTAATGAAGACATGAGATACTATTAGTCTCAGTACAGACCATTGAGGGACCTCACTCATTACTGGTCTCTCTCTGGATATTGAGGTTTTGACTGTAACTCTTTGGATGCAAACATCCAACCAATTCCAAATATGTATCTCTCAAATTTAAAAGTAAGAGCTTTGTAGGGGACTGTATCAAAGGTCCTACAGGAGTCCAGGTAGATGATCAGTTTCTCTTTCCTTGCCCACTGAAGCAATCACTCCATTGCAGAAGGCCAATAGATTAGTCAGGCACAAACTGCCCTTGGAGAAGACATATTGGCTGTCTTTAATCATCTCCCTGTCCTCAACATGCTTCCAGGAGGACATTCTGGAGATCCTCCAGGAGGGACTGTTGCATGATCTTACCAAGAGCTGAGGTGAGGCTGATTAGTCAGTAGTTCTGAGGGTCCTCCTTACTGCTCTTTCTAAAAATTGGTGTGATATTCCCTTTTCTCTAGCCACTGAAGACTTCACCTGACTGCCGTGACTTTTCAAATAAGATGGAGACTGGCTTAGTGACCACATCATCCCGTTGCCTCAGGACTCTGGTATGCACCTCATCAGGTCCTGTGGGCTTGTGTTTATTCAGGATCCCCAAATGGTCTCAAGCTTGATCTTCTCTTACAACGAGAGGGACTTCATTCCCTCCACTCCTGTCTTGAGGTTCAGATGTGGTAAGAATGATTACCAGTGAAAACTGAGGCAAAAAAAGGTTGAGTAATTCAGCCCTCTTCAAGTCCATTGCCACTAGTTCTCCTGTCTTATTTATTGGAGGGGGGAGAAGGGAGCAGGGAGAAACTGTCTTCAGTCTTCATTTTCTGACAAATGGACTTGTAAAAGCCTTTATTCTTCACATTCCTTGCCAAATTGAGCTCTAACTATGCCTTAGCTTTCTGAATCCCATCCTTACACACCCAGGCAGCATTCCTACATTATTCCCAGGATATAAATCCCTGGTTCCCCTTCCTGTGCATTTCCTTCCTACACTTCAGTTTGACCAGCAGGTCCTTACTCAGCCACGATGGTTTCCTGCCTTGTCTGCTTGATTTCTTATACTTTGGACTCAAGAGATTTTGTGTTCTTCATGGTAATTTAAATCCTTTAGCAGGATCAGATATGGCAAGTGTGACATTGTCTGTAGTTAAAGCAAAAATACTCTTAGCCTCACTGATATTACTACATGACTTAAATGACAGCATACAGGAACTCTGTCTAGCACTTGCAGTCCTTGTGCTCCTGAAATTGTCCATGATACTGATGTCCAGGAATTATCCTTTTCTATGTGTATCTTTACACTTGTATAAAGAAACCTATTAAGAAACACACTGTTAAAAATTGGCTATCAATAACACCAAGTTTGAAGATAAAGTAGTGGTGTGTCTGGGCTTTGCTTCTTTTACACACTCTTTCAATTTGTATTTTCTTGTCACTGCTCTGTGAAGCCATCCCAGAAGCAATAATCAGAATTCAGTCCCACTTCTTAAAAGTTCCCATGGCCTCAAAGTCAAGGTCCACCTTTCTGTTATTCAGTGGACATGGCATGCATTATGTGCAACTGAGCTTGCAACTGAGAGGTCATAGCTGAAATTAAATTTATTTAAAAGTTTTCATTAGAGATTTTTGGGTTTTGCAAAAATCCAGAGCAAATGTGATGACAAATGGCATGGAAAGATGCACCAGCATCTGTAGCACTTGGCCTGGTAACTCTGCTGTCTGTAATCTTCCTTCTTTCCCCTACATGAAGTCAGTACTTGCACTACTCTTGTTATTACTGAATAGGCACTGCTTGAACAGTCAACTATGCCTTGAGCAACTAACAAAGACAAGATGGTAGCAGCCATAACAAATGTAATTTAAATGTTCAACAAAGACAAAACAAGTGAAGAAAGGGGGAAGGAAGCTAAATCAAAGCCAAAACTGATGCCCCATGCAGATTTTACCCCATGCAAATTACCATTTGAACTGTACAAAAGTTGGTACATCTGCTAGCCTGATCACCTTAATATTCAATGCAAAAAGGTGGCCAATTGTCTTAAAGGCAATTCCTCCTATTTACCTACCAAGGGTTCAATTGTCACCTGTACAATTGGATATCAAAAAGTCTAGATGTTTAAGAACCTTGCTTTTAAGATGGCCATACTTCAGTCATTAGAGAGCTGTGTTTAAAATAAGAAAACATTCTCCACGTGAACATTGGCTTTACTGCAGGCTTAAATAGTCAGAAACCATGTCTTCATATGATTAAATGCAAACAAGCTCACTGGACTATGTGTTTTGAGCACTTTAATTCATTTCATGAGATTTAGTTATTCATGCCTAAACATAATATGTCTGTTAGAGCAAATTGGAGATTTGAGAAAACAAACACATCTTGCAAACATTTGAAACACAGCCAGCTCCTTGATCCATGCTGCCTAATACATGCAGCTTAGATTTTGCTGAGTACACCTTTTGGTTTGTCGGAGATATTTGTTTAGTTGTCTGGTCTTTGTTTTCCATTCAATAATACTTACAAAGTCATTTAAGTAATCCAGGTATAATCCTGAAATATGTATTATTTTGAAAAGAAAGAGGAATATACACCTTGGAAGCTTGTATTGTTATCATTTCCCAACATAAACACAGTCACTTGTGTACAGGTGGCAATGTACTTCCATATGGTGTTAACTTGCAGATCAGAATTACTCTCCTGAATCACAGTTATCCCGTTTTAAATATGCAAAACATTTCAGCAGGTGAATAATTTGAAGCGTTGGTGTCTCGTGAATTTTAAGCATTCTCCTGGGCCTTTGCTGGATCCACAGTTTTACCTATTCCAGGGAGAAAAAGAATCTATCAGCTCAACAGCCTGATGCTTTTGTGTCCGATTCTTCTCTCTCACTACAGGATAAATCCACATGGAGAAGCAAAAACCCCTTTATTAAAAATAAAAATAAATAAATAGAAATAAGAAGAAACCTCCAAAGAAGCTGCATATTTGAATCAACGTTTCAACACAGAAGTCTCCCAAACTCCAGCAAAATTTGAATTTGAATTGCAAACCAGGCACCCAAATAAATAAATAAATAAATTTAAAAAATCAAAGTCTGTTACCTCAAGATATGAGCATATGAGTATCTCAAAAGGCTGTATTGATTTCTGTAAAAGCTTACCAGATGATGTCTTTTCATGGTGTTTTCCAAACATTTAAGATCCTGAAAGACCCAACAGAAGTTTGAAGTTGCAAGCTAGCTATTATTTATATGAAAAACAATAAGGATAAAAGCTCTTTTTTCCTTCCTGCTTCAACTATACTCAATTCACTGCCCAGTATCCACAGTGGGACATTTTAGGGCGGAGCAACATTGAAGTGATTGCTTGTCAGGAGAGTGTTTAGATTAAATCTAAAGCACGTAAGACAGTGGTTCATGCAGTCTGTCAGCATCCA
Organism: Stictonetta naevosa; assembly: GCA_011074415.1. Taxonomy (NCBI): domain Eukaryota; kingdom Metazoa; phylum Chordata; class Aves; order Anseriformes; family Anatidae; genus Stictonetta; species Stictonetta naevosa. Next base: position 63,241,537 of record CM021729.1, on the reverse strand, counting down.
GTCTGACAACACTCATGCACAATACTCAGGTGTGCACCTCAGCCTTCACCACTCCCACTGCTAACCAAACCTGTCAGCAAAAGCCGTCTGGCATGAGGGTGGAAATAGGAAGGCAGCTGGGCTTTAGTTTTTTTGTTTGTTTGTTTGTTTGTTTTATCAAGACAGGGGTATAATTATCCTGGAACACACTGCAGGAATTCATCATGGGCTTTTGTTCTCCCAGACCATGCAGTATTGTTGAGGGAACCTTAGCAGAACAGGGCTCTGAGTTCCTCATAAAACCAGGCTCAGACAGTGATGTCTTAGGTGGAAGAACACACACAAAAAAACCTCTAGCTGTACTAAAGCTTTCCACTTTGAAATTATCAGAGTGCAAACTAGCAAGAAACCTTCAAAGTTGAAAGAAAATCAACTGAGTAAACTGAATTGTTTTGAACAGTCAAAGAAATTTTTTCTAACTTTGACCTGAGCAGAAAATCTTCAGTGTTTTTTAGTCTGACTCACAGTAGAAGAACATATTGAAACATTAAATATTTTTTAATATGTAATGACACATCTGTACATCTGTAATGGGGGCAGTGATTTTAGGACAGTAGGGAAAGAGGAAGAAAGTAAATCCTGCTTCAGAAGGAACAAAAAGTTTTTGAAAAGTACTTCTAAAATCAGAATACTTAAGGCATGTAATCAATGTACAGAGCATGCTTTAATGAGAACAGCTCTTTAAATGAAACCATCGTTATGATAAACCATGCTTATGATAAACCTTTTACTTCTCCCATGTCTTCTCTTTTAAGTGCACATGAACTAGAGACAGGAATACTTTGTTTCCATTCAATACTTTGAGCTAAGTCCTCCTAAGTAGCAGAGGAAAGCTGTTTCTACACACCACGTGGGGACACCCCATCCCTTACCGCTGGTGTGTCACACTGAGCTGTGCACAGGCAGGAGCAGACACTGCTCATGGGGGCTGTAGACCTCTCCCTTTGCAGTCAGAAAAGCTGCAGGAACACCAGCATCTTGGGTTATCCCCTCCCATGCCATCTTTGTCTAGCATGGCTCCATTAATTTCAGTCAAGGGGATCCTGATTTGTACCAGTGAAAGCAAAGAGGCAGTCCCTGGGCTGGTTCTTGTGAAGAGAAGTGCATTTCTGTAACACACTGAGTCCTTGAGGCTTTGCAAGAGAAGAGTTTTCCTGCAAGCAAACCTGCTTGTAATCATGCTGCCCCAAAGTAGGTGGTTCATTGTTTTTAAATGACTGCTTTAAGAAATGAACTTGTGGCTTCCTGCAGTATACAGTTTCATGTTCCTGATGGATCCCTTCAGTACACATTTTTAAATGCTAATGGACAAGCAAAATGAATAGAAAGGCTTCAAACTCTGCAGTTCCTAACTCACATCCATTTTCCCAAAGTCTACGCTCTTGACAGCTGCCTCAGCTGGCAACAAAACATATATAAATACAGACACAGTTGAGTTTGGGGTATCTTTGTTAATATTTATATAGCCTGCCACCGGCTGTTCAGCAGCACAGCTGTTTCCAGCTGATAGCTCTCTGCCTCCAATCACACTTGTACAGTTTTATTTCATGGGGGAATATGTATAATCATAAACATGATATGACTGTCCTGCCTGGTTTATTAGCCTATATATCTCCAAGGACCATTTTGACATTCCAGATGCACCGTCTGTTCAAGAAATGCTTCAGGAACTACTAGGTGTCACAGCTGTCATACAATATTTTTAATAAAATTGCCAGTACCCATATTACTTGGATGTAAATGTGATAATGCCCAATCATTAGACAGTGATGAGAGAGTGTCAGTGTCTAAGCATACACAGGCACACAGATAAATAGGTAAATAGATAGATAGATAGATAGATAGATAGATAGATAGATAGATAGATGCACAAATATATATATGTAGATGGCATTTCAGGAAAGTGTAATTTATAAGTGATCAGAAGCATCTAGCTGCAGTACTGACTCAGAAAAGCATTCTCTTTTCTTCCCTCCGACCCCACTCCCATAGGATTCAACACCTCCTGACCAACCTTTCACCACGACTGAAACAGAGGTCAAGTCTCTTTTCACATGCTGGTGCATTCACATGTGTGTGAAAAACTGAGATGAGAATTTGGCCCCAGATCTGTATCTGGTTTTTAGAGGTTTGTTACTTACACATATTGGCTTCTCAGACACCGACATTACAGATTTTTTACATAATAAATCTTCATCTTCTGAGTCAAACTGAGGATTTTCTTCTAAATAACAGAACTGACAATGACACTTTTCAACACAACTGGATGGTAAAACTGTCAGCCCCAGCTCTGTTCCCCAGTCTCTATCTCTGTCAACAGTGGCTGGCTGCAGAAATTTCAGTTTGCAAACCAGTCTACAGCTGAGCAGGTTTTTGCAAGTCTGCAAGGAGAAAGAGAAGGACAGAGAGGAGAATGAACCCCTCCGTGTCTCCAGAGCTAATTCATTCATTCTCTTATACAGCCCTTTGTCACTGCTAAAAACATCACTGCTTCACTGCAGCCAGTCTGTAGGAATGGACCAGGTCAATCAGAGCTTGAAACAATTAATTAACTTTCATGACATAAACCACATTTTTGTGTGCCATGATGGGCTGCACATTGGGTGAATGCTGATATATCATTAATCATCACTAGATAGGCTTTGACTTAATCACATATCACCACCCTGTCCAATAAGCAATGGCTTTTCACTGTCAAGGCAACTGTGCTACAGCTGTGTTTTTTAAAAATTGCAAATGAAGCAAGAAAACCTGCTATATAAAAGTGTCTCTATAAGCTCCACACTTACACATAGCCCAACCAAAGTTACCAACAGCTTATGGAACTCAGCCCACACTTCAGTGAGTCAATCACATCACTTAAAATTTAAAGGGGGGTGGGGGGAACAGAAAAGTGGAAACATAAAGCTAACACATCATCTGTAAAAATATATAAATTCATCTCAGTACAAATCAGAAAATGGACACACACAACAGATATAACTGCAGTATAAACACATCTGTTTAGTGAATATAATCCGTAAAAGACTTTGAAACAAAAACAGAAGATGATATTCAAGCTGTTGTTTTTTTAAATAGTTATTAAATGAACTAGAACTCAATCCATTTTTCTGTTGATGTAAAATTCCTTCTGATTTCCCAAAGAGTACTATGAAGCCAGAGGCACACAATAATACATAAAGACACAGATATTTTCTTACTATAAGGGATCTGACAAGTGCCAAATGCTTAAGAAGAGGATTCACAATCTGCTACGCTGGGTCAGAATCAGTGATTTGCTGAGTAGAAGTCTCTTTATAATCATGAGACATTAGAGATTGATTTAAAACCTGAGGAGACTTCATCATCTTGCAAGAAGCACCTGGTTACAAATGCTCTTTTTGCAGAAGTGACCTATGATTTTTTCTGATTTCTAGAGTTAGCAGCATCCAGTGTTGTTGACTCCATAGCTGGGACATACTATAACTAAACGCATTTTTTGTGTGTGTGTGAAATTAAAATCTGGCAGCTTCAAAACTGAATGCCTCGCCTTTTCTCTGTCAGGAGAATCAGGGAATGCTGGCCATCATCTCTTCTGAACATCTTTATCAAACTGTTGGTCCTGTGATGCCCTTTCATCATTTCCCTCTTTAACCATCTCCTTACTAACACAAAATACCTCAAACTCTTCAGTCTTCCCAAAGAGAGATGTTTTTCCATGTCCCCAAACATTTTTGTCACTTTCCCCTCAACCATTTGTAGCCCACTCAATGTAGTCACTCGATGTAGTGTCCCAGAGCTGCATTCAGACCCTGGGACAGAGGAAAGAAAGTTGTCAGAAATTGTGAATCGCTATTCAGCCTAGTCTTGCCTATAAATTCATTTGTACTCTACAGAAAATTCCAGTTGTTGTCTTTGTCAGTGTAAGTTTTTCCACTGCAATGAGCTGTAGGAATGTAGAGCTCCAATATTTCTTACTGTTAGACTTGGGCATTTGATCCCATGGAAAGAGCTCTATTTATCTTTTTCCATCAATATAATTGTTTAACTATGTAAGATTAACCTTTCTTTGAGGGGAAAAAAAGGAGACATAAATCTCAAATATTCATGTTGGATTAAAAATATACCAGGATTTTTAAAAAAAAAAAAAAAAACTTTAACAGGTTATTTGGCAGGTGAAGTACAGCTGGAAAAAAAGCAAAGCATATGTTATTTATCCACATGAGGAGAGTGTCTCCTATGGCCTCCTTTTCTTAATTGATTTAAGCTCTGAGTTTCCCTTTGTGGATTGCCCAGTACCCTTTCTCCTGAGCCCCAAATCCCAAATACACAACCAAAACGCCAAGTATCTTCAGACAGAAGATGAATTTCATTCATCACAGCTGGATAATGCTGTTTCAAAGTTCCTCTAGTTGATGGTGACCATACAGTCACATAAGTATTCATTGGAAGGGACCTCTAGAGACTCTAGGCCAACCTGTTGCTCTAAGAGAGACCATCACCATTATTAGACCAAGGCAACAAACTCAACTCTTGACATTCTCCATAGGCAGAGATTTCACAGCTTGTCTGGGTAACCCAACACAGTGTTGCAATACCCTCCTGGAGAAGAAAGCTTTCCTGAAGTCCAGCCTGCATCTCCCAAACTTCAATGTATGGAATTTGCCCCATTATCTTTTCTGCCAAGGGGCAAGAGGTAAGAACAGCTGCGCCTTGGGGACACTCTCAGACAACATCTTTAATCACCAGAATGACCTTCTAGATGCCTCAGGAGCAATTACCTTCCCACATTCTCTCCAGTTCCTCTCCTTCACACCACACAACTTCTGGGGCTGCAGCATTTAGCAAATAAGGGAGTTACGGGTGGGTCACTGCAAAAATGCCATTTTCATGTCAGCTCTACCAGCAGGCTCTGGATACTTCATGCAAGATAACAGAGGAGCAATCAGCTCTCTGCTGGGACTTACACAAAGCCTGGGGAGTCACAACTGCTGCCTCGGTAACCCCAGTCATTGCTGTGGCTATTAGTGATGAGAGAAGTCAGGCCCTTAATTGCAATGTCTCCAAATGTTACTCCACTGTAATTTCCAATGCCGTTTCTTTCTCCATCAACAAACAGCATAACAGTTTCTAAGCTATAAGATTCAGTGCAGCTACAAAAACAAAATACTGACAAGTAAAAACACTAAAATAGACGTATAACAACACAGGGGGATTTTCCCACGAAAACTGAAGCAGAAAAATAAATCTGGAAAAGGGTTTCGAAGAAAACTCATGTGATTCTTTTTTTTCTTCTTCTTCCCCCCTACCCTCCCCCCACCCCCCCACCCCCTTTTTCTGATGACAATACATTTTCCACAGGATTCAACCATGTGAAAAGTCTCAAGACAAGTTCCTCAAATAGAATAGTCCCTGAAGCCTTAGAGGGGGAAGAAGAAGAAGGAAATAAAAGAACAAGAAAACAAAACCTCTTGGAACTTTATGTTTAGCTACAATCAGATTTTGCTTATTGGCCAAATCAGCTCCTAACAGAAAATAATTAAAAAATAATACAAAGCAAAAAAAATGCCTTTCATTCCTGGAACCTAGAAGTGACAGAGTTCAGACATCTCTTGCTCCCTGCAGATAGATTAGCATGACAGATCTGTCTGCTTTGCCAGCCCTCTTGGCTTCACAGCAGATGCATAGATGACTAATTTCTGCACTGGCTTTTATTGCTTTATGATCCTACATCTCTTAAACCCACACCTTTTAATGGCCTCCACCTTTCCAATGGGAAATGAAAACCCCTGTTTCAACCATTTGGCTAAGTAAAACATGGCTAGTCCCACAAAAAGAAGACTAGGGATAATGTGGGTCCCTTGCTGAATGAGAGGAGTGTCCTGGTAACTGGAGATGCTGAGAAGGTGGAGATACTGAATGCTTTCTTTGCTTCAGTCTCTTCTTCAAGTCCCCCCGGGACTCCTTGACTCTGGAGGGAGGAGAAAGGGTCTGGGAAATGGAGGGCTCCCCCGGTTGATGAGAGAGTGGTTCAGGGGAGTCTGAGTGGGATCAATGCACACAAATCCATGAGTCACAATGGGATGCACCACGTGTGCTAAGGGAGCTGGCAGAGGTGATCGCCAAACAGCTCTCTATCATCTTTGAAAGGTCCTGGAGAACAGGAGAGGTGCCTGAAGACTGGAGGATAGCCAATGTCACTCCAGTCTTCAAGAAGGGCAAGAAGGAGGATCCAGGAAACTACAGGCCAGTCAGTCTCACCTCTGTTCCTGGAAAGGTGTTGGAACAGTTTGTTCTGGATACCATCTCCAAGCAATGGGAAGAGAATAATGCTATGAGGAGTAGTCAGCATGGATTCACCAAGGGGAAGTCATGCTCAACCAACCTCATTGCCTTCTATGATGGCATCACCAGCTGGGTAGATGGGGGGAGAGCAGTGGATGTCATCTACCTTGACATCAGCAAGGCTTTCAATACTGTCTCCCATGACATCCTGCTAGCAAAGCTGAGAAAGTGTGGGATAGAGGAGTAGACAGTAAGGTGGGTTGAGAACTGGCTGACTGGCCAAGCTCAGAGGGTGGTGATCGGCGGCACAGAGTCCAGCTGGAGACCTGTGACTAGTGGTGCTCCCCAGGGGTCAGTGCTGGCTCCGGTCTTGTTCAACATCTTCATTGACAACCTTGATGAGGGAATAGTGTCTACCCTCAGCAAGTACACCAATGACACAAAGCTGGGAGGAGTGGCTGACACACCAGAAGGCTGTGCTGCCATTCAGCAAGACCTGGACCGGCTGGAGAGATGGGCAGGAAGAAACCAAATGAGGTTTAATAAGAGCAAGTGTAGAGTCCTGCACCTGGGAAGGAACAACCAGATGTTTCAGTACAGGCTGGGGGATGACCTGCTGGAACGGAACTCTGCGGAGAAGGACCTGGGGGTCCTGGTGGACAACAGCTTGACCATGAGCCA
>CM021729.1:63162351-63229553 GCA_011074415.1 Stictonetta naevosa | reverse complement strand
CTCACATTGTGCTGGTGCTGGAATGGCATATCTTCAGCTCGTATCCCAGGTGAGTACCCAGCTGTCTTTTGGGTTTTTGTTTGTTTGTTTTTTTATTTTTTCTCTCTGTTGGAGCTGTTTAATTCTGCATTAAAAAATAAATAAATAAATAAATAAATAAATAAAAATGTGTTGGGCTGTAGCCATAAGCTTACATGCCTAGTCATGGGACTTAATCTATTTGCGCAGAGCAGACTGCCTCTGCCAGAAGACAATGAGAGAAACCCACTTTGAATAGCCAATAGTCCAGCCATTAGAGCATTCACTGAGGAAGCGGGAATGCATTCAAATGCTCCCAGCAAATGACAAAAAGGAGGGAGTAGGACCTGGTCATCTATATAGATGCCTAGGCACTGGGATTTTCCAGGAGTAGCCATGTGGTCATAACTGACTGGATAAATGTGTCTTGAACGCAGCTCAACGAAGCAGGAGCATTGCACCTCATTTGTGAAAGAGTGAGGGACAGCTTCGTAAAGCACTGTGTCAAAGTGGCTGCTGCTTCCTCTGGAGTATGTGTTTGATAGAAAACAGGGTATTAAGGCGATTAAGTACCAATCCATTAATGATTTAAAGGAAATGTGGTTCAACACAGGTAGATTTGGATGCCTGAAAATGCAGAAAGGTACCACATAGGATGAGAGTTTTCTAGTACCCTTTAAGGGAGACAACACATAAATTAAACCAGGGAGGGGAAAGGATGCTCAGCTCCCACCCAGGGGATGGGAGGAAGTCTCCTGCTCTCTGCAGACCAAGCAGAGCTACAGGGAGGCAGCAGAAAGCCAGCTGGATGCTTACTGAGGCAAGATTCAGGGTGTCACAACAGGTCTGCCCACCAGACTTCCCCGCACCACACAGGGGCCTGCCCAGCACCTCCTGAAGAAGACTGCAGCAGACCGTGGGAAATCAAGACATGCTGATCCATGGCTCCATAAACCCAGCCACACACACTGCACCTTTTCAGCAGATATTTCCAGTAATGATTGAAGTGACAGAAACAGGATCTACTCTGAGCTGCTCGCAAAGTGCAGGATGAAATGCATTCACCTGGGAATTTCATTACAAAAAATAAATCTATCAACTGATGCTTAGAGTCACCTCTTTTTTTCATGACTTAAAATCACATGGCAAGATTCCCAGTGGAGATACAAATGCCCCCAGGAGTTTTGGGCAACTGCAGCCTTTGTAGAAAGTCAGAGGAATTCACAAAGCTGCCACTTAACCCCAGGTCCTTAAGGGTCTGTCTTCTCCAAAGGTTTGCTTCCTAGGCATGTCCGAATGCCTCAGGTTTCACTACACCCAATTGTTTACACCTATCTCCCTGTAAGCCTGGGCTCGGCTCACAAAAACAGATCTTTCCATGCCTTCAGGGCCATGGCTTTGCTCTTAGAGCTGCAGAAAACCCAGAGGTCATCTCACACAGCTGAGATGTGCCTAATCCAGGGTGCAGAACCTCCTCTTGCACCACCTGGGAAGGAGCCTTGCCTCTTTGGCTGGGGTCTGACTGCTCCACCACTGTGGTGACGAGATGGCAGGGGGTTTGGTGGTGGCATCACGCTGGGAAGTCCTTCTCACTCAGCTCCAGTGACTACCCTAATGCTGAAATCTGCCTCCTGAATCCCATCCAGAACTGCTCTCTGAGATAATGAGGTCTGGCAAGAGGATTTTTTTTATATCGGCTTCCTTCTTTACAAAGAGCTCTGGCTGATCTCTCACTGCCCTGGCTGCCTTGCTGGTCCTTCTGAGCATAACCATGCCATTAATCTCACACTACTAATACATACCTACTGATTAGTTGGAGGTTTTCCAACTGTCATACAGAAAGTCTCTTCCATCCAAGGAGCTAAGGTTGTTTATTGACCAGTGGGTTTTCTTGAGATTTAAAAAATTCTTGCAACATACTCAATTAACTTTGAAACAGTCATGTTACATTTTTGTAAAAATGACAAAATACTTCCTGAGCAAAACAATGAGATGTCAGCATATTCACAATGTTTCAACATAATGTGCTAATCCATTTGTATCCACAAAGTTGTTTCTAGAAAAAAAAAAAAGAGAAAGAGAGAAAGAGAGAAAAATAGTAAACCAGCATAATGCAAAGGGTACTTGGATTTATTTTTCTTCCTATTTTTTTTTTTTTTTTTTTTTTTTTTTGGTTAAAAATATTCCAGAGCACACCCCATGTCAGTCTTGATAGTCTTGATAATTCATAAGTGAGACCAATTAGTTTCTCAAGATGGGAGGTCAGAATAAACAAAGATAATATCCATAGTTCAGAAACGAGGCACTGTCCTTCTTCTGGGAGGAGAGCAGCGTCAGCAGGGCTAAAGATGTTGGCCTTGCACAGCTTATCCTTTTCTACTGCATTGCAGAGAGTTATCACCTTCCTGTTATTGCTTTGGAACTCAAGTACAGGAGACAAAGTTTAGGAGGTATCCATACCCTTCAGTTTTATTCTGTGTGACTGGATACATTAAAAATTGAAAGTGCATCATGCTAATACGCCCCTGCATGAAATTGCCATGGACCAGCAGAGCAATGAGTTGCAAAGGGACTAAACAAGCAAAGGTGTCATCAATTATGATTTCTCTTCCAGCTCTGGGGTGCTGCACACTCAAACTGAGAGTTGTTCTCTTGCATTGCTGGAGAAAGAGGAAGCAATAAGTCTCTTGGATTTTGGTGCAGAGCACCCTTCAGAAGGAACAAAATACCCTAATGCCTGAATTCCTCCACTGGACCCTGCAGTCACGCTGCACCTGAATATTGTTAGATGTGATTTTGCTTCACTTCCATTTTTACTACCATGGCCAAAAACTGTCTTCTTCTAGCCAGTGCCTTAATGCACATGCAAGGAACAAGTTCCACTAACCGCACTGCTGTAAAAATATACCCACAAGCTAGCAAGAATTATATATGGGAGGTTTCTTTTGAAGAGCTCCACTTGGGAAAACCTGTTAAGATAGTCTTCAAAGATAATGTCTTTTGGAGAAGATAATGGCAAAAGGAAGGAAGAAGGCTCAGCTGCAAGAAAAGAAGCTGGAGAATTCCTCCAAAAGTTATTGCTGATAATTTCTTCCAGGAAAAATAATAATAATAGTAATAGTAATAAGAATAATAATAACCCCCTCTGGATAAAATCAGCTTTCTGGAAAAGTGTTTAAAATTAGCACATCCATTTTACTGGTGCTTTGCTTTCCAGCATAGATAAAAGGTAATGACTGACATGAACTGCATGAAATCTTCTCACTTATCCACACCTCTGGAAAATATTCTTGGCTCTACTTCCTTCCCAGCTTTGGCGGGGCCCACATTTTAACCCTGACATAATCTTTCCCATGTGTTCAAAAACTAAAGGTCTCTTTGTATCTGGAGAATAATCAAGTATGCACATGCCCTGAAGATGTAAAGTTAATTTGCATCTAAGGAAGATCTACTGGAATTCAGGAGCAGATCTTGGCACGGGTTTTTTTGAGCTATTGATTATACATCTGCCTTCACTTCTTCCTGAAAAAACGCCTCCAAAATCATGTGTGTTATTGGAGTGCCAGCGCACCAGTCGCGGCACGTTTGAAGCATCTCAGAGCCTCTCTCTGTGGCTATGGCCTGAGGCTGAGTCAAGCAGCCAAAGAGCAGGAGCAGGTCACAGCAGCCCAAAACTCATGGGAGAAGCTCGTTCAAGCAGAGACAATGCTGATGGATGGCTGATGACCTGGAAGAGAGCTTTTATACCAGCCATGTGGAAGCAGTGGTGCAAGATACAGATCAGGAATATGGCCACAAGCTTCACTTGGCATAAGAGGAGTGGGTAATGCAGCCGTGTAGCCTGGACTGGAAGGCTTGCTTGACCCTGAGCTGTCAGAGCTAGCTTCTGCACTAGCCCCAGGATGAGGGTGTTGCTGGGGCTGTTCTCTGCCAGCCAGCAAGGAAAGCGAGGCAGCAGCCACAGAGACAAGCAAGGAGCCTTCGCTCTCCTCCCCAAGCAGACCTGCCCTCCACCTCGGTGAAAAGAAAGCTGGTGACAAAGTAAATCCTGGGTAATGTAAGGGCACGCCATGTGACCATGCAAGATCCTCTGAACTGTGAAGACATCTAGCTGGCATTTCAGGCAACATTTATTTTGCCTGCATCTGTGATGGTGTCTTTGTTTGCTTTTCCTCTCTGAGCATCACCTTTGCAGTTAAAGTGTCAGTTTCTGTGGGATTTACAATCAAAGGAAGTAGGCACCCCTAAAAAGAAATGAACTAGGACCTGTGTCTTCTCACAGTGGGGTCAATATTCTAGCAAACCCCCTCTTTCTGTGTTCATTGAAAAGCAGGGGAAAGAGAGGCAAAGATGTGACTGCCATACTTAAGAGTATGGTAAATCTCCTGCAAGGAAGGGCCCAGGTCAGCACTTCTGAGCAGAAAGTCACTACCTTTCGCCAGCTACATGAGGCTCTTCATCTCTGCAGCAGTGACAAAACATGCCCCCGGGCTGCTGGACCACCGCAGTTTGCATGGGGGGAGGACATGGGATTTTGAAATGGTTGGACTTTATCCTAATTTAGGGGATATGAATTCCAAGGAAAAGCATTCACAGCACAGGGATGAGCCAGTCCTCTTTGTTTCTGTTTTTCCCAGATTCCCTACTGGGAGCAAGATACGTGGGGTGGACTTCTAAATGTCTCAGGCTGCAGCCATTTTAGAGCCCTTTATTTCTGACAAAATCCTCTAAAGGAAACAGTAAAGGCCACAGTGTGAGGGAAGATTGGCACAGTCCAATGTTGCTCCGTCCACTAGTCCAAGGCGCTTCCCAAAAATCTGAATTCAATTTCCAGGATGCTGAATGGTTGCTCGCCTAGTGACAATGTACCAGCAGCTTCATAAGCTTTTTATTTTCCGTTAAGAAACCAATTGCCTTGAATTCTGGATGAAAATTAAAACAACCCGGCTCCCTCTTACTGTTTGTTCATTGTTCCTAAGCTGTTCTGCATTTGTCCCGTTCAGTGAGCTATTGTTCCATAGGGGCACTGCAAACCTCCGCAAGCACAAACTCAAACCACATTGTAAATAGCACATGGCTTTGTTTAATCCAACATCTACCCCTCAGCTTCAGCTGGAGAGGAAGCCTGCTGGAGCAGCAAAGTGACCTGCCTGGTTTATCACCGACATTAGAGGCTGCCTGCTGTATGCCGGTGCCAGGGCATTGTTTGCTTTATTTATGTTTATGTTTTTGAAAATACAACAACACGAAATGCTTCATCACGCTGACTTGTCAGGGCTGCAGGGATGCTTTAAGGTTTTCCATCCACTAGTTAAATCAGCATTGTTCTGTTAAACTCTGCTAGGCTGTTACAGTCCTCAAACGCAGGCTGCTGATGCCCTCTGCTGCTTCACTGCTGTATGTTTGAGGGCTTTTTGTTGTTTCTGTAGAGAGAGATTAAGCTACTAGGTATCATTTTCACTCCTAATGAACATGTGTGCCTTGTCAACAAGCTATTGCAAATACTTTCCAGCTCAGAAATCTACTCCAGGCAAAACAGCAAACTGTTCATCACAGTGCTTCCAACTTCAGTTTAAACTATAAGAACTGTAAGTTTTTTCTTTTTTTTTTTTTGATAACATACTCCATCAATATCTCAATACCTCATTCAGAAATTCAGCATCACAGAACCAGAAAAGAGGACATTATATATATATATATACAAAAAAAATAAAAAATAAAATAAAATAAAATAAACAGCCATCAAACCCTTTAATTCCATCATAATTTATGGAAACCAAACTAGTCATCACACTGTACCTTTGAACGAGGGCATTACTTAAAAGTTTGCCATGACAGGTATATCATGACCAATCCTACCCACTTGCACACTCCTGCGTGCCACAGGCACACGCGTGCATGTGCCAGCACACAGCACCAGCGTCCTTGCACGGGGAACCAAAATTGTCCTCGTGCGGAGCATGGGTCTGACAGCAGGGAGGAGACCACAGCTGCCAGCGGGGAGGGCAATGGCTGGTTCCTCACTCAGAGGAGCCAACTTGTCTGATCCCAAAGAAGGATAGGAATGGGAGAAAAATAAAATAAAAAATAAAATAAAAAGAGGTTTCTCTCTTCTGTATGGATAAGCAAACCTTGTCAGCACAGAACTTGAAGCTAGCATCTCTCTGTAGCAATGGGTTGAAGTTAGCTTTGTGGGATGATGCTGCAGAATTGTTGCCCATTTTGATCTGAACAGTTAGCCAAAATTTGGGGACAAACATATTGTTTCCATTAGGGGAAGTAACTGATGAAGAAATCAGATATTTTTCTGATGCGCTCCTATTTTTCTGCAGAGAATGTACAAAGCCCTGTTTCCCTTCCCCCATTGTGTTCAACCAGCAGGAGACAAGACTTTTCTGTTCAAAACTCCATAACGTTTTCCAGCTAGGACTCTTCCTGATGACTGTTTCTTACCCTTTTCCTCATGGACACATTGCAAATGTGGCTTTAGCTGCCAGCAGCCATTCTTGCTGGCTCTTTCGTCTGCATATCTGCCTTGTTCCCTGTGCTTCTTGCTGGCCACAGGAGCTATCCTCACTGCCCCCTCAGCAGCAGCCCATCTCCAGCTGCTCAGCACACCACTTTCATTACATGTTCCCCCATTTTCAAGCATGAAAACATGGAAAACAATAGTGATGTGGAGCCCTGGGTGACTACAGCCGGGCTGAGCTGAGGTAAGGATGTCTTTGCACAGACTACTCTGCCGTCGCTCTCTTGTGCACACCCAGCTTCTTGGGACCATGTCTTGACCCCTGCATTCATGTTTTGCCCTCGGTGCAGGCAGCCTAGCTGCAGAGCACTGGCTGCTAATCAGCCCCATTGAAAGAATCTTTCTCATGTTTTTGTTTTGTTTTATATTGTTTTGTTTTTTTCCCTGAACAAAGGATGGTTTCCTGCATCCGTGATGTGAGACCTTACTCCAGCCCCAGCACTGTGTTCTAGCAGCCCTCCAAACTGGGCACGTGAAAAAAAGTGATTTCTGTCAGTGTTCAGTCCCTGAAATACAGATTTCCCCTCATTAGCAGATACTAAATTAAAAGTTGATAACCAGGTGGGGAAAGCAACTTATAGAGATGAGCCCTCCCTCAGGGCACAAAGAAATCTGCTCCCGCAGAGGAAAACAAAATCTGAAAACAAAGCAGAATAAATAAACCTTCCCTCACTTCTGCAAACTGCACACAGCTGTAAATGCAGTGCTTTCTGGAGAAGGTCATGGAGTCTATCTGCTAATGGGTTTCCTGCCTGAGGGTATTTACAGGGAGTGTATGTTTGATGGACAAGGGCCATCACGGGTGAAAACAATCTGACAGCGGAAAAGATGAAAGCGGAGGGTGACCAGAGCAGCATCCTTTGAGGATAAGTCATGGTAACAGCTCTGACCAAAGGGGCAGACCCTATGCAGGGTCTGAACAAAGAAAGATGCTGGAAGACATGCAGCTGATGAGGACTGACACAAAAACTGCACCAGGAGCAGGAAGCCGGGGTGGGAGGGAGGAGCAGGCAGGCATGGTGCCATGCTTGTGCTGCGAGGAAGCCTGCAGCTGGGGAGATACCATGCTGGAAGCCACTCAGGTAAATAAAAAGCAGATTGAAAGGAGACCCACAAGTCTGATAAGATTGTGGAGAGCAGTAAAATATTGATTAAACCTGTGTCTTTTATTCCTTTTTTACTGCTTGCATCAGAAGGTGGACATATTAAGAGCTGGTGAAAAGTGCCATGTGGGAAAAGTGGAGAATGGATTTTTGGCCTTCAGAGCACAGGAACTGCATACTCTGAAGCCACATACTGGCTCTTGATCTGCACATCTCACACAGATAACATCTATTTATCTGTCCGTAGTTCAATATCACTTTGATCGTCCTCCCTTGTCCTGAGTCTCTACACTCCCTCCCTGCTGCCATGACCGGTGTTGCCAGCAGGACCATGAGTTGCAACCAGCGTTGTGGTTACACCTGTCAGGGACTAAACCTCACTGTTTCCTTCACCCTGATCATTTGATGGAGGTGGAGGCAATGGTTCCTTTTTGGACATAGTTTTGAAATCCAGGTGCAGAGCCTGCTTTATTTGGCTACACCAGCTTGTGCCCCACTTCTACACCAAGCACATGCAGTGACAAACACAGCAGATGCCTAGTGCAGCACGGAAGACTTATCCAACGTAATTCTGCCATGATTTTTAAAACCCATTAAGTCAAGCCACTGCCAGGTGTGACATTTGAGTCCAGCTTTGATGCAACCCAAAGGCTTAGCAGGACAAACAAGCTTTTTGCTCCTCTTCTCACAGCTTCAGCACAGTGGGAAGCAGTGAAAACAATATTTTCTGAGGAGACCTCACTGTCTCTCTCCTCTTGGCAAATGCTTTCAGACTGCTTCTGTCACTGTTTGCAAAATGTGTTTGGGGTTTTTTTGTTGCTGTTGATGTTGTGTTTTTTAGGTTGATGTTGTGTTTATTGCAAGCAAAAAAAAAATTAAAAAATGCTTGCAATAAACTTAAGCAGCTGGCAACTTACTTGCCTTTCTCATGTTTCCCCCCATAGTACTAGCATTGTTTTGCACTTCCTCACAGGCCACTCTGTTTTTCATTAGTCTGCGTTTGTCTCTCTCTTTATACAGGGTAACTCAGCTCCATCACCATTACGCTTTCAGTTTTCCTGTTCACCACCCTCCTAGTTTGCTACCACAGAAGGTGCCGTTAGCACAGCGTGATGTGGCTCCATCAACAGTCCACAGCACGTCTGCTTCAGATGCATCGCCTCTCAGTCTGCAATAGCAAGGAGGACCAGATACCCACACTGAGGTGCTCACCTTCCTTGGTGAATTTGGCCCCTGGGTGCATGCACCAGAAGGGATGGCATGGGGGAGGCACTGTGCCCGTGCCTGGAGCAGGAAGGCAGCCAGGGGGGAGGCCCAGCCCTGAGATCAGCAAGCCCCCTTTGAGACTCGCAAAGCTGTAGAGAAAGCTGGTTTCTTCTGACCCTTTCAAGCCAACTTAAAATGGCAGCAACCAGCAGCCCCTTTCCATGCCATAGGTACGTCCATGGCCCTGAGGCACCATGCACACAGCAGGCTATCTCCTCCACTCTGCTCCCAGATCTGTGTCCCAGGCTCTGTCTGACAAGCATTGCAGTCTCTTCACTGAGAGTAGCTCTGAGGAATGAGGCTTCAAGCTGCTGTTGACACTTGCTCTGTCATACAAGTTTCCCAGGTTAACCAATATTGACAGAAAGTCTTTCAAGTGCTTCCCATTAGCTTAAACTGCTAGCAAAAAATGACATTTTTTTCATGTGTAAGCACTAGAAGCCCATGTGCAATCTATTAACATTTTACATTTATTTATACACTTTTAAAAAGCAAACAGGTAAGAATCATTCACTTCAATCATGTTAGAAGCAGTCAGTTAATGTAGCACCTACCATTTTGTTCCAAGATCTAGACTGTAATTTTCAAGATGACCCTTGGAAAACTGTCACTGAAGCTACTCATTAAAGGTATTTGGACACAGGAAATAGCTGGATATTAATGCCAATTGCTTTTGAAAGGGTACATGATGTCTTAAGTGGAGTCTATAGAATTAAGGCGTGTCCCTTGGTACTCTTTGTTCATTTTTTGATGACTTTGTGATCTGACATGCAAATTGATATGCAAGTCAGAAAAAGACTGCCACCAGAAAACAGCCTGAGGAAGCCAGAATTGCTATCAGGACATCTCCCCACTATGACACTGCTTGTGCAGACAGCTGGGTTATCCATCCCAGGCATTTTAATTACCCCACCAGTGATCACAGCCTGGTCCATGGTGGGGTGGACATCAGATGTGTCCTCCTATACCAGGAGATGCGAACGTAACACTGGGTCTGCTTTTGTCCTCTGTTTCCGGAGGGGGATGGGCACAACAAATAGACTGGCAGCAATATCCCACCAGCTGTACTGGAGCCTTCCTAGCCTAGTCCTCTGAAATTGGGCAGAAATCGGGTTGCTGCCCTCTGGATGAAAAGCCAGCATGCAGCAGAATGGCTCTGCGGGCATCCTACAAGGACAATCTCATTCAGGTAATGAACAATTAAATGCCTATTTTAAACTCTTTTTTCTCTTCCTCCGAAAAGCTGTCATGCTTGCTTAATTAGAAAATTTAAATCCCTCAAATTCACTGATGGTTCTGAGATGTAGAAAAAAATGGTCAATTCATTAATTAAAAAAACAGTTGTGGAATGGCTGTTCTAGGTGGGGTTTGTTTTGTTTTGCTTTGTTTTCTTTGTAACTACGTACTCCCACATTCACCTGGTTATAGGGAACATCCCTTGGGGAATACTGCAGCCCTACACCTGCAGGATGTCAGCTCCTGAGTAAGTCTTTAGAGGACTTACAATCTGTGAATCCAGATTGGTGCGATGAACTTCAGATTAAGTCTGCATGTAAACAGTATGCAAGGGATGGCATAATCCTCCCTGTGGACTTTTTCCAAATTAATTCAAAGAAGCCCTATCTCAGTACTCCAGAAAACCCTGGGATGTGAACCCACTGAAAACACTGGCTCTTGCAAGAGCTGGATGGATTTCAGCTTAGGTATCTAAGCTTTGTGGTAGACCTGTATCTTAGTACCAACAAGAAGCATATTTGGGGGGGTGGGGGAGGGAAGTAAAGGAGGTGAGTGTAATAAAGAAGACAAAGCACATGCCTGAGGATGACTGTGGGCACCACGCACAGTCAGCATTCACCCAAAATAGTGCTGGGCTCAAGTGGTTGGAGAGAAAATCTTTATATCATAAGTGTTAGCTGGCTGTACTCATGTCTGTTGGAAGGCAGGCACTTAATTAAATGCTCAGTAAAGAAACAGCTACATCAGCTGTGCTGCCTTCTGCGTAGCACAGTCTTAGAAAGCATTTGCAGCTTGAAACCTAAAAATAGGGTTTCATATGAATGATTCCTTTGTAACTTGTGAAATTAATAACTGCGCATTAATAAAGGCTAACTCAATTCTCCCTCCAACAAGTAGGTCAGGTCTGGTTTTTATCACCAGTAAGGTCTAGACCAAGAATATTGCTTAACTGCAACCCAGACGCAGACGGGGACGGGTCACGGTGGGAGAGGAGTGCAGGTGAGCGCAGGGTCCCCATCACCACACCTCTCCCTCCCCGGGTCCTGAGCAGTCTGAGGTGGAGGCCTCATCCCCAGACTGTAAATTCCGGAGCCATCCTTTGCCAAAATTAAGCCAGCAAGCATAGTTTGCAGCTTTCTGATAATAATCTTTTTCATTTGCCTTTACAGCCAGAGGGGGACTACGTGAGTTATTTTTTTACCTTCTCAGTGTACTTGATGGTGACCCAATGACCTGGACCTGTCTTCTCCAGATTTCACATCAAACACTCAAAGGGATTTTGAAGAAGGTCATAACTTCTCAGATAGGAGAGAGGGCTGATATGAACCCAACAGTTCTGCATAACCATTTATTTTGGTTATTAGCCTCCACCAGCTGGAGGCCCCATTTCAGTATAACAATTAGAGCACACACCTGTCTTTAACTTCAGTGGGTCTTAACTGTATGCAAATATGAACCCCAAAGTCTTTACTGTTTTTTCCCCCTTCATTTCCACATCATAAAATTCCCCATGGAAGCATGGGGAGTTTGCAGCTGCCCCACAGATCCTGGATCAGGTCCATTCACATATGATAAATAATTTGCCTTTTTTTTTTTTTTTAACCTGAGCCAAATCTTCAGATTAGAGGACTGCAATTACATATGCCAAAAAAAAAGTGTGTGCATTTACTGTCATTATGGAAAAGTTGAGGTGTAAGCTGTATTATAGATCTTTTTTCAAAGTTAAAGTACTTTTCCACCAGTTACCAGATATTCCTAATGAAAAATAAATAAATAAATAAATTACACATAGAGCTTTAAATAGACCTAGAATTAAATTAAGAGCATGACTCAGGACTCGGAATAGCTAATGCATAATGCTTGGTGTGGTTCACTTGTCAGACCTTAGCCCTCACAAAAAGTGGTTGTCATAAAGAGTCAGAAGTCTTTGCCTAGAATCATTTATTTTTTATCAGTAAGATCTGGAGATGTTAGTCTGAGGAAAAAAAATATATACATATATATATATATATGGCAAACAGCAAACCTGCATTCAAAGACTGCAGTTCCTTAACTCCAGTGACATTCACCTCTAGCAAGGTGCTGAGTTGTTTTAACTACTGTGAATCTGCTGTATGAAAAAACTCAGCAGGAAGACAATATACTTATTTTAGTCTCTGCAGGTCCCAAATACAGTTGCAACAGTGGGATATAACAGTGTAATGTGTTAACTTACCAGAGGATATTTTGGATTCTCCTCTAGACTGCCTGAAAAGAGGCATATAGAGTATTTCAGTGAGTTGTTAGATGGACACTGAATTTAGACCAGCTTTGGTAAAATCCTGTTATAAGATAAATATGTTTTGTCATTATTCAGTCAGTTGTACAGAGCAGCTCACATGTTCATTACATTGCAGGTACAGATAGACTATGACAAAGAGAGTACATCCTAACTAAATTTTACATCTTGACATTTCCAATTGTCCAGTTTCATGAACAGGCCAAAATCGGAATCTGAACCAGAAGTTTTCTCTTTCTTTTTGTTTTTCAGTTGCTATCATCCCAAAGAAAGGCTTACATACAGACATCTTGTCTTTTCTTCATCAAAAAATCTGCCCAACACCAGAACTCCAGTTGTTTTCCTGTACAGCCTGCTAGGTTGCAAAAAAAAAATCCTTCTTTTTTCTTCAGAAAAAAATATATATATATATATGCATACAGCAAAAAGTAGATCTACATATTTCAGTTTTCATTAGGCAATCATTTCATTTTCAGATAAATCATTCTATTTTTTTGCTTGCTTAAAAATATCACAATAGCCTTTTCTTGTCTACCAGAACTCACAATAAAGACAATACATGTGCCAACACTGTAGTGTTAAAACCTGTGTTGAGAAGTATTTATATGCACTGCCAACTTTGCGGTAAAAAAAAAATAAATAAAAAAAATAAATAAAAAAGTTGAATCTACCTGGCTTTTTTTTTTTACCAGTTGCACAAATAATGAAAACAAAAACATACAAGCAAGCAAACCACACCTATGTTTTAAAGCAGCTAAAGAATTCAGGATATTCAGAAGTAAATTGAAAAATATGATGCTGCGTCTACATGTTTAACTACGTATATTTCTGCTAGATATTTTCTGTTAATGCAGAGCTCTCAGGCTTTGAAATTAGTGGTGTAACCAATTTGTGCAATGGTGGTTTTCCAAAAGCTTTTCAAATCAGTGGTGCAATTGATGGTGGTTTAGAAAGATTTAAGCTCTGAGCTTAAAGACCTCAGGCCTTTTCAGGTATCTGAATTTGGGCAAATAACCTACCACTGAGTAAATTAGGGCAGCACTGCAGTGTGTTGGGAGAAGAGTTGACTGGTCAACCAACTGCTGGCCTGAAGGGAGAAAAGGGAGGAAACTGTAGAGGATACAGCCACTAATGAAGCACTTGCTTGAGGACCTTGACCAAAGTGGTTCATTGTCTCAGTGATGATATACCAATGCCAGATGGCCCCATTTGTCTTGCTAGAAGTCCATGAGTGGGATGGACCCAGCTGGGATGATCTAAGATGGGCCCCACATAGTAATGTAATGTTGTACTGAGATCCCCTACTCACTCTGAGCTTCCTGACCTCCTTTTAATGGCCCTGGGTGAAGAGCCATGATGGTATACAGGCTTTCCACAGTATTTTGATTTCCACTACACTGCATGCTCTACAGACACAAGCTTAGATGACTAACCTCCAAAAGTTGCTTACCTTCTGTCATCAGTTGCAGGGCTGACCTCATGCCAGCAGTCAGTTGATACAACACTAGAGTCACACAAGCAGGAATCTGGTCCAAACCATAAAGTACTTTCAGTTTCTGAGGTATTACAGGAAGGTTGTAGAATTGTTCTTTCATGAGATTATAATGCATCATTATTTTTGATGACCACAATTACACTGAAGAAAGGGGGGAAAAATGTGTCTTACAGCAATGTAGTGGTGTCACTTAGACTGGAATCATAAAATCTAGAATATCACAAGTTGGAAGGGACCCATAAGGATCATCGAGTCCAGCTCCTGGAACCACACAGGTCTATCCAAAATTTCAGGCCATGTGACTAAGTGCACAGTCCAAATGCTTCTTAAACTCCGACAGGCTTGGTGCTGTGACTACATTCCTGGGGAGCCTGTTCCAGTGTGTGGCCACCCTCTCAGTGAAGAACCTCTTCCTGATATTCAGCCAAAACCTCTCCTGTCACAGCTTGACACCATTCCCTCGGGTCCTATCAGTGGTCACTAAAGAGAACAGATCGGTGACTGCCTGCCCACTGCCCCTCATGAGGAAGCTGTAGGCTGTGATGAGCAGCCTGAATTCTGCTTTCCCCATATCCAGGGCTGAAGTTCTGGTGGCAGTTTTTCTTCTGTCACCAAAAATTATAAAATCAACCACTTCATGGTCACTATGACGAAGATGGCCACCAGTTGCCACGTCCCCCACAAGACCCTCTCTGTTCTCCAGCAGCAGATCTAGGAGAGTGCCTTTCCTTAGCACCTGCACCAAGAAGTTATCATCGAGGTGCTTTATGAATGTCCTGGACTTGCTCGTGTTGGCCTTTTGGGAATCCCAGTTGATACCTGGCAAGCTAAAGTCCCCCATAAGAACAAGGGCATTTGATTCTTAGTTCCTCATTTGTTTCTTAGTTCCTCAAAGAAGAATTCATCGGTGACTAGTTTTAGTTAGAATGAGTAAAACAATGAACAATATTTTGAAGCAAAGTAAAAACATGTACCTGACAACATAATAGCCAACATAATACTAAGATCCTTTTCTGGCTAACCACGTGGATTGTCTCACAACTCTGAGATCAGTGCTACAAATATAACCATGATATCAGAGTAATGAAAGCCTGTCCCAAAGATTATGATGTGAATAAATGTGGTAGCAATCTCTCCTACCTTGGAGTCTCCCTTCATGTTCAGCAATGAATGCTTATGTGTACCAACATTATATGATATCTTCCTGTTTATTCACTTCTAATGTAGGACTTTCCAAACTGCATAGCACTGAGCTGACTTTGCTAATCTTATCATTCTCTGAAAGAATGTTGTTTTTTTTTTCGCTATATGTTTTTTCTCATTCAGAGCATGAGAAAAAGAAGACTAGAGCAACAGCCTTTCAAGCATTAATCTGAGTCTTTCTTGGTTTTCAGATTTCAGCACAAATTTTGTGCCATTCAGAAGTGGTAATCTACATCCTCATGTTCCCATTCTCATCGGCCTGCTCTCGCCTTTTTTAGTATGTTGTTCTTTAATATCTTCCTTGTGGTCTCAGGTAAAATCATTTCACCTGGGGCTGTAGTTAGTTAATCCTTAAACTCATCACATAAAATTCCACCTTTAGACTGGTCCCATCTGTTTTTGTCTCTCTCTTGCTTACTATAGTTAAAATGCAATTGCCTTATTACTGCCAAATCTAACACAGCTCTGCTTCAATCAGTACTGGCATGATCCATTTATTTTAATTTCAAATTGTTGCTGACCTTTTTTGATTCCTTATTAACCTCTGCTTCCCCTTCATTTCTTTTTGAAGGGATGATTCATCCAAGCAGATCTAAATGCTTTCTCTGCAAGATGTTACCCTTTGTTAGGGATGGGAGCACTGTGCTGGCTAGAACCTTTGGTTTAAAACTCCAAGGATTTTCTCCGTTCAAGTTTGCAACCTTATCAGACCACTATCTACAACCTGCTTTTGTTGGAAAGACAATCACAGCCAGTACCACCTCTCTGAAAAATTTCTCTGTCTCCCATAGGACCTGAACTGCACCCCTAGACAACAGCTTGAGCAACCTCACTTGCACTCTCTGGCCTCTGCAGCAGTCACTTCTTCGTGTGGCCTCCTTACCCCAGTTAGATACAAGCATTCCTCCTCTAACATAGCACTGTGGTGTTAACACTGGTCCAGCAGTCATTTTCAGCTCACAGCTCTCTCTAGTGCTTATATATGATCCCAAATGCCACCACTGAGGCTGATGGTACAGCTTCCACCACATTCCTGCTACCAACAACCAGTAGAGATGGTTGTCCACATATATAACGTGTTATGGTTAGGAGAGGCTAACTAAATAACACTGACAGAGAATACCAGAAGAATTGCCACATGAAGTTGCAAATTCCACACTAAGGATTTTAATAAAAATATAAAATCTGAGTGCTGCTGCGTGGCTGGGACAAAGCTAACTCTGGATCAGAGCCACTTGCTCCAGTGTGTATATCTGTGGCACTGATGAGCACATCAGACACAATATATCACATGAAAAAGGCAAATGCAGTCCTCTGACACATCAGACAAGGTACGCAGAAGGCAGCTGAGCCGCTAAGGCTATTTTATTCAACAAAGATGAAACCTCATCTGGAACAGCCTTTGCAGTTCTCCCATCTGTGTTCAAAGACAAGCCAGACGTGGAACAGGTACAGAGCTGAACTGCTGGGCCAGTCAGGGGAATAGGCAGCCATTGCTACGAAGGGTATGTGGAAGGCTTGGTTAGCATATCAAAGTGGGAATATGACTGAACTCTAAAAATACACCTGTGGGTAAACCTCAGGGAGGAAGAGAGGCTATTAAGCTAATGACAGTATTGTCACAGTAACAAAAGTGTACATGCTGTCCATGAATAATATTGGACTTCAAATCTGATGGCTTTAACACACTAGGGCAGCAAGGTTTCCTCCAACAGATACACCAAAGGGCAGAAACTAGGAAGTTTCAAATTGATATGTGATGAATGAATCACAATTATTATATTATGCCAGAGCAGACCATGACAATGGTCTGAGCTTGATGAAGCAGTCCCTATGATCCTATGCCTTTTTACCTTACTGATGGCTCCTGTTAACCATGTTACATGATTTTTGTTACATTTCATTTATTCAGACATTTTTCAATTAAAGTCCTGAAGTTTTTGCCTGCTATTTAATTTTGTACAACACTGTATCATAGCTTTTCATGTTCCTACAGTACCAGCCATCAGCCTCACACCCTATACAAAACTGTGAAGGCATGAAGGCTGATAAACAAATTGTGCCAGACAAAACTGTATGAGTCAAGATTCTTTTTATGAAAAAAAAAAAAAAAGGAGAAAAAAAAAGTCTCCATCATGTATCATCCAATACAATATGATGTGTTCCTTTATGATTTAAGTAGTTTTCAACCACTTTAAAATCACAGTATGTTATCAGAGTAATGTTTTGACTCAAGTTTTATGTTTGAGCATTAAAAAAATAATTTAAGCTTTTTTAACCTGAACCTAAAATCTTTGTTGAAATAATCATATATTCACAAAATCACTGGGTCAGAAGAAAATTTTAATTTTCAGATGTTATACAAAATAATTCATCTAGGTCAATAATGTAACTGATGTAATAATACTCTTTTACAAGACATTTCACTTGAGAATACTTGACAGTCTAATTAAAAACTAGAATGAAAACAACCTGTTCTCACAGATGAAATTTTTACAGAGGATCGATTCACCAGCAATTTAAGACTTATTAATACCTTTATGGTAAATCATAAGTTACATTATATGATTTTTTTCCTTAGCAGTACTTAATCGTCAGTTAATAACTAGCCTATTTAACACAATAATTCAATACTGTTTGCTACAATGAAAACAGGGACTTAGTTAAAGATTCATAAATGGAAGGTTCTCACAAGATTTACGGCGAAGTACTGGAGATTTCTACACAGCAAGGTATTGGGGGGTTCTAAACTCAGCTGCACACTCAAGATCTTTTCCTCTTTTGGTGAATTACTCACCTTTCTCTGTGTTGATGTGTTCAGTGGATGATCACTGAACCTCGAGGAGTCTTACCTGGAGAGAGGTACCACCTCAGGCAAATATCTCTGGTCACAGCCCACTGCCATCCCTGACAGCTCCAAGGGACTCTTCGCCTAGGACCAGTAATTATAGCACCACAAGCTGATTGGCTTTAGACAGTAATTCTTCATCCTGGGCACAATTCAGGCTGGGTAAATCTGGTGTTGCCCACCCACCATGCTTTTCCAGTACCTTCCAGGCTGTGCAGTTCTAGCGTAAAGGCAGCAGGGTTTCCAGATATTGCAAGGGAATGTCTTGTCATCCCAGGGCAGCAAGCATGAGATCATGGGGTGGCCTGGCAATGGCGGGGGCTCCACCTCCACATACATTATGCCTAAGGGTCATTGTGAGAAAAAAAAAAAACCAAAAACAAGTAGATGTGCTTTTTCTGCAATTACATAAATGAGTTATTGACCCTATACTATATAACTTTTTATGAATGATCCACAGGGGAAGAAGAAATTGTGTCTGTTGAACTTGGCAGATGACAGCGAGAATAGAAGAACAGAAAACGAAGAAAAGGGAACAGGACACAGAGTGAGAGCAACCTGGATTATCCTTGGCACATAACAACAGTACACATATTTACCTAGGCAGGTAAAATAAATAAATCACACGTCAGATAAAGAATATACACAATATATACAGGATATAATGCACCTTTTATGGGAAGCAGTGATTTTAAAGGATTCAGGGATGGATAATCTCTGCATCATAATCTACTCATGTTAAATATAGGCAGAGTACTAATGGAAATTCTGGGTACAGAAGGAATATTGAATAGGGACAGGGATGATATATATTTCTGCATTTAGCACTGTCACAACCAGTACTCTAATATTATGTTTCCAGTAACAGCAGATAAATAAGGATTCTGATAGCTTAAAGAGGATTGGCATAGCTGTAAAGAGTCTTAACACTGAGCAAAGATCAGGAAACTTTTGATCAAGGGAAAGAGAATGGCTTGGGAAGATTCATTCTTTTAGCCTACCCATCTCCACAGAGAACAGACATTCACCATGGGGTTTTTCATCTTAGCAGGCATAGCTACAACCAGCAAGCAGGACCTAGGAGCTGAAACAAAGCAGTTCAACACAGCAAAGGATCAAAATAATTTGCCGTGTATTATAAAACATTTTCCATCACTGGCAATTTGCAAATAAATAAATTGAGGCTGTTGTTAGAGTCAGGAAGGAGTTGTTTGAGGGAAGTCATTGTGGTCACACCAGAACTCCAATCTGCTGATCCCAGTGGCCCTTCATTGCACATGATAAACCAGAGAGGTATGAAGGGTAAAGGAAAGAGAGAGGTACAGCTCCACAAAACTGTTCTCTCTGTTTTCCAGTCCCTGTTGACCCTTCCTTAGCATGAGTTCTGCTATGATACAGTTGACCTGATGTATGTTATCCTCAAGCATCTCACTGCCCCTGGTCTGTTACCAACCTGACATCTACTGCAAGAGAGAATATATCAGACCTGAGGATCTAGGCTTGTCATAACCATATATAAGAAGATACTTGCTTTTGAGCATTGTGTACTCTACTCAGACTGCATGCTGTCCTGACTCATGTGAAGCTTTCCTTGTTCTGTCAGGCACACCATTTCTTCCCTCAGCCATGTCGGCCCTCATGTTCAGCATCTCCTGCAGCCTTCTGGGACTCCGGTATGGACAAAGAAGACATCACAGAATTATAATCTATAATCATTTTACTATCTTCCTTTTCACTAGTAGTCTGTTGCTAAAGACAGTTGTCTATTTGCCTATTCCTAGAGCTGGCCATAAAGGAAAAAAAAAAAAAAATCCCTTCACAACAGTCCCAGGAAAACTTCAGCAATGATTTATAGTTACAGTAGGTAATTCATAGAAGCACACTTAATTTAATGAGTTTATTATGTACTTATTTCTAACAAAGCAGACAATGTTATCAATAAACTATTTCATTTTTGCATCCCTGTCCTTTGTCTTCCTTTGTATAAATGTCTCTGTCTCATCTTCCAACAGTACCTCCAGGCATACAGCAATAATCTGTATGAAGAGGTGCTGTCACACAAAGACTAGTCTTTAGCTTCAGAAATCCAGTATGATTTTTCCCCACCAACTGCACCATTTGTAGATTAGAACATACAAGGTAATATTGGTTAATTCCTTCCACTAACAGCTACCCCTCAAACTACACTACTATGAAGAGTAGGTCTCTGTACAGGAGAGGGAGGGTAATGCCAGGTGACTAAACTGCTCTCTGTGGATTTCTGACAGATGATTCAAAGCCCACCACTAGATATCACGACTTGATATAGAGATCACTGACCTAGCTTTTCAGCATGGACCATTTGAAAAATCTGTATTCCACAAAGGGAACATATTTCTGCAGAGAGAAAGCAACATGAATATCCTGGGAGGCGCTCCTGCTGCTTTTTTGCATAAATATGGGTTACCATTTTAAGCATACCACTGTCCTGCTACCACTCTACTAATAACTGCATTTGCAAAAGTGGAAGAACAATCTTACAATCACAGGGGCTTAATCACACAACAGCTGGAAGATATTTTAAACAAGTTCCTTAGTTTACTGAAGTTGCACATCCAACAGTTTCTAATTAAAAATCCCCTAAATCCAGGTGCTACACGTCCTCGTGGTGAAGCTTGATCAGACTGCAGTGCGTGGGATTCAAGGGAAGTCCTGTCCAGCAGAAAAGAGCATCTGTTTCCCATCTATCAATATCCTATGGAAATAAGCCTGCAGCCCTCCTTATTTCTAACTGTAAAGTGCCTTGTGCATGTAGTCTTGCAAAAACACTGTACTGCACATTAGCTGTGTATTTGTAGTTTAACACGACCTGCTTGTGCAGCCACCAGGATGTTTTCCTAATCAGACAACATTCACCTTTGAACTGGTGAAAACAAAATCATTCTGTGCAACCAGGTCCACGCACACAAGTTGTCTCAAAGGGCAAAGATCTACCTGGAACTGCCTGGCCCATCATGCTCCCACTATAGCAATATAAAAGTCACCACAGCTGGTGGTTTAACACAACTGCGATGTGGTCCCATCAGACTGGCTGGAAATAGTCTGAAGTCACAAACACTCCATCTACAGCTGAGTCTATTCACCTCCCTGCCATCACATTCAGACAAAGGCTGCTCCACAACTCTCATTTAAACCAGATTTACTTAGGTGAAGTTTAAGTTAGTTAGGTACAAGTTCAAGTAATTGAAAATCAGACAAGTTCCTGAGGTAAAACATCGTTCATTCAGAGGAGTACAGCAATAGAATTATGTTGGCTTTACCAAGCCTATGCAAACAGTCATAACAGAGATCTAAAAGCGGTTAATTTACATTAAGGAAAATATATGAAGTAACCAGAAAATCTCCTACTTCAGTTTTCTGAAAGCAAGCACCAAAGTCAATTGAAAGTATGCCAGGAGTAATAAGGGAATTAGAGGTGATACAGAGCATCAGACTGCCCCTTTCCAGGAGCAGTGAGATATTAATTAGCCATTGACATATGCCAGGAGATCAGCTTCCTTCAGATCAATTTTCTAAAAACATTTTTTTCATTGCTTGTGCATTTCTGGCTTCATGCTTATGGTCCTTAGCAGGTTTGACAAGTGGCAGTAATGGATATCTACTAGAAATGCCAAAATCACAGACTTTGCAGCTAAGCTGAAGTAATGGTTCTGGCAAACTCTCCCCACAATAAAGAGATGCTCTAGATTGTTGCCTCTTTTCTGCTCATTGTCTTAAGAACAAAAACACTCATAAGTGTGATTCAGGGATATGCCTTTGCTCCTTTCAGGCAGGCTGCTGACATGGTGGTATAAGAGCTGGGGCCATAATCTCAAAGGGAGACAGCAATATCCCTGGTCAACAGCATTGAGCAAGACACCAGATCTGATTTCAGCAGAGGTGAATTAAATAGTGTCAGAGCACTCCCTAACTGACAGCTTCCTTTGAAATAAGGCTGATGGATAATTTGGCGGATGGAAAAGGCTGTACAACTATCATATGGTGAGATTTTACATTGTACAAACAACCCTGACTAGAAGAAATAATCTGTAAAGTGAGCAGAACAGAGCTGGGTGAAGTGCAGGAAGGACCTAAAGAGTTCTGGAAGACTGGGGGAAATGTCACTCAGCAGCATCACAGAATCATAGAATAACAGGTTGGGAGGGACCTCTCGAGGTCATCTCTTCCAACCTTCTGCTCAAAGCAGGGCCTACTTGTGGTGGTTTTACCGTGCTAGGCAGCTGAACACCACAACCGCTCTCTCACTGCCCCTCCTTAGATGAGGAAGGGAAGAAGTAAAGGAAAGAACTCACGAGTTGAGATAAGGATAACTTAATTAAAGGGGAAAAGTAATTATTAAGGAAAGATTATTATTAATTAAACAATTTAACTAAAGGGAAAAGGGAAAGGGGAAAAGGGAAAAAAAAAAAAAAAAAGTAAAGGCTATGTCAAAGTGCAGAGGAAAGAAATTACTCTCTGCCTCCCACAAATGAGCGATGCCTGACCACGTCCTTGAAGCAGGGCCTCAACACACGTAGCCAGTGTTCGGGAGGAGGACAGACATTTTCGCAATGAGAGCCCAACCCTCCCTTCTTCTTCCTTTTTCCACCTTTTATTGCTGAGTGTGATATCATATGGTATGGAATATCCCTTTGGTTGGTTTAGGTCAGCTGCCCTGGTGGTGTTTCTTTCTCACTTTTTTGCCCACCCCCAGGAGGGTTAGAGAGAGTCCTGATGCTGTGCCAGCACTGCTCAGCAGCAGACACAACACTGGTGTGGTACCACTGCTGTTCTAGCTACAAGTGCAGAGTGCAGCACTGTATGGGCTGCTGCAGGGAGAGTAAACATCCCAGCCTGACCCAGTACACTACTGCAAAGCGAAGTCAAGTTCATGCAGGTCTTGTCCAACTGAGCTTCAATTATCTCCAAGGATGCAGAGTTCAGAGACCTTCTTGTCCCAATGTTTAATGACCACCACTATGAAAAAAAAAAAAAAAAAAAAAAAAAAAAAAAAAAACCTTGGTTTTATCCTGCTGGAATTTCCATTGCCGCAGCTTGTGTCCACGTCCACTCATTCTTTCACGGTGCACCTCCAAAAAGAGTCCCCGCCACCACTGAGTAGGCAACTGAAGACAGCAACTAGATTTTGCCCTTCAGCCTTCGATTCAGCAGGCTGAGCAAACCCAGTTCCCTAAGCTTCCCTTTGTACATTTTGTGATCTATTCCCCAAACCATCTTCATGGCCCTGCACTGGAGCTGTCTGAGATTATTGTTATCTTTCATGTAGAGAGGCCACCAAACCCAGACACATGCAGCCTCATGAATGCCAGGTAGAGGGGAATAATAGCTTCATTTGCTTTGCAGACCACACACTTGCTCATGGAGCCCAGCATATGGTTGGCCTTCCTTGACAGAAGGGTGTACTCCTGACTCACATTCAGCCTTCTGTCTGTCTTGATCCCCAGATCCATTTTTTGCAAAGATGTGTCCTACTCTGCCAACACTGAGCTCCGTGGTGTGTCACAGAGCTGCTCCTTGCCAGTTGCAGGGTGTCCCACACTGCTTCCTAGAGGATTTGCTTCACAATCTTACGAGGGACTGAGGAGAGACCAACCACCCCACTGTTTTCTTCATAAATCCGCTTGCTATTTTTGAAGACAGGTGTTCCTTTCTCCAGGCATCAGAAGACTTCCCTAATCACCAAGACTTTTTAAAAATGACACAGCTTTTCAGTGATGCCCACTAGTTGCCTCAACCTTGCTTCTTTCCCAACAACAATAAAGCCTGAGATTTTGTACCCCTAATTTTTCCAATTATTAAAACAGTGATCATGAATACATCTGGCCATCATCAAATCCCAGTAAATACACCCTGGAATACTTTATAAAAGACGTCTTTTTTGGTGTGATGTTTACAGCTATCTGGAGTAAGCCAGACTACACCAAAGATCAAGGGCTGAAGTTTTCAGTAAAATGTTTAGAGGGCTGCAGCAGACAGACTTTGCAGACAGACAGCTCATCTCAGACCTCACTATTAAATCACTCTGCACCTCATCTGTGTACTGCCCAAAACCTTGTTCAGCAGCAAGGACTGATGGAGAAGACACACCTCACGTCAGCTCATTTCCAAGGGTATGAATCCTCCTTTGACTTCGTTGCATGAGGTATTTTGATTAAGAAGATGAATGACTGAATTCCCTGATCTTTTGCACTCCTAATACCACTCAGACAGAGGGGGATTTTGTTGGGAACCCTGTGTTAAACTCATGGAGACACACTGTTTTTTCTCTGTAGTCTTGATGCTAAGCCCATCAAAGTCAGAGGAAAGACTTTATTGCTTTTCAGTGTTTCCGTTCTTCTGGTACTGCAGCTGCAATGTTTTAATTATGAGTAGGCTGCTTCCAATAGGAACTCCAATTTTTCAAAAGCTTATATACTTTTTAAGTTTAGTTTCTTTGATCTAGAAATGTCATGTGACTCCTTAGCTGTTCAAAGAGATCAAAATAATAATACTTTAATCAGCTAGACTTTACTATCTTGTGTTCCATTTTCTCTTTGGACCAAATGAAAGTTAGAAAGTTACTTGGCAAGTGCCAGCTTTACAAAGTTCACAGTTTCCTGATGTTATGGACAAAGTTAACGCTGTAAAGGACTGCACACCCATCTTCTCAATACAGATTCTGTGCACACTAATCTGTACATAATCATGTGAAGAATTGCTAAAGACTACAAGGTTTCATCTGACATCTTGCTGAGGTGTGGGAGGCAACACATCTGACAAACACTGATCTTTTACTACAGCCATAGATGTGATGCAGAACTGCCCAGCACTTCTGGTCTGTCAAGTGCTTTCTTGGCTCCTTCCTACCTGCCTTTGTTCCACCACCTATATTAACTGTGCACACATGTAACAGTGCACCCACAGCAACAGCACCAGGACTCCTTACTGTTCCTCTGAAACTGATTTTCTTTCAGCAAAATCAATATGCTTGTAATACTTGTAAGCAGGAGATTGAGTCAGTAGGGGACCTCAGCCAGTGGTGACTCACCATCAGAGGTGCATGCATTTAATCATGCCTTCATCTTTATAGGACTTGCCAATCCACAGTGCATGTGTGAGAGGGAGCACAGCTTCTGGGAAGAGGCAAGTTGCTTGGGAAATTCATCCTAATGTGAAAATATTAATCATCCTCCAGTTCAAAAAAAAAAAAGTGTCTCAAAGGACATTGTCATTAACGTTCATAAAGGCTATGTGCAGCTGTGTAAATTCCCTGGGGTGAAATGCCTGCTAAATTCAGCTAGAAGAACAAGAAGAACAAGTGGTGGGGCAGTAGGGAGAGCTAACCAGCAAGGGGGACTGGGAGCAATATTTTTTGGCAAAAATCACAGAAGTTACTAAAGACACAGGAGAGGGAAATTTACGGAAGGTACGATGCAGTACATCTTAATTTTCACCTTTCTGTGACAGCAAGAGCAAAGATTGTCCACAACTGTGAAATAAAATGATACTAATGAGGCCATGGGTAATACATCTCCTGCTAAACACACTGCACATCTCCCATAGTCAACACTAGGGGATTGGCCAACCGAGCTGGCCCTGCCTAATCAAAATGTTTACATATTGTAGAAGGGGATAAAGTCCCTGTAGTACACATAAAGAACATGCTGGGGAAGACAGTCTGGGTTATTCCTGCCTCAGGCAAAGGCAAACCCATCCATGGGATTGCTTTTTCTCAAGGACCTGGGTGCAATTGGTGGGTAGTGTGGAAGGATGGAGAAGGCCAGAAGGGATTTGCTGTGGTATGAGAGTAGCCCATGATTTGAACTGAGTTGTATATTGCTGTGTAACACTACATGTCATCACTACTGTGGTTGCTATATGTCACATCAATGGTGCTACAGTAAGAGCCACCCAGATTAATGAAGAATGAGTTTTGGTGGAACTGAGCAAATTGCAGCAGTGATGGAAGCAGAGCTGGCCTCAGCAAGCAACAATCCAACA
Source organism: Stictonetta naevosa (assembly GCA_011074415.1). Lineage (NCBI taxonomy): Eukaryota > Metazoa > Chordata > Aves > Anseriformes > Anatidae > Stictonetta > Stictonetta naevosa. The sequence goes on along the minus strand of CM021729.1, from coordinate 63,203,558 downwards.
CCACACGCCATCTCTCCTGCCCCGAAGGACTGTGATGACAGATGGAGCCCAAAGTCATGGACTAAAACATCTCAAAGGACATTTTAGAAGGATGATGGCCCACAGACTAAGGGAATAATATCTCTGTGTATATATCAAAATACAGGAAAGGTGGTGGTGATTTATTTGGATGTATTGGAAAGTGTGGGACCCCTGGGCACCTAAGGGTGGATATTGTCCTGTTCTCAGCTGTGATAGATCCAAGAGCCAATTTTCTTCATAGTAGCTGCTATGTTGTCATGTTTTGGATTTAGGAGAAAAATAATGCTGATAAATCACTGATGTTTAGCAGTTCTTACGCTAAGTCAAGGCCTTTCCAGCTTCTCACACTGCTCTGCCAGTTAGGAGGGTGGGGGTGCACAAGGAGCTGGGAGGGGACAGAACCAGGACAGCTGGCCCCAGATGGCTAAAGGGATGTCCCATATCATATGGAGTCATGTACGGCAATAAAACTGGAGAGGTTGGCCTGGGGGGTTCAGCCACTGCACGGGGTCATCAGGTGGTGAGAAACTGCACTGTGCTTCACTTGTTTTGTGTATATATGTATATATATATATTTTATTATTATTATTATCATCCCTTTCCTTTTCTGTCCTATTAAACTGCCTTTATTTCAACCCATGAGTGTTGACTTTCTTCCATTTCTCTCCCCCATCCTATTGCAGGGGAATGAGCGAATGGCTGTGTGGTGCTGAGCTGCCTGCTAGGTTAAACCACAGCACCCACTGTAGGAGGTAAATCAGGCCCACAATTCACAAGTATATTCAGAAACCCTTATACACTGCAAAACAAATTTAGTGGATCATGTTAGTTATGTGAAAGAAGGGAGCTATTTTCAAATTTCTCTACAACGGAAAATGCAACAGTGTCTTCTGGGATCTTTTTAATCTCTCTTTGGAAATATTATTCTGATGCTTCTCAGGATCTCTCTTGCTGACTGTCTATGCCTTCCACCATGCAGCACTCTGTAATTTACACAATATTATCCAGCTCAACTCCATATTTCAGAACTGAAGACTTCTAAACTATTTAACAGTTTTGGAACTTAGAGACGGGTGTCATAGGCTGTAAGTCATTTTCTGGGTTTACAGATGCTTCCTTTGATATGTCAGAAAACTGCTGGTAATTGAATACCATAGGGACAGTTTTCCAAGCAGTCTGAGAGTCGAACTCTGTTAACCAATAATGACTTTCTCATGTTTCCCTCTGTAGGAATGCAGTTCTGCAGCTCCTAAGGATTCCCAGCTCCCACTGAAGCTGCAGATGTCAGAGGATATGATCCTTCAGAGGGACTGAGCATTTTAAGGTAGCATGTGTTTTCAAGAGGAAGCACAGAAGTTAACACAAGGGAAAAGGTGCCGGACTCCAGGGCTGCAAACATAACTCAGCAGTCTGTGTGACACAAGGGAACAGCATATGGATGTAACATGGTGGCTGTTGTCAAATGTTCATTGCTTTTATTGGGGTGCAAGAGGCCCTCACCTAGTCCTGTTGGTCTGGAGGGGTAGGGACAGCACCCCAAAGCTAAGCGGTCAGTACAATGGAAACCCCCAGAGCCCTGCCCCTGCCTGCTGCCTTGACCAACAGCTCAAGACATTGAATTTTTCTGCCAAGCCGTGTATTCCTGCCTGAAAGCTTTAATCAGACCTGTGAAGTTACCAGCTCTGTGCTCATTGCCTTCTCACCAGCACATTTGCTTCCTCTTCCTTCTGGTTGCTGCTCACCTTTGCAGCCTGGTCAGTCCCTGAGGTTAGCCCAAATCCCACAGCCCAGACATGCCAGCAAATCCTCCTTGCATTGAACACATAGACACTATCCAGGGTCCATGCCAAGCTTTTCTGGTGGTGTTCTTCACTTTCTGGATCCATCACAGGTCATCTGACAGCCTCACCAGGCAGCTGTAGCCCTTCAGGAAAAGACAGTGCTTGTCCACCACTTGGTCAGTCATATTCAGCTAGGCAGACGTGAGATACAACTCATTATATCCAGGGCCTTCAACCTGGAAAGGAGTAGCACTGACTTTCCCTGGCATGGCCAATATTTCACAGTCTGGCCCTGAAGTCAGAAGCAATTCAGGAAGGGGAACCAAATCCATGCCAAACAGAGCCTGCACGGAGGCAGAGGACACTGCCATTGACACACTGACTTTGATTTGAGTTCTTCTGGGTTTCCAGAATACTGCTAGAAGAAGTCAATATGACCAGATCTACCCAAAGGAATATGTTTAAAAGGAATTTGTTTGAAGTACAAAGACAGCAGACTGGAACCTCGTGGCTGTGTTTAGTTTTGACAGCCCAGTCCTCAAGCTGACTTGGATATTTTCCACCCAGGCTTCAAAATCTTGGTGGCCAGTTACTTCCCAGACATCTGTCTGAATGGATCATAATCTGGGTAGCTGCCATCTGCCAGAGAGAGCTTCCACCATGGAGCTCCATGTTTTTCAGGCAATGGAAAGCTGCTCAGATTTTGACACGGGACCTAATTCAGATTTTTGAGGTTGTGGAAAAACGCTGGTAAGCAGAATGGGAGCCACAGTGGCAAATGGAAACAAACCAAGTCCTATGTCATCAGCCTTGCTCCTCTTTCATGGCACTTCCTTGAAAAAAGGCTTTGGATGAGCTCTAACACAAGTGATGAAGTGATGTGTGCAATTTTCACCGCAAGGCACATGCAATGGTTCACTACAGTGGAGAAAGCTATCGAAACACTTAGGGAGAGAATTAACATCTTGCAACTGTAGTCACAGTGTTAACATTAGGAATGAAAACATCCCCATCAGACACTTTCCAGGGAAAGACCTCCAGTTCTTACCTTTCAGCAAAGCCTCCAGATCTTTTCAACAACATCTCTTCAAATACCAGCAATTGCAGAGCAGTACCCCATGCCGATGTACAGCCTCAAAAACCAGGCAGCTCCTTCCAGCCATTATATTTCCCTCTTTGACAGTGCTGCTTTTAAGCTCAACAGCTGTCTGCAATTCAAGGGAGCTCCCACATCTCCCAGCATAAAGGAAACCATAAAACATTATGCTGCATATGAAAGAATTGTAAGAGATGAAATACTTATCTATAGACACACACATACACACATGCAATGCTATGGAGTATCAGCAAGGATGTCTGCTGTTCTTTTTCCTCCAGCCTCCTGCAGGTAGATGACATACTCCAGCTGTTCAAGCCCTACTCCCCCAGCACCAAGAGGAGGACACTGCCTGACAAGCAAGGAGATGCAGAAATAGGCAGGGGAGAAACAGGACTCTTCCAGATGGTGGATTTCCATCCACAGAGCAGCAGAGCCCCCCTCCCACTCCATGATCCCATGTGCCAGACATAGCTCACATCTGGGGAAGGGGAGGAGAGGACTGCAGCCCAGTGCTGCACATGTGCTCAGCACAGATCCATCTGTGAGGACATGCAGAGCCAGACACAGCTATGTGAATCTCGCTTTCCGCACGCAAGGCCTGGCAGGGCAGTCATATTCATTTACACTCCTGGGCTTCCTCGTGTCATTGTGAAATGCACATATGCATGACATGACTAAATTCAGTTGATTTGTTGGAAAGATGTTGCCCTTATATGCTGCAAAGTGACCCCATATCCTGAGATCAAGGGGTTTATTTGAGAAAATATTCCTTGCTTGGCTGTCTTTATATCCTCCAATAAAATATGTTGCACTATCATATTTCCACCTTCTGTTTGCCTTTCCATACTAAATAGTTCTGGTCTTTTTAAAGTTCTCCTCATGTGGTTTCTCCTCCCCAGGCACTGGGTAATTTTCATTGCTGTTCTCCGGACCCCTTCTCTCATACAATAGCTTCCTTTAATCTCTTCTCCGGTGAGAGCTAGTCATCTGCCATGAGGTTTTCAGGATATGAGGAGGAAAAAAGGTTTTCCACATCTCTAATTGTATCAAGCTGGGACTGTAGCAGAGCTGTATTCTCCGAAAGCATCTGCATCCCCTTATCAAACGGTTTCCCTCTGTCAGAGTGGCAGAGCTCATCACAGCCAGCCTTGACCTGACCCGCCTCTGAAAGAGGAAGAGTGCCGGAGGCTTGCAATCACTCTTCTGCTTTGCTACGTATCTTTAAGGGACCATGAGAAATCAGATCTGACAGCCACAAGGAATGAACAGAGGAAGTGCAGAGTGAGTCTCCAGGAGGGCAGACAGCAGCAGCATTCGGGCTTGTTAAGTCTAAAACCTCTTGGAGCTCAAAAAAAGGCCGGGAGGAATAGGAGGAGGGGGAAGAGAGCAGGAGACAAAGGAGAAAATTCTTTGCTGACCTGTAGGGTGGTCCACCAAAGGGTGGGCTGGCCCACTGGGATACTCCAGCAGGTCTGGTGAGCAGCAAAAAAGAGGTCAAGTAGGAATCGTATGACAAGGGCACAAGGAAAAATCAACAAAAGGAGGCTCTCGCTGGCAAGTCTGAGTGGCAGGAAGCAGAAAAGAGGGAAAAGACCACAAGCGGGATGCTCCTGGGGCTAATTAAGGGAACCACTCAGCACAAGGCAGGTGTCTATCTTTTTGACTGACAGCAAGGAGGGGAAGATCATATTGCGAGAAACCAAGCCGAATGAGTAGTGAGGGGCAGAGGGACAGATGGAGAGGAAAATGAATTCCCCAGCAAACAGCAAACAAGGGGCTCCTCTTTTTGCTGCAGGGCAGGGGCTCTGTGTCAGGCAGGCTGTCCTCAGAGGTACGGCACAGAGCAGTCTGATGGGACCACTACATGCTGCACCTCATACCCGGGTTCCTCATGATCCACCACTGCTGGAGGCAGGAGAAGGTCTGACCAATGCCTGCTGACTCCAGATCCCACTAACATCCCTGCAGAGATGGCTTTTTTCTGGCGTTTCAGTTAGCTCCCTATATTTTCTATACTTCTATTTGTGCTCACATGGCCAGAAATGGTGAGAATATGCAAAAGGAAGCAGTATATCTTGTCTGAAACTGACCATGATTCAGCAGAGAATGTGATGCACGGCCAAGTAGAATCAGCCACCTTATTCTTTATAGGACCATGTATGCTTTGATGGGGTTTATCCTAAAAGCAGATCCAATGAGGGCAGCCAAATAATTGCTGTGACGGAGGAAAGGTCTAGGAATGGGGCAGCAGCAGGTCTGTCCTGGACAGGGAATGAAAGGGTCTTCAGACTCACAATCTTCTTTGCTTCTCTCTGAGTTCACTTCTCCTTGTCTCCTAGCTGGTGACTCAGGGGACCCACAAAATGCTGGTTTGATGCCAGGTGTGGTCCCACCCCATCAACACAGAGCAGGAACTCATCATCTTTCAGCATGCATCCCCAGCTCACAGTGGTGTTTTCTTGCCATAATTCACACGATCCAGCTGACTGCCTGACAAAAGGAACAGTAAGTAAACCCCATAAGCCCAATATCCTACGCAATTTTTTCAGACTAAACCTGACACTCCCATCTAGAGTGCCTCTCTCTGGGCAGGTTAAAAGTGACTGTGGTGTTTGCTAAGCACAGACACTTATCAGATAGGATTAGGCAAGGCTGATATGTGAAACCAAATTTTTAAAAAATATCCTGTTGGCTATAAGAAACTGCAATGAGTGCCTGAGAATACTGTAGCTACAAGCTAGGTTCAAAATACCTTATGATTCACATTTCTCGATGATTTTTTTTTTCCAGTGTACTAGATTGAAAAGCTTTAGACTCAAAACAACACCACCTCCTGTTGAAATACTCAGAAAATGCCTACTTTTCTCCAGAGGTCCTGTTTCAGGCAGAGGCTGGGAGGGGGGAATCATGTGTTTTGTTTACAGTAGGCAGAGGAAACTTCTCCGTGTTTGCAGGTGGATGTATTTCAGCTCTCTTGGGCTAGGGGAGGCGTTCAGCCATGACTTGGTGGCTCTGCCAGGGGAGGGCAGCTTTCAGATCAGCTTCTGGTGGTTAACCATAAGACATTGAAGCTCTGCAGCTTTCAGTTGCCTTGTCCACATCTTCTCCCTGGTATGTCCCACAAGCCATGCCAGCTGGTTCCAATCCTGCCCTGAAGGAGCACAGGCTGCTGTCAGTTTTAGCACTCTAGGTAGGTTTCCTTGTCTTAAATCTGGGGACAAAGCAAGGCAATGGGTAAGAATTGCCTGAACACAGTCATTTGGATACAAAAGAGAGGGACAAACTTGTCAATATATATACTTCAGAACAGGGACAAAGATTCTTATACAACATAAAGCTACTGAAATTTCAACAACATGGGCTTTCTTTTATTGCTGCAGTGTATAGCTCAATGGGGACTTGTTCATGGCACCTCTGGATGCCACTGGAATGCAAACACAGAAATATTCATAATTAATCTCAATTCCCACACACAGTAGTGCCATGGTCCGCTCCTGCCCCTGTCTCTGATTTGATTAGTCAGAAGATAGAAATTTGCCACATTTTTTGTTGCAAAAAGTACTTATTTCTAAATTCAAAGGTAAGAAGGGAAAAAAAAAATAATAACAATAAAAAAAGGAAAAATGTCCTAAAAGCAGTAGAAACAATAAATGCATGCCAGTCTTCAGGAAAAAAAAAAAAAAAATGTGTCTGAATTTCCAATGCTGATATCAGCAGCAGTTTCATCAGCTTAAAAATATTCTAAAGTAACGTTACAGAGAAAATGCTATAGTGGGCAGAGAATGTAATATTTACCAGATGCATTTTCTACTCAAGGAATGGGCATCTTCTGGAAATTTTTAAGAACCTCCTGAAAAATTGACTATTGTGTGCCACCCTATTGCAAGTGTCTCTGCTTTCTTTCAGGCTTTAATTATTAAGGCATTTCTGATTGTTCACATGGATGTGGGATCTTCACACCATATGCTTACTTTCCTGTGAGTCCTCCTGCTCCCATGAAAGACAATAGGAAATTGTTTGTGACAGTAAGGCTGAGTTCATAGTTAATGATGTTCAAGTAATTGCCTTGTCAACAAATCTTGATGGAGTGTCGAATATGGAATACAGACCCAAAGAAAAATACTGCATCGACACTAATGCCCTTGGTGATAAAAATCACCTTGTTGATAAGGAGAAACAAAAACACGATGTTCACTATAAAGACCCTGGTGATAAGTACAGTAGTAGACATTTGTTGTTTTACATAACTTAAAATTTTACTGTTTAATCAGTTCAAGCAGTTCTCTCCAAGGTGAAGGCAGCTACCCCACCACATACCTCTAATCCAGAGGGCAGAAAACCTGCAGTTTGATACATCCTGATGTTTTCTGCTGAAATGTGAATCTTGTTTGTATTTTTGTGCAGTAGAAAAACAACTCAAAGCCTAACACAGATGATATAAAAACAGTCATTAACCAAAATAAATATACACAAGTTTATTTTTATATATATATATAGTCTAAAAATAGAAAATAGGCTTTGCAGGGAAATCACCTGTCTCCGAATAAAGCATTAAAAGCTTATCACTACTGTTTGGTTCTACAATCCTTTGAAGAGCAGTTCAAAAAGAGCTGAAAAATAAAAAATAAAAAATAATAAAAAACAACTGCATGTATGTGAGCAAGACTTCATACTCTCTGAGTTTATCAGTCACGCTATCTTGAGATGACAGAAAACTGAGCAGGTTTCTACAAGACCAACAAGGGACCCCAGTCTCTCTGCAACTACTAGAAAGATGGAAAGATTTTTATTTTTTTTAATAAAAATTGATAAGGCTTGAAGAAAAGTATAGAAAATATTCAGCAAAGTCATGCTCTTCCTTTGGTTCAAATAAAAGGTTGTAATCATCTGAATGTGTGGAAAAAAAACTGCTGATACTTTTTTTTGGTAGGTGGCTTTACCTTTCCAGTATCAGGCTGAAAGTAAGAATGGCTTCAGGGAGAGGCTATGGAAAAAGCATTGAGATCGCATACCTTTTCAAGGAAAGAAGTGCCTCCTGGTACTTCTAGAGACATCAGGTCTACCAGTGACAGTGACACAGGTGATTTTTTTTATTATTTTTTTTTTACAGATGCAATCAATTCTACCTAACAGCTGATCCAACAACTGTAAGAAGTGAGTGTCTGGATGAAGAACAAGCATACTTACGCACTCTTGTATGGCTTCCACTCTTAACACAGACTTAAGTATCACAGTCTCATGTCTCATACAACTACCTTCTCACCAGCAAATTTCTTCACCTCTCATCACTCTGTGAGGGATGATAACATTATTTTATAGTCCAAACCCAGTTGTGAAGCAGAGGCTCAGACCAAGGTCTCCAATGTCTTACAAGAAGGTCCAAATGGCAAAATAACATTTTCAGTCTTAACTCAGGCAAGTCTGAAGTGATGTTTATTGCGTTTAAAACTAGCTGTGAAGAGTTATCAGAGGTACATCTGTCTTCTACAGAAAGAAAGCTGTCTATCTCCAACCACTACCTTCACCCAAGTGATACAAAACCGTATGTGTGGCTGTGAAATAGCCTTTAGAATGAGGCAAATTGCCTGAAAGAAATACAATGTTATTTTTGATAGTTTAGGATCCTTTTCAAATTATGCTTTACTGAAATGGCCTCTCCCCAGAAGAGGGAAGTGAAAACATCTCTGTTCATTTTAAATACCATTTGTCATAGTTTTGGCATGATACTACACTGGCATCAGTAAAGATATCTTTCTGCTAAAATATACTTATTAATGGATATTAAACAGAAAATTTCTCAGAATGTTTGGAAGACAAAATTAGCACCTAATGGAATAATTTTGGGACTCTGCTCTTCTGTGAAATACATGGAAAATTCTTGTATTTTGTATCCCTGGAGGGGACATGATTTTAAGGGTGTGGTAGAAAATAAGCTTTGACTGGATTACATTTTCAGAAGTTCAAAAAGAACATAGCATCGTGGAGAGGAGCCCCATAAATATTTGACTGGGCAACATCTGTCTGAAAACATAAATTGCTTCCCTCAGTAACAAAACAAAATATAAGACAAGTGAAAGGAGATATTGGCACTCTGGAGTCTCCAGATTGCTACAAAATGAAGCTGGAAGGTTTTACAAACTTTTCCCAGATTTTACCATGGAAGAGCATAGCACTCTATCCTTATGTAAATAATATATTCTTTTTTCTTTCCCTTAGCATCTGCTGCCTCACACCACTGGCAACAGATAAATAGTTCTAGTGGATTTTTTTCTTGTCTAGTGCATCTTCTTTTATTCAGTCCTGCATATGGCCACAACCAGATGAGAGTGTATTAACACCACAGCTTCAACAATGCTGTTCTTTTTTTCTCTAGTACTTGGGTTTCAGATTTCCTGAAGAGGAAAAAGCTTGTGTCAGGTCCTAAGAGTTTGCCCATGATCAAAAATCTTCTTTGTTCTCCACATACCACTCAAGGAGACAACATAATAGGTTTAATCGACATCACACCCAAGCCGGTAGGCATCAGACAGCATCTGGAGGGTTGTGTGGTTGTTGACTCGGTAGATGAGTGGTTTCACAACAAGCATTTTCTCAGAAAATTGACAAGAAATGTTAAGTGAAGGAGGCTACTGTGATTTTAGTGGTAGTGTTGGTACTATTACTATTATTCCTTACAGCTATGGTTGCTTAATGCTGGTAGGTAGCTCAGCACCACTGTGCCACTCCCACACTCTACTTCCTCAAAAGGCCAGGAGGAGAAAATACAATGAAAAATCTCTTGGTCTGAGATAAGGACTGAGAGATCACTCTGCAATTACTGTCACAGGCAAAACAGACTTAGCATATGGAGATTAACATAATTTATTGCCTATCACTATCAGACTAGTACAGTGAGAACTAAAAGCAAAATAAAACTGCCTTGTCCCATCCACCTTCTTCCACCTCCTCCCCCTGAGGAGCACAGGGGAACGGGAATGGGGACTGCGGCCAGTCCCTGCCATTCCTTCACAGTCCCTCTCTGCCCCTGATCCACGTGGGCTCCTCTCCATGGGCCGCAGCCTCCTCCAGGCCACATCCACCTGCTCCACCGGGGGCTCCTCCATGGGCTGCAGCGTGGAGATCTGCTCCATGTGGGACCCATGGGCTGCAGGGGGACAGCCTGCTCCACCAGGAGCCTCTCCACAGACAGCAAGGGAACTGCTGCTGCGTGCCTGGAGCACCTCCTGCCCTCCTGCTGCACTCACCTGGGGGCTGCAGGGCTGGTGCTCACTCCTCTCTCTCCCCGCTGCTGTTGCACAGCAGTTATTTTCCCTTTCATGAATCTGCTCTCCCAAAGGCCCAACCAGCAATGCTTAGCTCTAGCCAGCAGCAGGTCCCTTTTGGAGCTGGCTCAAGCTCGACCTTCTCTAACATGGGACAACTTCACAGAGGCCAACCCTGCAACCCCCTAAAAAAATTCACCATGTAACCCCAATACAACAGTGCACTGTATAAATATGGCAGTATTATGAATATACCTTAACCCGTCAGGGAGCCACAGAGCCTTTGCCACTTGGAGTCACCGTAGTAGGCCATGGCCTGCCCATAGTGCAGTTTTGCCAATTTGCAGAGCTCTTAACCCTGAGTACATTAAAGCTTTTGGAATTACTTTTTTAATTTGCAATCTAAGATTTTTTATAACTCTCAAACATATGAGTTCATGTAAACTCTGCTAGTAATACATACTGTATTGTAAGCTGGTTAGGAAGAACAAATAGTGCCCCTAGCTAAGAACAGACAAATAAATCTAGATGAAGTTTAGATAAACCAATGTCAGAGAAGCAGTCCATAAATTAACAGTCTTGAATTTGGGATTGATTTTTCAGCTTTTTTTTTTTTCCTCCCCTACAGTGAAGTCTTTTTGTTAGCAAATGTATGCAAACTAACTGATCTTAATGAAGCCATTTTGTTCACAGACTTAAACACAAAATTAAAGCCACCTTTCTGGGTCATTAGATGTGGAGGGTCAATAACAATATAATTTATTTGAGCTTCACCCTCTAGAATTAATTTCAGATTTTTCTATATTTTTTCTTAAAAGACAGATCCTACAGAACTAGAACTAACAATTCAGTGATTTCTTGTGAGTCTTATATTTAAGTTTTTGGCAATTCAAAGATGTCAGATAAAATGTGTGACCTGAAGAAAAAGTGTACATCCACAATATTTATCTCAAGCAATGAAGTTTCCTTGCACCATGAGACTCTCAGGGAAATTAAAAGGGGCTAATGAGGCTTAGGTATAGATTAGTCATAATGTTTCTGTGTTTTTAATAAGAACAGAGAATTGAATATGTTCTTCCCTTCCAGGTTAAGGGTAGGAATTCTTCATAAAACAGCATGGCAGTGCAAGAGAGAGCTGTCAGGGCTCCCAAGGGCACTGAAAGGCCTTCACATCCCATACCAGGCTCCTCCACCCCTGCCAATACCCCAAGATCCAGTTTCAGCCCAACCCAAGGCTGTCAGATCTTCTGTCCTCACTGAAGGGTGATGGGACATCAACCCAATCCTTAGGGAGCAGCCCTGGATGCAACCTGGCAGTGACATTTTGCTTGTCCTTGTTCATATCATGCTAAAAATACTCAGCCAATTCCTCATGGAGATCATATCATCTGCAGGCCCGTTAGCGGAGGTGCCACCTGGTCCCATGTGGCAGGAGCCTTTCACGAGTCTCATATATCCTGCTGGGAGAGCTGGGGGTCCACAGTGTGCTAGGCAGTAAGGTTGGCACCACTAGGCTGGAGCTAAGGTCCAACCCTCACATTAGAGGGGAACTTTGGAGAGAGGCATGCCTTGGTGGTTTAGTTTATGGGTGTCTGTTCTTCAGCGCTGCAGATGCTCTCCAGCCCCATGATGCCACTCACCAGGCATGGCTGGTCAGCACACCTCCAGCCCCAGCTGGCCAGCAGCAGCACAAGGCCTACACACCACTGTCAGGAGGGATGGGAGAAGGGTCAGCTGCATGAGATCCACCACTAGTGCATGAGCCTGGATCACAGCTGTGTGCTGGAGATGTCAGGGTGCAGACAGTGCTGCGCCCAGGAATGGGCTTTTGTTCTCCATATCCAACTCAGAAACATCACCCGATCTTCCTTCATAATTTCCAGTTCCATTTTTGTAGTGTGTCCTGGGAGCAATAAGACTTCATTAGTCCAAAATAATTTGGGCATTAGGCCTCCTTAATGGACCACAAAACTTTCATTAATATTAGTTTGGAAGCAGAGAAGAAAAATGAGTGAGAGCCCAGCTACAAACCCAGATTTTGCATACATGGCACACAAAGTGGTATCTCAGTGACACTGTTTAAACCAACAGCATAGCAGTAGTCTCTGGCGTGACTTGCTCAGTTTGCAGAAATGCTTTGCTATGTCCTGATACCAGTGAGGCTTGAAGAGACGAGGGACTCCCCCTGCCTGGGACAGCTTGCTGATGCCTGTGCTTGCCTATATGTCTTTCTTACAGACGGCTCAGATGCAGTTCTGTGCTCTCTCATGTCTGGACAGGCTTGGCTGGAAAACTAAGTCCCTTAGCGACAGGCTGTATTTTTTTTCTGTAATATGTCGACAAATGAAATGGCCGATACCTTCCGACAAGCAGGTGGTGGTCTGAAACATAGGGTAAATATCGCTGGCTCTGTGCTATTTAAGTTTCTTCACATGCACTAAAAGCCTTCCACCCGCGGGGCTGCAGTGGTTGGATGTGCGCACCAGGGGGCTGTCGTGCTCCGGGTGAACGAAAGGTAGCAGGCTGCAAATGCAGACTTAATTCCATTGTCATTAAGTAGCCCCAGTCCCAGCGTTTATGTTTACTCCTTTGTAAAACAAAACACAACAGAAAGAAGTGTATTATAACATTGCCTAAAAATGTACTTCTAGCAGTTGGCCAAATAACATATTCAGACAACTATGTGTTCAGACACAGCTTTAGCATCTCCTCTGGCTACTTCCACACAAATTCCTATCAGGGTAGTATTTAATTCACTAAGCAGAATGTCAGGAGAGCTGCACTTTTCCCAATCATTTTAACTACATGAAAAATCTGCCTTCAGACAGGTTTTCACTGACACCACTTTCCCTACAGTGGTGATCCACTAATCTTCCCAATGCCAAGGTAAGATTATTTGTGTAATTCTTTCACTTTTTACCTTTCACTGTGGAGTTCTTGCAAAATTTAAGAAGCTGCATGGCATACCCTGAGAACAGAGGTCTCACTGTGGGTCTCAAGCAATTTTGGCAGAGCAACAGTTTTACTGTGTTTATATCAACCATTTCAACTTCTAAACATTCCCAGACAGCACTACAGGCAACAACCACGCTGACACATGAGCTGAACAGCTGGATTTAAAATTCCTTCTCATGTAGTGCACAGAGCCAGGCCATTTCAAGTCAAATAAAATGGAGGCACATTTGAAACAGAAGAACATTAGCACCAAGGGTATGCCTCTTTGGAAATGAGTTTGGGGATTTCCTTCAATACCACAAAAGACAGAAGGGAGCTGACCAGGAAGGATTTGTCCAGTGACACACCAGGGCTGACCTAACCATTTCAGAGAGACCTGCAGAGCAACCCATGTCTGGGCTGGAGGACTTCTGAATTGCATTTTCAATCATGGTTCTCCACCATCTTCATTTATTCTTTTTTTCTGTCTTCTCTCTCTAGGGTCTGAAATTTTGTCATGTTTGCATATCAGTTTCTTTGCTCTGAAAAGTGGCTGTGCTGTTGGATTGATAGTTCTAAGGTAAAATGTGACAGTGACTCATATCTCACAAAGACATAGCCTCGCCAGCAGTAATTTAGGCACTCTTAGGCTTATGTTTTTGAAGGTACAGTTATAACTAGCACAAAGCTTTTCCATTCCTTGAAAAGACTTGGTTAATATTTTGTGATGGAAGTTTGCCGCTGGGAGCAAAAAAACCTATGCATTGTTGATTCAGAAATACACTGCAGCTCCAAGGATAAGAGCTGGGTGAGGTTCAGGCTGTGGGAAGCTGCTCTTCAAAGCCAGAAAGTAGCCTGCTCCTCTCTGCAGGCATTTGTGGAGCAGCAGAACTGGCCGGTGTGCTCACTGATCCTCCCCATGATCCCTCCTATGGGTTTCTCAGCACTTGTCTATGCTCATTTTTAGGAGCCAGAGCTGCCCCCAAACCACACAGCTGACACCCCGAGCATCCCATTGGAGCCTGATGGAAGCTCGGCCACCCTGTGCTGTTTCAGTATAAGGAAGCAGCTGTCCCTTCCACATATGTTCAGGATTGAATGTTTCTGAATAGTAGTGCTCCTCAAGACACTCTTTTTTAATACAAGCATTTCTGGTGGTGCTAGTCCTGTTAAGATCTGATAAGATCTTAAGAGCTGATACTTCTCTGGGCAGCTGGCATACTCCAGCCACATGAGAGGCAAGTCAGCAGCCTAAGCATGAGGCCAGCCCAAAGGTGCTCCGGCTATTCCTGGGGCTCAGAACAATTTGCTTACCCTTCAAGCTAATAGCAGGAGACTTTCCAGAGACCAGAAGGAGAAAGGCTGCAGTGATCAATTAGATGGTGTTATCAAAATGCCCCATATACGCAAAAGCTCACTAGGATGCATTAAAAATAAATAAATAAATAAATAAATAAATAAATAAATAAATAGACCAGCAGTAGCTCTGCCTTCCCTCCCTTGAAACTCTTTCTTTGGAAAACTTATTTTTACTGAAGGACATCCCTGATCACAGCCCAGGAAGGGACTGCAGGGCTGGAGGGGCAGCCCCTCAGATGCCCTTCACAGCAGGGTTTCCTCTCATGGCTGGAGGAACAGTGGGATCATGGCCCCAAAGGTGCTTTTTGAGAGCTTGCTGGAGTCTTTCTGCATACAGGAGGACTATTGAAATCAACAAATAATGCACCTTGCTCTGATTGTGGACACTGGCAAACTACTTCAGAAGGATGGCTTGTGCAATTTTGACAATAAGATGAAGAAAGCTCTGTCATTCATAAACAGAGAGGTTTATAGGGCAAGTGAATGACCACTGAAAATAGATGCAGGCAGAACGTAGTGCAAATTTCCATCCTAAATCATTATCCCCTTATGCTCCCAAAAAGCAGTACGCACCTGCAATCATGTTCAGAAGGTACTTGCAACTATCAATTCAAGTCTTTAGGTAGTTAGTACAGCGTATGTTGGTCTACTGAAATTATAAAGCCTGTCCAATAATAATAATAATAACTAGGCAGATGCAAAATGTTCAGGAAGGCTGTTCCTAAATTTTCAGGAATTTAATCCCTTTGTTAGACATCAAAAACAGTATGAGCCTCTAGCAAATGTACATCACTGACTCAGAAAAAAAAAAAAAAAAAAACCTTTTTGGACAAATGATAAGCTATCATCTTGAAGGCATAAAAGTGTGAAGATTCATATACCACGTTTAGCACTTTCTTCTGGTTTCTTATCTCTTGAAGGGCTTGATGTAAACAGGCTGTTCCTCTGAGGTTAATCCTCTATCTAAAATGCTACCACATGAACACCACTTCTTAGCTTTTGTTGTAAGTTCCCATGAAGCCAACAAACAACTGTCATGGAGAAATAGAGTTCTCAGCAGAGCTTTAACCTGTGTTGACAGCCACCTTTCCGGAAAAGCCGATTACTGACATAGCTGCTTTCCTGTCTCTTTCTACTGCTGCTTTCCATTCCAGAAGCAGCTGTAAATGTATCAACTACTGCCTGTGGAAATGCTACACACAGGAAAAATTGTATTTATTGGAAAACACGTGCAGCATATTCTGTTACTGTGAAGTTTGAGACACTAGGCAGGTCACGTTGCTCAGTCTCCTCTGGAGATGCAAATTCTTCTTTAATAAAGTGCTTTGTGTTGATTTTAATTTTAGAGCGCATCCATAATGAGGATTTACCTGTGTTTAATGGTTCTCCAGGCATGCACAGACGGGAGGACAGGGAGCAGTAGTGGTCCAGGACAGGAACAGAGGGTGCTGTTGGATGGTGCACCTGTTGACTTGATGGTGAAACCCAGACTGGCTTTTCAGTGCGTGTTCACCTCTCTGGACCCTACCATTGTGAGCAAACCAAGCTTTGAAGATCACACGGCATGGCCACCCATCCAGCTGGACTACATGCAAGTACTAGCTCTTGACATGCTCCTTCAGCTGGGGCAAATCCTGAATTTTCATGAAGAGTTTGTTACAATGAGCACAGTTCGTATTAAACGGCTGTCTATTAAAAGAGTTTGTGCAGCTCTGAAAGTTGTTTTAGAACTTTGTTCTGCAATGTCAAACAATGCTACAGCAAAAAAAATCAAGGCATGGACTAGGAGTCTTTGAACTGGACTTAAGATCTGTCAGACGAAAGTTACATGCCCTTTCTCAAGGCTTACTGAAAATGGAGGAAACTTTAAGAAGCATTCATGCAATGGTGAAGAACAGACCCATTCTGAAAAATGCAAACATCAGAGGATTTGTTGAACTATGGAAGTCACAGAGAGAAACCAAGACCATTTTCTGTTACCTGGCTTACTAAGACAAGATACATGCAGACAGCAACCAGTAACTCAAACAGGAACGCTGGCCCAGAGTCCTGGTTTTGGGTGCAGGATGATCTTCTCAGGATGATTCTGAGTAAGGATTCTCCCGTGTGAGACGACACACAGAAAGATGATTATCTTATTTTTGCCAGCCTGCCAAATAAAGCAGTTCCTGCTTGGGAACTGTTCTTTTGCCAACTTTATCTTCTGCACATATAAATAAGCGGCTGCAGCTAAGAATATGAGTCTTTATTACTCATGTTTAGATACTGAACTGATTGCCAGGACTGAAATGGCAATCATTTCCTCTGCACCAGCCTGCCATTTTCCCAATCAAGCCTTCTTTCTGTGCTGCTTTTTCTGAAACCTTTTTAAAGCCCTCAGTTAAAAATGAATGCATAAATAAAAACCTGACAGAAATACCAGGCACAGGGGCAAGGAAAGCTGTTTCAAAAACCATGACACTACAGGGAGAGGTAGAAGAGGAGGGAGAAATGGCAATGCCAACCAGAAGGGACAGGCAGGTTCTGGGTCCCAGGGCAGGGTGCTGGGAGACCACAGAGTTTCAGGGCATCTGGGGCTGACCACATCCCATCCTCACACCAGAATGACCAGAACCACCAGGCAGAAACATCCTTTCTTGCCCACTTGCCATGCTCATTTTAAAACTAAAGGCAGGAGGTGAAGGTCTGCTCGGAAGCTGTGCCGCCCAGCTAAAGGACTGGAGATGTTCTGGCAACAGCATCCCCAGCGTGACCACGCACTGACTGACATACCCTAGGAAAAGCTCTCTTAAAAGATCTGAATGGAAATGCTGAAACCCCAAGGTGATGTGGTTTTCTTTTTAAAGGAAAAGAATTGTTTTCAGAGCGAATAAAAAGTTAAGACTTTCACCCTGAAGGTCATTTCCAAAAATGCTGTCAAATCTGAGATGCTGGGCAGCAAAGCATCATGGCATCTGTCTGTAGAAGAGGATTTGTCCATTCTGTCCACCACCAAATGAATACAAACTTGTGATTTCTTCTCATTTTGGTAGCAATGCTCTTCCAGTACTGCATTTTTTATTACTACTTGAGCAAGGACACATTTCCTGTGACAAACGGCAGGCATGCCAGGACACCAACAAACCTGCTGACACTTCTTTTTGTATTTGTTGCCTTCTTCAATCTCACACCAACATAATGGGGAAATTCTTCACTGCTGTGTAAAGGTAATGACTGAAACCTACAAGCCCCTAACTGATAGCAGAAGCAAAAGAAGCAAAAAGTCTCACTCTGTTGCTACAGTAAGACTTAACATTTAAAGCAGTGAAAGGAGATGCCACCAGTTTAAATACTTAAAGGAAAGAAAGAAGGCTATTTCCTCTGTTTTGCTGGAATTCGGTGTTACTTATCAGCTAGTGGATCCTTGTTTTATCTCCACCTTCACAGCAGCCTTGGGTTTGCTTACTCCTGGTGCACAAATCCTATGCCAATGATCCATCCAACAGTCCAATACAGGTCAAACAATACTAAATGTACTGATGGAAATATTGGTTTTCTGCAGGTGAGAAGTTGCCTAACATTGGGTGTGGGGGATATACTATAAAATACCATAAAATACTATAAAATTTAAACTACGGCAGCTGCAACATATGATAAATGCATTTATTTCTTCAGTTCAGTGTTACCATCACACAGTGAGAGCAGCAGAGTCCATGAAATTTGCTTTTCAGTGAAAGGGATGCTTCAGTCAAAGGTGATGAGGCTCTTCCTTCTGACTTCGAGTGAGCATGGATGGGGCCCTCAGTTTGAAACAGAGACTCAGCTTTGAAAAGATTCATAAGGATTTTGTTTGAATGAACGTATATTGCTTGAAAAGGCAGCTGTGTTCCGATGCAGCAGCCAAATTATGCAGAGTGTGGACCGTGTAAAAAAGGTTATCTTTTGTTAATGAGCCTGTTAGTGCAAACATCGCTTGTAGCAGACAGTTAATTTTAACTTGAATTTTCTATTTCAGAAACAGCAATAAAATGCCTCTGTTGTTCCAAAATCTGCATTTGATAAGGATTGTTTATCTGGCTCGTGGAAAACAGCCCACCAGGAATGCAAAAATGCACGTTTTGTCTTTTTCAAACATGGGTGCTTGCTTTTATGCTGGTGTTTTTTTTTCTTCTAGTGCTGTTTTTCCACTAAAATGTAATTAACTCTTTATAAGTACATGTTTTGTAATTCCAGTGCTATGACTGAACATTACATTTCCTGTCTATCTCAAATGGTGTATTTATTATCCTTTCTGACTGTTGCTGGCACACAATGGAAATTTGATGATACTGAGCATACCTGGCAGAGAACAATCATCTTTCACTGCCAAGTCAGCCTACAGCATAAAAAGACCCAAAGGAGAGAAGATAACTACTAACTGTTATACCCAGACTTTTTGGGTATGATACCAATTGTGACATGGCTTTGGAAAAGCTGAGTAAAGGAGATTTTTTTTTTTTTTGCCTGCTTTTGTTTTTTCCTCTGTATTCTCTTTTCCTCGTGAAGTTTGCTTTGCAAGTAGCAGGTATAAATTCGTCTCTCTTGTTCAGTTGCATTACAGCTGGAAGGACACATACTCACAAACCCTCTTAATTCTGCACCAAAAATCTACACTGGCATGTGCTGGAGATTTGCAGTGCTGTGTCTCCAGGGCATTAAACTGACAAAAAACGTCCCACCCTCAAAACCAGAATAAGGCAAGAGGAACATCATGTGAGTAGGACAACAGCTAGGGAAGGAGGTTTAGGAGATGAGGACATGATTAGAGGGAAGCTTCTTTTTTCCTGATTTATCATGGTCATAAGAACCTCTTACAGCAACAGTACCAATATTGCCTATTTAAAATATGCAAGAGGATGTTCAGTAATCATCTTCTCAGAGTAGATAAGAATTATACCTACAGCATTATCAGATGCTTACCAGAAGGTTAAGTGAGCTCTGCAGGGTGAGCAAGCACTCTTGTGCCTCAGAGAAGTTTAGTGAGTGCTGCCATGCCCAGAGCCATGTGCAGCTCTGCAGGATGGGTATTTCACATCAGCGAATGAGGATAGTTTTGAAAGTCAGGTTACCACCGATGTGTCATTTCTTTATTGCCTGACAGGCAAGCAAACCCCAGGCACAACAGCACTGCTCTTCACACACCACCGACTGGGAATGGCATCCTGAACTCATGCTAATATTGCCATCAACCTACATATGTCATCACTGTGTGTGTGAGGAAGGAGGACCAAGCCGAGGAGTGTTTCACCACCCCATGAAGAATGCCATGTTCCTTTATTTGCATCTCCAGATCTTATTCTCATTCAGCTTCCCAGACATTCATGTTTTTGCTTGTTGCCTTTATGAAACACATCATGTTTGGCAGTAACTGGCCACAGGCAGCCCTGCCAAGTCCCCAGAAGCTTGTCTCCTACATCTGGTTACAGTTCAAAGATGTGTTGTTTTTTTTTCCTCTGATGTGCCTTCCTAAATCAACAAACTGCTTCAGACTCCATGTCTAGTCTGCGTGTCATCTGTGCAAGTAAATAGGAGGTCTTTGGACGTCTCTCAAGGTGTTTAACGAGCATTGCAGTATAGTTCACAAAGACCACAAACAACTAATTAGCTCTATTATTTAAAATCGGAAAAGGCTTACTAAATCTTGTTTTGCAAAAAGTTTTCTAACATGTTGGATTTTGTATCAGTTGTGCCCTGAAAGCACTACTGTTAGTACATTACTAGATTCTTCCTTGCTAGGAGTCAGGGCTAAATGACGGGCTAATTTGGAGTTCCTAGACCCTAACAGAAGAAAGGATTCACAGTAAGACAGTATCTTCAGTGCACAGGGGGAGTCATCAAAATGATGTCACAGTATCTTTTCCACTCCTGGGGAGCTTCCACCCACAACATGCTTAGCACTAGGTATTTCCATTCATATAAAATTTTCAAGAAATACCACAGGGATTTGATAGAAAAGAAATTAACCTAGAATTACAGGACATAATGCTCATAATCCTTCTTTTGGTATAGCATTGAGCCGGGAAGTTAAGGGTAAGCCTTTGACCAGATGTCTACTTTTCTCCCACCAGATCCTTACAGTAAGCCTCCAGCTTACAGAAAAGTATCACAGTGCTTCTGTACCACAGGCATCATTGTTTCATTAGTGTAGTGGGTAATACACAGCTTATGTGGCTCTGAAGTCTTCAAAGAAGGAGAAGGAGTTCAGGAGGACAGAGTTGTTACAAAGCATACAATTTGAAATATCTAAATGAAATTAAAGGAAAACATATGCTGAAAAAGAAACGAATGACACCATTTTGTCAGGACACAAAGCAAAGCGGATGAAGCCATTACAAAACCAAGAAAAATCTCACCATCTGTAAGAATGGGACAAGATATTTTTATTTAATTATTTGTAATTCTATTTAACTTCAAAAGCTCCATTACTGATTCTTCTCTTCAGGACTTGATAATCTGGCTGCAAAAGTATGAATTTTGTTTTTGTACTACAGGAATAAACTCCTATCGCATGAAACCTCTTACTCATATTGGAACCTTTTTCCTCTTGTCTTGCTTTCAAAGGAATCTTTGAGAGGGCTATCGATAAAAAATAGACAGATACTGGATAGACAATCTGCTACTTATTTTCCCTTCATCAGTTGGTGAAAAATTTGCAAAAACTACATAGAACACACACAAAAATAAATAAATAAATAAAACACTTTCGTTTTTTCACTGAGACAGATGCATACTACTAAATATAGATTTTAGAGAACTGTTGGTTTCTAAGTTCATAGGATTCATTTCCACTGCTTCTCAGTGGCTCTTTCTCATCCCCCATGTCATTGTCTTTCATTTGTGCAAAATAGGCAGGAGAAGCTTTGCAGTCATAGTGCCTATCAAGAGATTTGAGGTGGATCAACATATGAAGAGCATAGGCAAGAACAAGCAGCAGAATCAGTGACATAACCAATCCCATAAGTATTGCTGGAGAGAAAAAAGATGCGCAATCTTTTGCATAGGCAAAATGTCCTTCTTGAATGTTAAAGCCTTGTATCTACAAAGGGAAAAAAAGAGCTCGTGTTAAACAAAGTATTTGCTGTGCTGCTTACAATCAATTTCATGAATTTGCTCTGGTGCCAGTAAGAATTTTTAATTTAATATCATCATGTTACAAAATTATATCGAGCTGGAGTTAATGCTTGGAGTTTATCCAGGTCAGTCTTCCAGAAAACGCCAGTTATTCTAATCCCCCTCACTCTGCTGCCCAAAGGATTTTCAGTTTTTATTTTAAACAAAACCTTCTATGATCTCTCTTGATAGCCCAGTCACATTTAATTGTAAGCACAGTACCGTACCTTTCTAGTTTACCATTCATTTCCAGCATCATTTGTTAAGAATCTCCAGACTCTCTGTTTCAAATTTCAATGCACCAAACAAGGATGTATGCTCAATTGCCTACCCTAATATTAGATTTTTAACATCTGATTCAAGTGCATGGCACACGGCAGTGAATCAACTAAATTACATGAAGTTGCATTCAACTACTGCCAATACCACTAAGTTTTACTTGGGGCTTCAGTTCTAACATGAAGTTTAACAGTTCACACTCAAAGATTGTCTCCTTTGCTAAAATGGGTCCATGGACATTTATCACATGGCGAGAAAAAGGGGGTCAACTTTCTCACCCAGTCACCTTTTTCAGCTATTTACCAACACAAGTCCCATGTCTCTGCATTTATTTACTTAGATACTTATTTTGCTTTTCCTTTATTAAACGGGTTTTCTTCCAGCCTAAGTTTTTGCTTTTTTATTTTCTTGCCCCTGCAGGAGATAAATAAACTGGGGCCTATGGATGTTACAAAAGATCCTTCTTCACAGACCTCAGTCTGGTGTGAAATAGTCAGCTCTGGGCAATGAAACATTCCTGATACACTGTAACAAGAGTGAGCTAGAGAAGGACACAGTTCAGTCAGGGATATCAGGAAGTCTGAGGTGGGATCCATCCCCTAAAACTTACGTATCTAAAAGCAAGACATCCTAGCCCAGTCATCTTAGGCTCAGTTATTGCAAAATATCAAAATACAGACTCTTTCAGATCATGATTAATCTCATCCTAAAATAAGGACTTAAGTCAGAGGAATTATCCACTGGCTTTAGAGGCAGACTGAGGTGACTAACCAGGGCAAAAGGTTAAAATTCCCAGTCTTCAAAAGTTGAGTGAGATGAATCCCATACTGGGTGGCTGATGCTGTTGATGTCAGGTTTTAAGAGCCCAGCTCAGAGACATCTAATATTGACAGTTAAATTCACTTCCCTCACTAAAGAGAAACCCTAGCACGAAACTACAGAAAATCTATATAGCCCTACATCTCTTTTGACAGGAGAACAACCACAATAATTTAAATTTTCATTTCTATTCAATTTCTGTTTGATGTTCTATGACGATCCTATAAACTGTACATGGGAGGTCACTACTTCCTAGGCACTTAATTGCAAAATTTCCCATCAGTCTACCTATGGGACCCATTTGGCTTAATTCCACCTTACCTGGAAATCAATAAAAGTGACTTCCCAAAGCTTTGAAACATCATTTGCAGAGCTGGGTATCAGGAGTGCATCATATCTCTGCAAGCTGCTCACATGTTCACAGTGGAAGGAGTAACTTGCCGGCGCATATATTCTGGTTGCATTAAATGTCGCCAGTACGGAGTGGTTGTAAAGAAGCTGCAGTCTGTGTAAGCTGAACCAGTTCTGAACGGACAGCTGGTAATAGCTGGTTGTTAGTAAGAATCTGAAAATATTGTATGGGAAGAAAGATGAGTAAGATCAAAAGTCTAAGAGTTGGCACCATTAAGTTCACATGTCAGACAATCTTAGAAGACACTTCCTCAAGACTTCAGTGCTCACTTTGCAACATGACCCAAAGTCCACGAGTAAACAGAGTAAGTTTTATTGATATTAATGAGAATTCGCTCCTGGACACTTATGGTGTGAAATGTGTTGCTCATGCCAAGTACACTAAACTGTTCTTATGGAAAACTTCACTTTTGTTACCTAAATTACAGCACATTTATTGGTCTCTGTATATTATAATTTCATACAGTCCCAGAGCAGACTACTGGCATCACAGAGAACACTGTTGGTTACAACACATACCCCTAAATGCTTGTGTGGCCTAAACCTTATGTATAACACACTAAGTTGGAATGAGCAGATGAGGTGTGGATGAAGACTATAGTGATATGATGAAACACACTCGGTTTCTGCTTGCAGTCTTGGTAAAACATAAACCACGTAATCACACAACATTATTTATCAAGAAATACTGTTTTCTTCTATCACTGAGAAGCATACTTAAATTAGGTCACAGTCCGATGCCTGTGCAGCCCACACTATCATTTTTTTCAACAAAATTCCCAAACAAAAGTTTAAGTAACTAGCAAGGTTTAGCAAAAATCTCAGACGTGGGAAAACTCTACTCAGATGAGATGATATGAACTTTTCTCAAGAGTAGAAAATCCAACATAGAAGATGAAATGCCTTAAAACATAATAGCCAAGCAAATGGCAGCCTGCAAGTGTCTTGATTATACCACAGAATCATAGAAAGGTTTGCGCTGAAAAGGACCATGAAAGATAATCTAGTTCCTATCCCCCTGCCTTGGGCAGGAACACCTCCCACTAGATCAACATAACATATAATCAACAGTTCTGTCACGTTATTTTTGCTTATATAAACTCCCCCCCCAAAAAAATTACACAAGCAACTGCATAACAATGGATACTAACATGTGATTACCTAATATTTTGCTTTAGCACATAACTTACCTAATAACAAGTCCCTTTAGATTGCCTATGTCTCCAAACTTCAGAGAAAGCCTGGGTCAAAAAGCAAGTAATGTCAGGCTAGATAAAAACTTTAGAAGTCTTAAGAGAAAAAATAGCACAAAAGATTAAGTAGAGTCATATATAAAACATTTTACTCAGTATATCTTTAAAGTCAGTAACAAAAAAAGAAAAAAAAAAAGTGAAATGATTACAACTTCCTCCAATTAAATCCAGTAGTTCAGCTGTTAATATGAATGATGCCTCGACTATCCAGAAACAACAGAACTGAAAGATCAATTTTTGACATACATCTCACTGTTTCCAACCTTGTTTGATAATTGGTTTTATTTGATCTCTGTTCTCCTTCTCAAGTCAACAAGGCTAATCTATAATACAATCTCTTAATCGTGTATTACTAGTGTATGTCATTAAAAAGAGCTACACATAAACAGCCACATAATCCTCCTCTTCTTAGGTACTAGAGCACAACAAATCCATATGGTTTTTGAGTTCAAACTTCACCGTGTACAACAATAGAGCAATAAAAATGGCTGTGAGGCAGCTCTACAAATCTTATGTACAGTCAATATGGGTATCTTAAGTTTACTTAAGTGAAAGGCACTAGCAGGTTCATTGCAAATTAGGACATGAAGCTCCATATGCATTCTCCAACAACTCTGTAACCAACTTAGGAGTTAATGCACTGTAGCACTGTGTAGATGGAACATAATGAAACCATGCAGCATCTGAAAGACTTTTTGAACCTAATGCTGAAGAAACAAAACAAACCAAAACAAATAGCTAGACATATGACAACATACAACATCTAGATGTCTTCTACACATTCCATACATTGAATCTAGACCATCCCTTATTTTATTACAAAGGGAAATCAGAGACTGAGGATAGCAATATCACAGATGAGGATTAGACAGGAAAATACATAGCTGCCTGATCCATAACTTGATGCTTACAATAAATAAACAAATAAATAAATGAAAATAAATCCCATGGGCTGATTTACTATATTTACATGGCAAATGTATATGCATTTGGGGCCATGTCCTGGCTCCAGCTACTCTGCATTGATCAGACAGTATAAAGCAGCTTGAAAGCTAATCTAAAGCCACAACAGTGGATTGTCTTAACAAAGAAGGCTGGAGATGAGAGAAGTTTAAGAGACTTTTCTGGGGTGAGAAAAACAGGGCAATTCATCATGTGAGCACTCAGCCAGATAATCCACTGCCTAAGTTGCTAAGCCACTATCCATCATATTTGAGAAGCCATGGCAGTCCAGTGAAGTTCTCAGTGATTGGAAAAGGAGAAACATAACCCCTATTTAAAAAAAAAAAAGGGACAGGAGCAGACCAGGTTAACTACAGGTCAGTCAGTCTCACCTCTGTGCCCAGTAAGATCATGGAGCAGACCCTCCTGGAAACCATGCTAAGGCACATGGAAAATAAGGAGGTGACTGGTGACAGCCAACATGGCTTCGCTAAGGGCAGATCGTGTCTGACAAATCTGGTGGCCCGCTATGATGGGGTTACAGCAATGGGGGATGGGGGAAAAGCAACTAATGTCATCTACCTGGACATGTGCGAAGCATTTGACACTCTCCCCATGATATCCTTGTCTCTAAAATGGAGAGAACTGGATTTTACAGGTGGGCCACACGGTGGATAAGGAATTGACTGGATGGTCACACTGAGTTGCAGTCAGTGGCTCAATGTCCAGGTGGAGATCAGTGACAAGCGGTGTTCCTCAGCGGACAGTACCAGGACTGGTGCTGTTTAAAACTCAAAGAGCTGAGGTCACTAAGACTAGTATTTTCTCTAGGTATCCCCAATAAGTCAAGCATAGAACATTTAAGAAAGCATCACCATTGTGAAGGTGTAGTATTTTCCCCTCTCTGCAGAACAGAGGAGGAAAGGCTCCGTAGCCACAGTATTTCTCTTGACAGAAGCAAAAAAATTCCAACCTCAGCTTCAATCAAAGCATCAAGGTCCTGCCTACCTTTAGCACCTGTGTCCCTATTTTGAAACTACTAAAAGAACATGAAAGAAAGAATGGTAAGATCAGATGTGGCAGATAAAATCACTCCGGACTCACAGATTTTGAGATCAAACATCAGATATGGTTTTTACACTGATGGAAGGCATGCCAAGGGCATCCTGTAGAGTTGTTTCCTGATTCTTCCTGTAGCTTTTTTTAATGTATGGTGTGTTCTATAAATTCTTAAATAACTTCCACCACAATGCATCGAGCAAGAATATGCAGCCCTGTGGTGGGTTGACCACAGCCAGCAGCTAAGCCCCACATAGCCACTCGCACTCACTGCCCATCTCCACTTCAGTGGGACGGGAGAGAATACGAAGAGAGAAAGCTTGTGGGTCAGGACGGAGTTCAATAAATGAAGGACAGAGGGGTGAAAACTGAGATATGCAAAGGCTATTACTCACCACATCCCATGAACAGACCAATGCGCAGCTGAACTCCTGCAATGGCCACCTCAGAAGACAAAAATCCTACCCATTTCTTCCACTACCTTGTTTTTTTTTGCTGAACATGACATTGTGTGGCAGGGGTACCCCTTTGGCCAGCTGGGTCAGCTGTCCAGGCCGTGTCCCCTCCCAGCGTATTGCCAAATCGCAACCTACTTAGTTGCAGGGCAAAGTGTGAAAACAGAAAGCCTCAGCACCAGGCAGTGTTCAGCAACTGCCAAAACATAGGCCAATACTGTTTTAGCAACGAGTCCAAAACAGAGCACTATACACTGTGAAGAAAATTCAGCAAATACCAAGTTAGGTGTTCACTGCCTAGTTTTTAGACTACCAGAATGGAACCAGAAACCTGGTATAAGACGTGGAGCCAAACAGTACAGTACACGGAGGAAGAAAATTTTTAGGGTACACTACAAAGGAGATAAAAAAAGAACCTACATGCCTTTCTAGTATGGCCATGGGATTGGAGGATTTGGGGCCTAGTTAGGTTAAAATATATTCTTGCTCACATTAGGCAGGAGCAAGGCATTGAACTGTTTGTGCTGAACTAATGTGTGACAGACTGGGATGCAGTTTTCAGGTTTTTGGAGACTCTTCAGGTCACACACAAAACTCTAGTGAATTCACCTTTCAGATTCAGCAACTCACAAATCACATCCTGGGACCTGGGGCTAACCAACTCTGTTTCTAAATACGTGGGTCTGAAAGTATATAACCCACACTGCCATGCTGCCTGCAATGTCAGGCCACTGTAGGAAGGAGCTTGCCCCTGAAGTACCAGGGCTCGATACCAGATATTACAAGGCTTGTTCCTTCAGTATATATTTACTAGAATTGTTATCTGTTACTAGTTTCACTAGCATCTTACATTGCATTGTCTTCACTGCAGTTCGAATCTCCAACATCCACTGTTGCATGGACACCAAACGTCTTCTCAGTCAAATCCAGCTGTGTGTGGTTTTCAAACTTGATCATGATCCTCTTGGCCCAGAAGAGAATGCAGGGTGTGCCGTTAACTGTGACGTTCAGAGGGCTGTAGTGGCTGTGGGTGAACGGCCTCCAGGATGCTCTTCCTAGCTGTCCTTCCTTGCTCAAGTTGTAGCTGACAACCTGATGGGCCACACAAAAGGTCAGTATCAAAAGCAGTTACTCTCCATCCTACCACAATAAGTAAGGTCATCACTTGGAAAGCACCTTTGGAGCAAGTTTTCAGCTGTAGCAGTACTGAACCGAGGAAGCAGAGAGGTCTCTAGCAAACCCCTTCCTATCCTGGGACTGGCAGTGCACCATGCAGACCTGTAGCTCCAGCATGACTGCCCAGAGAGCCAGTGTAAGTTAGATTTTTTCTTCTAGTTGCTCTAGCATAGTATCACTGGGGAAAATGACATTTCTGGCATGCTCCCATCTCACCCTAGCACACACAAAGCTGCCCGATACCAAAAGTTGAAGCAATGGTAGAATCACAAGCTGCTCGCCACAGCAGAACACCGTGTAGGGCAGCTGCAGTTCTGAATCCTGGGAACTACAGGTTCCATGTCCTCTGTGGACGTTAGAAAAAATACTATTCATTCTGAGCCAGAGAAAGACAATTTGGCTGTGAGGCAGTATAATTTGAGATTGTGAGTCAGGGCACAGAAAGGATTTCAAAAGGTACAAGTAATTTTCATATTTGAAACTAAGATATCCAGACACCAACTCTTTTCCAGCTGTACATGGGTCCTAGCTGAATATAATAATTCATGTAACATCTGCATTGCTGTTTTGCAAGCTATATGATTGAGCAAATTCAAATCATATATGAAAAAGAGAGGTATTCTGTGTTTCAGTCATAAACAGCATCTTATCAGGCTCCAGAAGGGACACAGTTAAGCCCCAAAGCTTTGTCTTAGCTTAAAGAGAGATGTTTTTTTTTTGTTGTTAAGATTAGCAAATCACATCTCCCAGCTCAGGCCCTGAAAGACCCTTTTGACACTTCACCTTACATATGGCACAAGACTGCTTTAGGAATTAAAATGAATAAGTACTCACAGCAACAAGCAGAAAGCAAGGTAAGAGATTTTATCAACCAAGTATTTACATTAGGCTGTATCACTGCAGGGTTTTTGACAGGGAAGCCTTTTCCTCAGTTTTTAACAAAACCTACAAGCTGGACTCAAGAATAACTCCCACTGAGTTTAAACAAACACCAGTTTTGCCTCAGATATTCTTTCGGTACCAAGCGATATAAGCAAAATACTGGCCACTGCAGTCAAATGGAGTTGCACAAAATACGGGCAGTATGATTTGATTCTTTTAACATGACCCTGTGCCTGAACCCAGTGCCAATCAACACGAGAGGTGGCAGTAGAAGTCCTACCTCACGTCTCAGAAAAGCGGAAGATATATTGTAATGCATGTTATGAATCAGTACCACACCACAGTGATTCAGAGAATTCTGTTGCCTATGTCTTGTAAATAACAGATTATTTAATTCAATAATAGAAATTTAAAAGATTGCAATGTGCTATGACAAGAAAATATATATACTTTACAGATTACAAATACAGTTCTTTCTGTAATTACCTGTGTAATTGCTACTTGATTTATGCTGAATTTTGGCTTCACACCACCATCGTAGCGTTGACCTGCAGACAAAAGTGTTTTATGAGCCTATAAAGAAAACATTTGATCATTCATACAAGCACAATTTTGTGTGTTCTAATGCAAACAGTTGGCAGCCATGCACAAAATACGTTTTTCAGAATAACTGATTTTGTTTGGGGAAATATTTCACTTGATGTAAATATTGCATTCAAAATATCCATCTTCCAGTTTAGTTTACCTTTATCATATAACAAGGTTCCTCTTATTTTCTTTGAATATCTTGCCATCTTTACAGAGAATTTCTTTCCCTGCACTGAACAGAAATAGGAACCTCTGACAAATAAACTCATGGACTGCCTGGTTGCCAGGAGAGTGAAGATTCACCAGTGAGAAATCACTTCACAAACACTCTCACAGCTCCATCCTTTAAACATTTAATTTTTTTCATTTGTTTACCAAAAAAACAAAAAAATGAGTGAATCCTTCTTCCTTCCCTATTTTCACTATGTCTCAGACTCAGTCAGTAAATGATTATTTTAAATAGGCAAATCCCTCACAGGTTATCTGTTAAACATAGATATGCTTTAACAAAACATTTGACAGACCAGTCACTAATACCAATAGAAGCAACACCTGGGAATCAAAAACTCCAGTAACAGAGACAGTATCCAGGTATTCAGCCCACTGAAAGCCTTACCAGTACTTTGCAGAGTATCTTGATCTGAAAACACACGTGAACTAGAAGAGAAGAGAAAAATATTTATTGTACAGAATCTGGATTTGAAGTCTGCAGCAAGTTTATTAGAAAGAGCTCCTGTTGCTTATGTTCCAATCAATAAAACACTCAAAATGTAACTCAGATCCTTGGTTGGTTAATGTCACAGAAACAGGGCAAGACAATCCTAAAGACAGTATACGCATGCTAAAAATACCTCATTTTCAGCGGCTCCTGATGTGGATTTTCCTCTCAGGCATTCCTGTATGCTTACCAAAACAACGGAAGGCTTAATGATTCCTCTTGTACACTTCCACAACCACCAGAGGGCTGTGCCTGCTCCCAGAGACCACAGGCAGCAGCACCTACCTATTGGCACTGTCTGGTAGATGCAGAGCAGCCTTCCAGATGCTTTGAATGAGAGGGACTGAACCACTTCTCACCCAAGAGCAGGCGCACCAGGACAGCACTGCACCCACCCCAGGCCCTGCTGAGGATCAGGAGCAGCACATCCAACTGCTCCAGGACAGAATAAATGTATCGGGCTAGCACACCTTGAGCCTGGACATATGGACATCTAAAGACAGCTCCCAAAGGACTCCAAACAATCTCAAATCCCATGGAAGTCATCTGCAAGGCAGGGAACAAGTGAGGCACATATCAGGTAACAATTATCAAGCTCACAAAATTTACAGCCTTTGATTTTCTTTCTTTGGTATAGTTCAGAAAGACATCTTAAGCTGATGTAAATAAGATCAGCTTTCCTGAACTGGAGAATCAAGTCCAGCAAATTTACTCACATCACCAAGGTGGGCTCTCCATTAGGACCAGGCTCCACATTTTGAGTCACAGGTAACACCTTCACAATCCCTCCTGCCCCCTCCACACCACAGCAGCTTCCTGAGGGCCTGCAGCTCTTTACAGGGGATTGATCTGCCTATCTGATGCAGCATGTCCACTCTCACACCTACCACCAGCATTCCGTAGCAGGTGGGCACACTGGCCAGCAGCCCTCCCACACTCACAGCCCAGTATATTCCTGAAGGAGCTTTGCATGCTCTGGCCTCCCCCTGCATGCAATGCCTCCAGGCCACAAGGGATGGCAGAGAGCCAAGAGGACAGGACTTTCCTCACAGCCACTTCACATGAGAATGTGCTTCTGTGTTCTTTTCTTCCTTTCTTACCAGCTTTCAAACCCACTACAAAAGTAAAATACTTAAAATGATGCATGCAAAGACCAGAATATGGGGGGACTTCAAGCGGGAGCAACACCAACCTAATTACCACCACAGCATCCCTAATGGCACGCAGGCGTGAGTCAGAGCATCATATTGCCACCAAAAGAGAAACGTAGAGCAGCCTCAAAGCTTGCCCTGCTTGCCATCATGCCCAAACAGATCTGGCAGTAAGGGAATTTGATCCCGCTGAACCTGACTTGCCTGAAACCCACAGAATTTTTATCCATTTCAGCAAAGCCCAGATTTCTCACACAGTATCTTGTTTATGCTCCTGGTTCAGAACGGCAGGAGGCTCCTTCTGATCAGTGCCTCTCCAGGGAGAACATTTTTTCACAGGCATATTCTATGCTGCCAAGAATAGATCTGCCGTGGCCCCTTGCAAGCTCCTCAAACCCACCAGGCAAAAGAAACAAAAGTGAATGGAGTCCATATCCCAGCTTGTCACTTTGTCACCAAACACCAGGTCTGACCAGCAGCTTGGCTCCAGAGCACCAGGCAGGCTGCTCAGCCTCTTCAGCAACCAGGGCTGAACAGAAGACAGTCTTCAGAGAAAACGTGACGTGAGTACAAAAGACAGCTAAGCTCCGCAGCCCCCACACCATGACTTTAATCTGAGCTGAAAGAACCTTGACAAGATCTTATGTTCGAAAGGAAGTTCAGTGTAGACAACACTGTTTAAAATCAATCTGGCAGTTTAAATCACACACAGTGAGCCCAACTCTTCCCTCAGCTAAGAGTTTTTAAAGTCCAGGGATTTCAAGGAGGCTGTGCACTTCCAAGTGGGCCCAGTCTCCTCACCACCTTCTTGGAGCCAGGGCTTGGCACTGAGCTGAGGCCTTGCAGCAGCTCGCAGGTCCCACAGCGCTCAAAGATAGGTGGGAATGACTCCCATTTTGATAGATACCTAAAAAAGGACTGGTTGGATCCACTATGGCTCCCTTATCTGCCTGCCCATGACCTAGGCATGAGCCCTCTTTTTTTTTAACCCACTGCTTCACAAGGAAGGAGCAGGAGCAGAGGCCTTGTGCAGTGCCCACCAAAGCAGAGCAATGAAGAGTATAATCCCAGAGCAAACTTGGAAACTGTAACTATAGCAGGATCCCACTAAGATGCATAAAGACCTGGCATTTCTCACGTTTTCTTACCTAAGGCTCACTACAGCCCAAGCTCCACCAGAATGCCACCATCAGAACACACAGCAGACTTCAACGCTTCCAAGAGTCTGGTCCAAGGAAAGAAAACTTCTGCCATGACTGGCTGTCACAAGAGATGACTACAACAGACCAGATTTTGCTCTCTTGCCCAGGCAAAGTTCTCTCTTAAGTTCCTTAGTGATTAAGAATATGATCTTTGCTATTTGACCCTATCATAATTTTCTT
This sequence comes from Stictonetta naevosa, assembly GCA_011074415.1. Classification (NCBI taxonomy): domain Eukaryota; kingdom Metazoa; phylum Chordata; class Aves; order Anseriformes; family Anatidae; genus Stictonetta; species Stictonetta naevosa. Next base: position 63,170,859 of record CM021729.1, on the reverse strand, counting down.
TTCTAGTCTTTCATGACAGGTTGTGCCTTCAGGACAGAGAAGGCAGCAGTTCATCTGGGCATTTTTTCTTGACAATAGCTATAAAAATGAGGCACAACAAAAAGGAATTAATGTGAATTATTTTGTTATAAAAACTTAAATTATATTGAGTTATATCTATATATATTTAATTATCCATAGTTATACAGTTATCTTCCCTGCACATGCTTAGTTAAAAGCTCAAGGCCCATTATTCCATTTTGGAAATTGCCATGCTGAGGCAAGCAGACTTAACACACTACGATGAGAGGAGACAGGTGAAATTGCACAATTCAGTTCACTTTGTTATTTGACTTGAAAGGTTCTTCTGTCGCTCTGGAAAGAGGAAGGGTTGTTTTTGGTTTCTGATTGTCGTTTTTTTTTTTTAAATAGACATTATTTATCCCATCTGGGATAATGCTAACACCATGGTCATGCTGAACACGTTCACGTTGAGGAATACTAATTGATAAGCAACTACAAGCCTTCGGGAGAGCATGCAATGAATATATGAAGTATAATAATTGCAAAAACCTTTCTGGGGTTATACCCTGAACAGAATAGTTACAAACACTCCACACAGACCATGAGGCTCAGGTGAGGAGCCTGTGACAATACAATTTGACTCCTTTACTTCACATGCAGTACACCACAGCAATGCACAGCCACGATGCTCCTCAACAAATGCCACGTTTTCTTATCTCAGCATGAAGGTACTCAAATATAGATGAATGTGCACAGCTAATGAAATATTCATGCTTTTATGAGAAATGCAGTGGAGACAGTGACCTGGGAACCACTGCTAAGTACCACGGTATGACAAATACTGTCACATGGCACACATGTGGGAGTCCTGCAGAAGCATACAAGTGAAGAATCTCCACCTAGGAGGCACTAGTTTAGGCACGAGTACTCTTGTTTATTACCCCATTTATCAGCAATGCTAGCTGCCTTCTTACCACATGAAACCCCCTTAGAGAAAGGAGTTAGCCAACAAGTCAATACTTGCAGAGTTTGTGTTGTCCTGGAACAGCCCAACCACTGTGGCACAGACGGTGTATCAGTGGCGCAAAGGAAGAATTACCTCCTTGTCTCTGAGCAGGCACACACTGATGTTGATTTTATCAGGTCCATCAACTGCCTTTGACACTTAAATCCGTGAGGTGTCGCAGAAGCGCTTCATTTGTGACAGAATGGATGGCCTTCAATAACCACCCTGCTGTCAAATAAGCAGCCTTTCCAACCAAAGGTGACCTCTGGCAGCTAGGCATTTTTGCCCTCTGATGAAGCATGCTTCATAGCATAAATGTAAAAAAAAAAAAAATAACAATACAATAAAAATACGTACTCCCTTGTATACATAAAAATGTTAACTACATTAATGGGAGACAGGACACTAGCACTAGCTATCCCTAGCTACAGCTTTCTTCTCCACTGCCTGCAAAATTATCAGCAAAGAGTGGCTGCAAATCAGTAAGAGAAAATAATTTTTAGCAAACCCAAATATAGGCTAGACTTTTAAATGTGCAATATTTTTTGGCCCCTCTACCCTATAACAACTTCAACTTCAGCCACATGCATAGTGTATGCTTTGATGACTGAAGTATTTCCTTACCAGTTCATAAGTAACTAGCTAAGATCCACTCAGACATGTATGCTGTATGTTGAATTTACCATTCTAAGTATGTCAGGAACCCATATGAAATTGGCTTAGCACTAATACAAAGCACTGGGATGACTAATCACTACGTAAAACCCAATTAAACAAGATTATAAGTATAAAGAAGTGTAAATTCCCTCTTATCAGATAACATTATCCATCTACATAAGATAAAAAAGTCTAATTTGTTTATCTAAACAAGTTCATATAGACTCCAGCCCCTGAAGAGCAGTCTTTTGGCCACTGAAGTTGGCCAACTGAAAACACCTGGCACTCATCTGTAACCAAGTGTGCAAGCCATATAGGTAGTTTTCATGCCATCAGTTAAATGGTTTAAGGGAAGCCAGATCTACAGCCATCTTTTACTCTTCATATTGCTGCTCCCACTGCATCAGATGGCAAAACATACTCTACTGTAGTATTTACTCCAGAAGTATCACTCTATTATTAATAGTGTCCAGCTGCAGACTAACTGACTGACTGCTGAGCTAGTTTCAATAATTTATGAAGTATTTAGTTAGAGAACAATGGAACATTGTAGGGACATTGGTCATAAGTAGTTTCTCTTAAGTTATTAAACTAGAAATGCAAGTCTGAGAGATCAGATTCAGGGCAAAATTTAGTTCCTTCTAAGACACGTTCCTAACAAAAAACGTTATTAAATTTAAAATGTATCTTTTAAAGTTATATCATTAATAAACATCTACAAAGCCTGTGTCTCTTTATAGAATTTAAGTATTCTAATGTTGGTAGCCTCATCTCTGATGGGATGCAGTCGGACAGATTTGCGTAATTATTTTATAATGTACTGTGTATTGTGGTTTGATCTATGTCTGAACAGAATCAAAACTGACAAGATACTCAAGCATTTGTTTTTAACATAAATAATGAAACTGAGCTCACAGAAATTCTAGCAGATTACAGGTATGATCTCACCTCCACTGAATGCAAAGGCTAAATTCCCATTCAATTCAATGGCATCAGGATCACAACTCCATTTCTTATTTTTTATTAGAATAAAGTTCATGTAATGTTTCACGGCTTTGTTCCTCTCAAATCTTCATCTGATTGCAGAAAAGTGCAGTTCTTATAAGGCTCTAACAAATCTGAAAACTGGCAGAGGAGAGTGCCAAGTAATCTATTTAAATGAAAACACATTGCAGCACTTACTGGTAACTGACTACCATCACTCTTACTACAAGCTTAAGAAAACCACCACATGTTCTTCTTGCCTTAAATGCACAGATTTTATTGCCAGCTGTGATCTTCATCAGCATATTTGATCCTTGTGTTATTTGTGACTTTGGAGCATAATTCAACTAATTTGGTTTAGACTCTTTTCACTTTACAGTGCTTGCCTTTAGAAAATCCTCTTGCTCTTGCTCTGATTTGGGCTTCCTATTTATATTTCACTAAAGAAAGAAATGTCATTAAAAAGCAATGATGAATGCAAATCTCTAGTTTCATAATTTTAAGATTTTTTTTGCAATTTTGAATTCACATTTTGAATATCTATTCTACACAAGTAGAATATTTTAGCATCTATGTTTCTTGGAGTACTTTTCACACCTTTGCTGTTATTCTATTTATAACTCTCTTTTTACATAGACCAGGGAAAGTCAGAGTGAGAGAATCATTAAAATGTAATGTAACACAGATGCTCAGAAAACATTAATTTTTAAGCCATTTTTAGTGTTGTATATAAAATTGTTTTAGAGTTACATTTTTATGCAGCATAGGCTCCAGAATAAATTCTGTATTAGTCCCATGTGTTTTCAAACCTGGAAGGAAAATTAAAACCATGCCCTTCCAAACAGTCTAAGCTGCAAACAAATCTGCTTCCACACAACGCAAATAAATGACAGAGCTTAAAACATGCACTCAACTTCACCAAAACAGCTAATCGACAAGCGCTCAGCTACTCACCTGCCATCCGCTGTTGCAAGCATTTGCTCCACTGACACCGAGAGCCCACCACATAAGAAGAGCAGTAAGAAGCTAACCGCCGTGTTTCTTTCCATGGGGAAGAGAGCCGGTCCCTCCACACCAAGCACATCTGCTCCTCTGGGCTCGGGGGGAGCCGGGCAGCCCTGTGCGCCCTGGCTGAGTGATGGACTGCAGATGCAGCCAATGGCAGGCAGCATTTGCCACCCCATCACTGCACTGGTACCCACGGGAGAAAGTCTTAGTGTGCTCGGATTTATTTACACAGGCTGCAGGCGCCAACCGCAGGCACGTTCCACATCCCTGTGAAAGGAAGATTACTAGTTTTGGGGGAAATTGTATCACGATGTGACATGTCTGCTCAAGGAAAACAAAAACAGGTGGTCTTGCCGAGCTCTGAAATTACACTGAAGCTCTACTGGAGAGCGCTAGTTGTCTATTAATCAAACCTAGCCTTAAAGAAAGGTGAAGACTGTGTTTTCAAACAGCTCTGAAATTTCCCAGTCTGTATGATAACCTGAAAAAGGATTACATGTATATTAAAGGAGTCCTATAATACCATTATTATAGTGGTAGTATCCCCATTTCACAGATATGAAAGCAGACATAGACGGCACAGCAGTTAAACTTTAAGAACGAATTTCCTTTTCTCAACTTTGACTCAGTTTGTGCATTTTCAGATTTCTGGCTCAGTTGTTTTTACACTTACAGATAACTTGAAGCAGGACCACAGTTGTTAAGTGTCCACAGAATTACAGCACCTCAATTTCAGGATTGTCAGGCTGAGGTGCCAGGGTCCATACGCAGCAGTACAAACACAGCGTGTTGGTTCTTGGTGCTGGTTCGGGTCGTTCTGGCAAGGATACATGGGTTGTAGGTGTGGGTACCTCTGTCCTGGATCCTCTGTCCCAGTCAGCCTCTTTTAAATGGACTTTGGACTTATCTGTGCTGGCTAAGAAGAGGGTAAGGAACAAAAAATGATTCCTCAAACCCTACAGCCTACATGGTATCTCCACACAGTGCTCACTAATGGCAGTTTGAACTCAAAGTGTCTACAGAGGACCAGAAAAGCTGAAATGAGTTAGTCACGACCTCCTCCTGCCAACAGCACGTGTACACATTTATCTGTGTACACACAAGCCCTTCCCCACACACATTCATGCCTTGTTTGGCAGCTAAGGCCAGCTACCAGCCAACGTGATCACCGAGTAAGACCTGCTTCACTGATTATGAACTCCTGGCTATTGCATTCCAGATACAAGATTAAGATAGGAGCTTTAGCGTCGTAACTATTCAAAAGGATTCACCATCTTAATTTCTCTTTCAGTGATACAGAGAGTATTCACTAATCTTAAAAATCTCTCAACAGCTTGTCCTCAGTAGCACTGCTTCTATCCAATTTAAGGATGAATCCGGATACTTATGTGAGAGTCCCAGCTTGAAAAATGAGATGAGGGAGCACAGTGAAAAACAAGTACCAGCTGAAAATATTTTTTTTTTTTTCTGTGAAACATCATAAATGTATGATGATAAATGTAAAATTACTTCACTGATACAGAGACATGCATGGCTCAGCTCAGAAATTTAGGAAATCTTGGAAGGAGGCAAAAGTGCCACACATCTTTCTAAAAACTTGTGAGCCACTAGTATCACTGACATACTATTTTTTAGTAGCCCTAATTCATATTTCCTTCTAAATAAGTTAAAAATAAATAAGGCACAGAGAGTCTTCCTCATTCTGCCTTGAGATTTAACATGTGCTGCTATTTTGTACATGGTCTTCATCAGCATGGGAGTGAAAACTAAGAAAGGAAAAGGCAGAAATCCAAACCATTTATGGCACTAAAGAACAAATCACTTGTCCTCTGAGGGCGGAGAAAGGGAGAGTAAGTAGTATTAAAAACATTTAACAGACCATAGCTAAACTAAGTCAGCACAAGCTGAATCCAAGAAAATGTTCTGTGGTCCGTGTCGACAAATGTATCTTTAATTGTACTTTCCACTTGTATGCTCCACGGTACTACCTATTTTAGAGGGGAAGTGCTTTTTCAGTCCACTGTTTCACGAAGAGGGGAAAGGTAGATGTTAGTTTGTTCAGAAATAAGGTTTTTTTGCAGACAACCAAGAGAACATGTAACACCAAACCGCTAACATAGATTAAACCAATATAAATCAGTGAAAATACACTGACTTCCTCACTTTATAGTACTGGTACATGCTGACAGTAATTCACTAACCAGCAGCCATCACCTGAAATACTAGTAGAAGCAAAGAACACAAATAAAAGACTTTTTTTACCTCTTGGCACTTGCTGATAATATTAAGCATTTGATACAATTCTTAAAAATTTTCTTTTGTGAGCTTCAAGAATAAATAGACCTATGTGGTATCTAAAAGCAATGAGATTTACTGAAAGCAAAGAAGTCATCATAAGCACTTATTTCATTTGGGTGAAGAATTATGGTGAAACATCCAACTCTGCAATGACATTTCTACAAAGTTACAAAGACAACTTTACAATTGGAGCCTTGTATGCAGTAGTCTTAACAAGGACATGATTAGATGAGCTTTGTTTGACAAATCACCGTGTCCATATGCCTGCTTTATGTTGAAATCAAACATGCCAGCAAAGCCTGATCAGCCAAACCTTACACTTCAGCTACCTATAAATACAAAGCTGGCAAAGAGTGAACAAAGGATCATGGGCAAAGACCAAATTCTGTTTTATGGAACACACAAGCTCACATCCAACACCACAAATGCATCCAACAAACTTCCTGAGGGACACACCCAACAAGAAGTTAACAGTTCTGTTTACATCTTCTAACATGAGCTATGGTAGGCTGAAAGTGGCTAATACTTCAAGATAAAACTTCTGTTTATCATCATGATTTCCCCTTCTGGCACTACGTTTCTGCTGGGGATTACAAAGCCTGTCCTGTGATGATAGAACACCAATCCCTTGGTTAATTTCTTAGCATGATGGTAGTTCAAACATTTCTGCTGAAAAAAGTGTATCAGCCAAGGAGACGACAGAGAAGGAGATCTCCTTGTGGGTTTTTTTTGTTTGCTTGTTTCTTGTTTGTTTGTTTGTTTTCGGGGGGTTGTTTTTATCTGGCTTTTTTTTTTTTTTTGATCTAACTTACAGAACAGGTGGTTAAGAAAGCAGCTGGCAATTATATTCAGTGCAAGGGTTCACAGTTTTGTGAGGTTTGTGAAGGAAAGAATCACAGAGACTGACAGGTAAACCAATCAGTATTCCCGGCTTTCCACACATCCCCAGAGGTGTCACCACAGTCCAGCAAAGCCCTCTGTCAAAGAGGATGATTACATAAATGTTGATGGAAGCCTAGAGATGACAGCTGCTCTGCCTGATGCTGCAATGATGATGTACGCACTGAGTTTGCATGCAATGAATGAGACCACAGCCATAATTTTAAACTAGGATAATTTATCTCTTTGGAGAGCATCTCCTCAGGCCGACAATGACACAATTTATTTTCAACACAGTTTACCTTCAGATGACATATTAGGTCACCATGAACAGAGCAGCTTTTTACAGTAATGTGCCTCAAACAAAGCATGAGGTATAAGTCCCTGTACGAGATACTGGCAGTTACCAGATGATTCCAGGTTTTTTACTTTAAGACATGCATTCTTAATCTCTGGCTCAACTATAGTCACAGCAGACTGACCCCTGAAACACAGTGTAAGTACGGACATAAAACTAGTCTTAAAACATGGAAAAAGCTTGTCTCAGATCCAGCAGAATAACCTCTCTGGCCAAATAATTTGCCCACAGGCTTTTCAGCCTTCATCTATACCACACAGGCTCAGGCTGTGATGCTGAAAAACTGAATCATGTTACCACACAGACCTCTTCCTGCCTCCCTTCAACTCCTATCACCCTTCAAAGTATCCCACCCTACCCCAAGATATCTCCACAGAGAGCGGTGTCCTTGCTGCAGCTGGTCTCGAGGGATGGAGACTGGCAGATGTGCTGAGTGTAGCAAAAAGCTCAGCCTGTTACAATGATGATCCATCACGGTGAAAGGAGGTCCCAAAATTTGCACAACCCCACTCCCCCAGCAATGTCACAGTGCCTGTTTTGTTCGCTTGATGCCCAGCAGTTGTTTGTGAACTTGTTGCCACTGATGTGGCAGAGCCACAAGCTGTTGGGCTGCAGCCCTCTGGGCCGAAACCAGCAACGCTGTTGCGGGGGACGACAAGAGTTGTAGTCTCTCCCCGACCCCTGAGAGATTGGTTTCCCCAGTAACATCTCTGGTGAAAAGGCTGATGATGGAGCTCCAAGCCTCAGAGAGGAGTGTGAAACAGCAAGCCCGAGGTGCCGGAGCAGATGCCAACCCAAGCCACGTGGATGGTAACAGCATGTCAGACTGGGGGTGTAGTCACCCTTACCCGGCCTCATCGCTGTTTCCCGGAAACCCGATAGCGGTTTTCAGCAGCCCAGCGGCTGCTTCCTGCTCAGAAAATGATGGAGCACTGGCTTCTGGCTGCAGACCGATGGGTCATGTTTTGGTGGCACTCCTGGAGCTCACTTCACCACTGTAAGAGCGTCCCGTTGGCCTCGTGCGAGGGCAAAAAGGAGAGACCGATAACCTAAGCAAGCATAAACCAAGATCATAAATTCCCTTTGTGCAAGCCAGCTAACTAATGGAGACTGTAACTTGATCATTTTTGAATGCCTGTTTCACAATGAATGCTTTTTATATACAAATATATATTCTGCATATTACTAACCACACCTGCACAAACATTTTTGCTACAGATGACATGAAGTAAGCCTGAGCACTTATCTTTGGGTTTGGATCAAACAAGCAAAACTTGAAGATACAGGGCCAAATGACCAAAAACTGTCCTAACTA
>CM021729.1:63114922-63156639 GCA_011074415.1 Stictonetta naevosa | reverse complement strand
TAAGTTTTTACTCAACTTAGGAGCTAATTAAGTTTTTAGGTGTTATACACCTGAAAGCAGATCGTTAAAAGCTTTTTTCTCTGAAATGCAGCTTGAACTTAATACAAAGCAATACATTAATTTTGTGGTATAACATATATCTGATGGTCATCAATTTTAATGTATTTTCATGTGCTTCCATTTCAGTGGAGTAGAAGCTAAACAGCCCAACTCTGCCATCAGGAAATGCGTAAGAGTCCAACTGATCAAGAATGGCAAAAAAATAACAGCCTTCGTTCCTAACGATGGTTGCCTGAACTTCATTGAGGTGAGCAGTTCTCAAGAATCTAACCTGTAAAGTTGTGTATCAAAGTAAAGAAGCACATAATTGATAGATAGAGGGGATGGTTAGGCAAGGATTCATGTCATTCTGAACTATATTAATGTAGCTGCAGAGGGAGACAGACACCAGAGATGTTTTTGTATTTCCAGTCTGCTTTGCTAACCTGTTAGCAAAGCCAGTTCTCAGCACTCTTGCTGCAAGCTAAATGAAGTCTTGGCTTAAATTTCCCCTCAAAACACTGAAGGTGATAATAGTCCGTATACCTATCAATACCCTTCAGTATTTCCAGTCTTGACTTACAAAGTCTTTGCTGTGGCTGAAATTTAATGCACGTTAGCTCAGAAGCATGCGCAGGCTTAGTGTTTATAGCTCTGTAACTGCATGGTTTTTCATTGCAGGAAAACGATGAAGTGCTGGTTGCTGGTTTCGGTCGGAAGGGTCATGCTGTTGGTGACATTCCTGGAGTTCGCTTCAAGGTTGTCAAAGTAGCCAATGTTTCTCTTTTGGCCTTGTACAAGGGCAAGAAAGAGAGACCCAGATCATAAACTGAAGTTAACTTGCCAAGAATAACAATAAATTTTTTGATTGGAAAAACATCTCTGCTTATTATTTAAGGTTTACAATTTTTTAGTATGGTATTTACATGTAATAAATGCTTTGCTGTTAAATGACAAGAAAGCCAGAGCATCTTTGTGATCAGTAAGGTGAGCTCAATAACCACTTGCATTTCCAAATTCTCTCTAGTTCGGGAGAGCTGGATACAGCTGTTCGACAAGAACTTCAGAGATGTACTTCATAGAAAGTGTGTTCAGGGCTCTGTGGACCACCCCCAATTGCTAGCACCTTCATGAGCTTCTTGAGCTGAAAGACTAGAGCAGTAACTGTCCTGCTGTCAGGGTGGGTTCATAGACACCTCTGAGGCCTTTGTCCCTTTCTAAGGCTGTCACGAAGGTGGCCCCATTAAATAAAATTTTTGAGTTAATGCTGCTGCGTGTGTAGAACTGTGAAGATTCTGAAGCTTGGGTCTCACTATGGCATGCAACTGTCTGGGGGTCTGGCCTAAAGATGTAGGCTGCATTATAGAAGAAAGAAAATGTCTCCAATTTTTGTTCCACAGCCTAGACATCATCTGGGATTGGAGGTCTGTAAGAGCATCAAAAAGGCAAGTGGCGTGTGATCCTGGCACACGTGGTCCAGAACAGAGCTGATGAGTGCACGTGTGCCAAGCAAAGGCTGTGTCTACCAGCTGCAGTTTCTAATGGTGTCAGAGCTGATACCACAAATTTTGAAACTCCTTGCCTGAGTCGAGATAAGATGCGTTGTGGTGGGTTAGCTCCTTTGGTCTCACAGCCATCGTGATTGTAACGAGGCTATATCATGAATCAAGTGCCAGTCATTAGGGATGGCTTCTCCAATGGAACGGGTTGGGAGGTAAGTTTGTTGTGTTATAAACTAAAATTGTTTTCTGGTTTTCCTTGGTCAACACCTTGATTGTGGGTTTTTAAAAGTTTTGGACGGGGAATTTCTCATTTGGTGTTAGTAGAGCAACTAGTGATAGAATATGAAGTCTTCTGACAAAAAAATAGTGATTTTACAGCAGCAGCAAGATTAGATTTCCATATGTCTTTGTTAGAGCTACTGTGTCCTTTTATGAGTCATTTAGCACTTTTTTTCCTGAGAGGTAATTCCTATTTTATAAAATACCACTAATCTCTACAAAGAAAGATCAATTGTACTTTAGGAGTACATGATAACTGGACTTTTTCCTGCAATTCTCAATAGCTGGGGTCTCTGATAACTCCTGCAAGGCTGAAGCATAGATACTACTTGAGAAAGTTTGTATGAACGTTATAATAAGTACTGCACAATACTAATAATTATAGACTCAGTCTTTTTTAGAAGAAACAGACTCCTGTCAAGTGTACCCGGAGTTTTATCTTCAGTCATGTCAGACACAAAACGCTTTCAATAGGAACTGGAATTAATATTTGTTATTGCTAGGTCAGGCCAAAAAAAACATAGGTTTCTCTGGGACTTAAATTAATTGAGAATTATAACATCTCCTCAGGCAAGAAAGCTGGGAGGAGAAATTGTATTTTAACATATTTTGGTAAACAGCCTTCCAAAATTGAAAATGGTCACTGCAAATGTTGACAATGGTGTTTATTCATAATAGTCACTTCATATTTTCAATCCTTTTTCTCTCTGTATTGTCCTGTTTTTCAGTATTAAAGTATGGATGCTAATATAACAAAGAATTGTAGAATAGGATATAGATGAGGCCAAAAATGTCCCTCTGAATCAGCATCTAAAGCACTGCCCAGTCTTCCATGCTGACAATACCTCCACTCCAATATTTTACCTTGAGTTTAGCTCCTTGAAAGCACATTTTTCACAAAGCTTATACTGGAGCACTGGGCCCTTTGTTCCACGTTAGGGCTAACTTACGCAACAAAAAATGAAAATACTCATTCGGCTAGAGTGTTAATTCCCTCATTATAATCACAGTTCTTCTGTGTGTTCATCTAAGTCTCTGCTTCAATTAGTGTTTGCTAATTTATATGAAAGGGAAATAAGAACAGAGTGAGGATCTCTGCCACTGATTGTTTTGTAGTTGTCATCTGGAAGTCTGAGATTTGGATTCCCTGCCTTGCTCAGGTCAGGCACAGAAGCAGTGCTGACTTCAGGTGTCCCTTACCCTTGTAACTGCTGTAAGCGTGGTCATAATGAAACCTTTTGTCTTGCGCCCCTTCCCAACTTTATGGGGATCTTTGGAGAAGCTGCTATCTGATGCCAGAATTCCACCCCTTTGTTGCAACCTGGCTTAAATGCCCTTAAGAGTTTCAGAGTCCCTAACTGTAGAGGCAAAGTGGTCTTTGGTGTGGAGCAGACGGATGTTGAGATGACCAGGGCCGTGAGGAGTTGGGGAAGAGACAGCAGAATTCTTTCTGCTGTGAAACAGATAGAGAAGAGGTAAGAGGTTTTTTGGACTTCCACCAGACTACTCTAAGGCACAGTGTAGATGCACAGCACCGATAACCATATTTCAGCACACGGAGCCAAAGTGAAGAGGTTGGATGGGCCACGCCACCAGCTATCCCCAGCATCTCCGCAGGGAACCCACTACCACCACTTTTATTTACTGTGATTTGTTGTTTGCTAGCCCTTCTCTTTACTTGGATAACGGAGAGCTAAATGCTGGCATTTTTATTCTTTCACATAACCATACGTGTGTTCTGGATGCATTCTTCTTTCACCCAAAATGTTACATGGATGAATTTTGGGGATCTTCTACATCTGCCCAATATTTCGTACAGCTTCACTGAATCACAGTTACTGTTTATGCACAGTAACTTCAGCTGTGCTATTGTTTGTCCAGAAATTCCAGATACAACCTTACCACATGCCAGCTGTGGCTCTGTGTAACACTTCTGTGAAACACAGAATATATATGCAATAACCAGAGCTGAGCTACATGCATATCCTATGGTGAAGCCTCTGAAATCTAGCCGTAATCTAGCAGTGGAACAATGTAAAGAGACAGCCAAGTTTGAAGGAATTGGCTGCCAGTAGTACAGTTGTATTTACTAATGACATGCACCAAACCAACTGTAGGTACACGCGAGAGAAATGAGATACATGATTATTTGCAAAACAGCTAAAACATGATTAAGTTTTTTCAGGCGATCCTTGATTACAGCATGACTGGAAGCTAGCTGACCCAACCACTGGACTCAGGGCTTTGATTCACAGCTTGCAGAGCAGACAGTTCCTAGCGGAAGAGGCAGGTCCCAGCCAGCCAGCTGAATTTAGAAATCACACTCCTGTGTATGCCGATGTTATTCTGCACAACCGCTGGCGTTAGGATGCCAGGTCAGTTTCTGCAGGAGCTACATGACCTCTCCTAAGTAAAGCAGCAGCTTTGGTTTTGTTATTCCAGCAAACCGAGTCTCTTCCTTTTTATTTTGATTTGCTTTTCTTGCTTAGCAAAAAATACTGGTCTGGCTTTCTGTGATAGTGCCTTGATGCTGCAGCCAGCAACGAGGACTGTGAAGAAAGTGTGGTTCAAATTCTGAAGTCAATCTGGCAGTAGAGGAGACGAAGGTTTACCTGGCGCTAAGTGGAGCTAGACCAGTTTCTGACACGAGGGCATTGTCGTGAGGTAAAGTTGCCACTAGATGTTGCTATGAGTACGAAAAAGCTGAGGCATGAAAGGTGCTAACCAAAAAGTTGTTTATGTGCACTTTGACAATGCAAGTCTTCAAAATGGTAAATTTAGCTTTTAACTGATTCAGTGAGTTCTCACTAGAAAAGTGGGACACTCACTGCCTTATTGCCTTTGTGTACCCAAATGGGGGGATAGGTGCATACAGTAATGCAAGAGCTTATCTAGTAAATTCACCATAAATCCTGTTAGATCAGAAACATGGAAGAGAAGAACACAGATTACTCCATCAGGCATATGCACGCTGTACAGGTTTGGTTAAATTAAGGAGATTTTTTTAGCTTCTTGTGGTGTGTTACTAAGATGGATGGATATTATTCATTGTAAGAAGTGAGAAAATGCACAGAACTGGGAACAGATGAAGTAATAAGGCATGAAGACATTAAAGCTAATTGCACATTTTGAGTTGCAATTTTTGTAATTTGTTTCAAAAACACGGTAGCAAATAATGTCTAGTCAGCTCTTGGGCACCAGCATTTTTCTAGGATTCAGTGGGTTCTGCCACTGCCCAGGATTGCATTACCCAGCATTGTCTGGATGCTGTAGAAAAGAAATCAAAGGAAAAAGAGCCAAAAGAAACCTCATCACCAAGTCACTAGTAAAGTGGTTTGAAGCCTAATATAAAAATGTTGAAACTATGTGTTATTCAACCAAACCCTCTGAAGCAGAAGGCAGCCTGCAGAGATCAGTGGTGACCTTGTGTGATAGATTCAGCAGTCCCTGTTTCTTCTTCATGAGCAAACGTGTGTAAATATTGAAGCACTTGGTTAACCATATGAAGCCAATGATACCCGACTGCTGTATGCAGGAGAATAAACCTTACAAACCCAGGAAAATCAGTATTTGGCCAAGTAAGGCTTGCCTGGAAGCCACCACAATTCAGGATTTTGACCTGGATCAGGTGCAAAGGACAGAAGGATTAGCTGGTTTCTGCAGTTTGCCAAATCTTTTTCCACCCGTGCTCAGCCCACGCTCTGGGCTCAGGGCTCTGCCTGCCCCTGAAGTGGAGTGGCATCAACTGCAGCACTTGCTCAGCAGAAGCAAAAATTTTCAGGTCTCTGTAAAGTGATGTATTCCAACAGACAGACCCAGTACCAGAGATTGTCTCTGGTGATGTAGATGACTGCTGGTGAAAATCTGCTTACTGTCATCCTTCTCTCTCTACAGCCTCATCCCAGGCAGTAACACGGGGGTGAAACAAGCACCTGAACACCACCTCCCTCCACCTGGCCTCAGGTTTGTAGCACAGGGGTGCTGAACCCAGCAGAGCCACAGAGAAGCATGCGTCCTTGTCTCTTTAGATGGGGCTACTTCCTCCAGTCTGCCGCGCTAACAACGCTATTGGAAAATAATACTACAGGAAAACATGCTGTTTTCTAACAGGCTCGAAGACAAAGAAGGTGTTCAAGGTGAGATTCTGTAAAATCACTCTTTTCAAACACAGCAGTAAACTCTTCTCTCACTTGACGCTGAAATTCATCTTCAGTAGGTGACAGTCACAACAAACACTCAAGTGGGTAAGTGAAAGTTTCCTTCTGGCATAGGCTTTTTCAAGCACTTTTAAGACTGTAATGCAAACCAGGACATAAAGATAACAGGTCTAACACCATCCTAACTCTTCCTGAGCACTCAGTCCGCGGTTCCGCTCTTCAGGGCTGCTCTCTTAACATGCCTTCGCATTAGCTTGGCTTTCTAAAGTTAGGAATTATTGCTGCAGCTATTCAACATGCCAGCTTTGCAGCTGTGAACTCTAGCTGTACATTTGTTATTATACATTGTAAGAACTCATTGCTAAGAAATGTCTTAAACTCTTTGAAACACTTTTAAAAGCCTTACACACATGATTAAAAATACGCACAGATATTCATACATACTCTGTTCTCTAGAAGAGAGTACTTTCGAGGAAACAGTTATAACCTCACAGTTCACAGGAAAGAGCAATCATTTTCTTTTGTGCTGGAGCTGAAATGCTATGCAATATAAATACAGATGTCCAGGCAAACTCATTAAACTGTAGTCATAGCAAATGATGCAAGAAAATAAAAAAAAAAAATGAAGAACTTTTGCTGAAATTGATGGTGTTGCAACAAGAATTGATATTGATTACTTCACCATACTCAGCTTTAATTAGCTAGATCAACACTGACTGTTGTGAAAACAAGCAAGCAATTTGACCCAAGGAGTGTTTCTTTTAGAAAACAAAGCCGAACAATGACAAACCTTCTGGCAGACCAGATGGGGGCTAAATTCTAACCTGATCATGCTGACACAAATGAGGGATTTTGTAGGTTGTAACTGCATTCCAAACAAAAGCACATTTTTGGCTTAGCTGAACACATAAAATTCATTCTTCTTGTTGATTCTTGTAACCAAAGGCAGGTATGAATCAGTTCCCTTAAAAGAAGTCCCCAGAAGCCATGGTCCTCAATATGTCTTCCCAGATTAGCAAGGATGAATGACTGAGCAAATCTACAGAACACTTTGGATCCAGAAATTGTCTTTCTGCTAGGCTGAAAGATTTCAGATAATGTACAAAATCAAAACCCAAGTTCAAATCTACCTTCAGTTGATTTGCTAAATAAAACTACTAAATAATGCAGCAGAGTTAACTTGATTTTGAAATAAAATGGGATTTTTGTACGTTTGCATTTTTTGTAAAATATTCTGTAAATTATTACAGCATGGATGTAAATGGTGAATTACCTCCCACTTAAGCCATTAGAAAGTAGATACCTAAACATGATTCTCTCACTCCTTGATCCTAAATATTTAGGTACCCTGCATTTGTCTCTCAACCTAAGCTCAGAGTATTTGTACTAACTGAGCTGAATTTTTGCCTGGTAGTACTGCAGACAAATTTCAGGGAAGCATTGACACTGATGATGATACTGCTCTGTTACTTAGTTGTTTATGTTGTTAAAAGGTTAAGAATTGTAGAAGGGCAGGGAACTGCCAGTTTGCTCATCCACTTCATGCTCTCTAATATCATCATCATGTCCAAGAAACTGGGAACAGAGTGAAGGCACTGCAGAGGAATTTGGAGAGGTTTTATCAGCACGAAGGAAACAAGACAAAGAGTTTCAGAAATGGGGAAAATGTTTGACTTTCCATCCAAGTGTATGTGTGGTCACAAGACACCTAGGAGGTATCCTAGAGTGATTACTAGGAGAGGATATTTAGAGGCTGGAGTGTGACTGTCAGGACAGTGACAGAGCAGTATCCCACTGTGTGCAGCCATCCATTAGCAAGTGCCTAGGGTTGTCCCTGACAGGGGAAATCTCAAGTCTATAAAAACGTGCAATGCCCTGGCCACATAATCCTCGATTTTGTTTACAAATGAAAAATTAACATAGAAAGTAATGGGTGCAGAGAATTCCTTCATGTCAAAGAAAAGTGTTTATTTATTTCTTATCTACATACACATCCATTTTATTAGAATCTTTGAATAAAGGAAGATTAAGGTGCAACGTAAGGCTGATGGGGTGGAAAAGGGGTATATTCTCCTAGACATTTCATATTTCTCTGTGTAATTACAATCTGTTTAGGTACAAAGCCCAGTGCATGGTATCACACAGATGGGAGAGATGCTGATGTTCTGAGCAGAGGACCAATATTTAACAGACTTGCAGTAAGCAGTCTTGCTGACGACAGTGAAGAAACCTGACTGGTCAAAGCCTGTTTCAAACAGTAGCATTGCACCAGTTTCTGCTTTTGAAGCAGAAACAGCAAGAGCTGGTCTCTAAGAAATGTCTGTGAAACTATGCTTGTAAACTGCACATTGGCATCTTGGCAGTTGAATCTTCTCAGTGTCTCACAACTACTACTGGAAATGATACTCAAGGATGTTCAGGGCTCTTTTCATTTTTTTTAATCAAGAAACATTTTTTGTCCAGAGTATGAAAACATTAAAACTAGCATTTCATCTGCAAGTTGTTCCAAAACCACTCAGTTTCCAGGATTGCATGCTACTTTTCATATTATTTAGAAGTAGAATTTCTTCTGTATATTTGACCCTCAGTGCAATACCAGGTAACATCTGTGATGCTATGGGAAAATGAGCATTAAGCGATCCTCAGATATGCTGATGCAGCATTCAGTGCTGATGGTCTGTATGAAAAGTTCCATCAATTCTTTCCAGTTCCCTGATCCTAAGGACAGCAGGAGCTAATTCAGACCTTGGCTGAAATAATGCTGCCTGAGGCTGGTTCTAAGTTATACCAAAAACAAAAGTCTGAAGGATTAGCCAGGGCAGGGCGAGTGTGTCACTGTGATGGGCAGAGGCAGCAGAAGCTGGCACAGAGCTGGCCAGCAGTGCTGGGCAGGTGAGAACAGCTGAGTGCTTTCACCCCTTTGTTCCACTGCTTCGCAAATGAAGATGCAGAGAAGGGATGAACATTTAATGGCTCTCACAACTCTTCTTATCTGCTTCTTGTTTTCCCTCCTGGGCAAATCTTCCTGAAGTTTGAAAATGGGCTATGGATGTAGTTACCAAGCACATGTTGCCAAAAGTGTTAAGCAAGGCAATGTAGATGCTGTCAAAGTACAGGAATGGAAGTCCAGATTTTACAGATCTTTCATAGAAAACTGGCTTTTCAGATTGTTAGGATCCAAAATGGGATAAATTATGTGCTTTCATTATTAATTCCAAATTACTGGCAAAAGAATGGTGCACCTATGTAATTTCAAAGGGTGAACTATATTTCAATCCACCAATAAAACGTGACGCAATTTTAAAATATGCAACCAATCAAAATATCTGAAAACCTAGAATTTGAAATCCGATTCATCTTACATTTACAGTTCTGACGTGGCATACGTTGGGCTCTGTGTGTGACATATTGCTGAACATATACAGTAAAATCCATAATTCCACCTCAACTGCGTAGGACTTGTGGTCTGTTTTATACCACACATAAAATGCAATTGGGAAGGAATCCAAGATGGCTTGTATGGAAGTTACATCTAATCTGTTTCTCGCTGATTGTACTTCTATGTGATTCCTACTTGCTCAAACTTCAACAGCTGTCAGGGGAGGCTTGCACAAAGACTGCAGGATAGGAACTAAACGTGTAAACAATGACTAGTACAATCAGAAATACTAATTGACTACAACAGTTACTCCCTCAGGGTATGGCAAAGCCTCCTTTGGAGGCAGTGAAGCAGGGACAAGCCAGATGTTCTCATATGATAGCATTAGGCACCTTGAACTCTAGAACCTGCTTAGTCAGATGTAGGCTCTAAGTACCCTGTTTGTAGAATCCTGATCCTGTTTGCTCCCTGAAGCATGTCATACACATCTTCTCGGTGTTATTCAGCCGTAGGATTAAGATATTCTATGTGTGTGGTGTGGAATATGAGGAGGGTCCATGTGTTAGGCTGTGATGGAGAATGTGGTCCCAAGGCAAAGTAGGCTCAGCCCATACACTGATTGCTAGAAGTGTAAACCACATCCTGCAAGTACTTTGCTGTACATGTCCTCACCCACGGTGTGGATTTTCTAGAGATGTGACTATCAGTAGAAAAGTTTAGAAGATTCAAATGCAGCATTTCAACTCTGTAATAGGTTTCTGCATTTGTGTGCAGTTCTATTAAGGCCACAGTCACAGTAAAACAGAGGAAGTGAGTGACTTCAAAGGGTCAGTGCTATCACAAGTCTTGATGGTGCTTGGGAGTTGTCACAACTGCATCCAGCTCCTAGGTCTTCAACTGTAACCAGGCATACTCTTGACAAAGAAAGAGCCATGAACAGTTAGTTGTTTTTCCACACTGTATTGCTTACCAATTGGGTAGGATTCCTTTGGTCTGTGTTTGGTTTCTTCTCTAGGGAAGTCTACAGTAGCTTCACTACTGCTAACCATCAGCTGTCCTTCAACTCGTGGGTCTGAAGAGGAGATACCAAAAAAAAAAAAAAAAAAAGAATGGATGAAACTGAAAGTTACTGCAGCAGTTTTTCTAGATCACACCATCAACCACATGCTAGAGGGACCACCACAAAATGCTCTTACACACCTGAGAGAGACCTCCCTACCAGGGACCTTCTGACAGTCAGGAAGGGTGTCAGCAATGTGCCAAACACATCTCCCTCAGTGTACATTTTCACTGCAAAGCAGGAAAGGCAGTAAGGCAGCCACTTAAGCAAAATATCTAAAGTTGAGTCCCAAATGAATTTGAAGAGCTCCAAAGGCAAAGATAATGTTTTGACAATTCTGATCTTTTAAAATTTTGTGGGAGGATGGGAGAGAAAAATGGTGATGTAATTGTATCTTACCTTTCATTTAAATCAGCACTTACATTGTGCTCAGGTCCTAGTTTTGCATAACTCAAAGGTAGATTTAGACCCACAACTGGGCCTACAGTACTCAGCCACAATATAATGTAATTTGTGTGTCTAGAAAAAGACAGAAAAATCTATAAACATATTACCCAACTTTTCTGCATTGCAGATACAGTTGACAGTCATAGAAATAAAAAAAAAATAAAAAAAATAGTAAAAAACAACTTCAAGTGGGGCCATTCCTTTACATCAAGTGAACTTCAGCTTTCAGCGCTTAAGTGACAATACAGAATCCCTTTCTATTTGGATGAAGAAAGATGTTTTGATGATGTTCACTTCCTAGCTGACTTACTTTGCCTGCACTACATCAAGCCTTGCAAAGCACAGCAGTGTTTCTCACCTGTTCTGTTTCCGTGAGCTGGCCAGTACAGAGGACATGAATTCATTAGTCCGACAGGGGTGTAAAACAAAAAATGGTTGCCCAAGTAACGGGTGCTCCTAAGAGGGAAAATCAGTTCTTTTACTATGCAGGAAGAAAACAGAAAATATAATGTTTACACTTGAAATAGACAAAGCAGTGTCCACTTAATCCTTGATGTAATTTTTCTCAATTCATATTGTTTTTCTACTAGCAGTCGCTGACATATCAATACTTGAGAGCATATTCTCTTATCTAAAAAGAGAAATAAAAGCACCAAGCAGGCAATGCCACAGTTTAGTTCAAATGTAAAAATTTTCAAAAGCAGCTGGAGTAACAGTCTTGTCAAACAGGTGCTGAGAAATAAATGGAGTTTAATGTGGAGCTTGTGAGAGGAAGCAGGAAGGGAGGAAGAGCCCTCAGGGTGGCATATCCTCACATTAGGCTATTCTATGGGAAAAAAAAAAAGTATCCTGAAATGCAGTTGTCTGTCAAGAACCCAATCAAAACTGATCTATAGGGGGAAAAATAATAATGATTAAAAAAAACATATAGTGACAATTAAGTTTGCAGTCATACACACTCCCTACAACCTGCTAAGGCTTTGTGTGTTCCCTTCCACCCTCACACTGCACGAGGTGCTGTTGAAAACTCAATCTGATCCTGCACAAAGCTTTCACTTTCTTCTCCAACAGGCACTCAGACTAAGTCCGTGTTCTGACTGAATCAAACTTGCACTCCATGCAAAGCCCTAAGAATGATCTCATCTGCTCTTACATCAGTGGTCCCAAGAAATCAGCACACCTGCCTCACACACTGTGCCCTGGGGAAGTGATTTTCCTTTAATGCTGCTGAGGTCACTGCTACTGCTTCAGCACCAAAATAAACAAATCCTACCTCATCCCCACACTCAGGAAGGGCAAAAGCACTTTATACAGCACAGCAGGGAGCAGCTAGAGAGTGGTTCCAGACGAGAAAGATGCCCAACGTGGAAGGCTAGCACAGCCTGCTT
This sequence comes from Stictonetta naevosa, assembly GCA_011074415.1. Lineage (NCBI taxonomy): Eukaryota > Metazoa > Chordata > Aves > Anseriformes > Anatidae > Stictonetta > Stictonetta naevosa. The sequence goes on along the minus strand of CM021729.1, from coordinate 63,144,388 downwards.
GCAGACGAGCCCAGACTGCCGGAGCCAGAGCCTTGGCAGAGAATTACCATGAGGACTGGGTGTTTTATTCTGGGTAAAGGCCCTTTTCCTTAGCTGCACTTCTTGTGGTGGCTCTATTATTGTTGGCCAAGAAGAAACTATACTGATCTTATTCTCCCTTAATAATCCCTTGGTCCAGGCTGATATAATTGCAGCCAGAGTACCCTGGTTCTGTGACTGCGTTTTGTCTTAGGATTTAGCAAATTGCCTGCACTGAAGAGAGGAGGATCGTTAAATCTTCTTACAATACAGTAAAAACTCCTTTTCCACCCCCCTACTAACAAATGAAGACAAATCCTGGCCTGTCATCTTCAGCAAAGAGGACATATCCTATATCACAGTGTCTCTCACAGTTAAAGGACACATGGTTCTCATGCTAAAAACACACTCATAAAGATCAATCCTTTTGTGTCTAGGAGAACTTTTAAAAACTTCCAGAATCTTCACAACATACAGAAACAATGTTCAAAAAGCTGTGTTTTTACATTGCAGTGCAAACAGATAACTTACGCATGAATGCTACCATCTGCTGTTGGTAACAGAGAACTGATGCTGTTTTCCATTGAGAAAAACTAACAGTTTGAATAAAAGATCCATTCAAATTATCTGCTAGCTTAAATCATCTCAGATCTCTAAGCAATCCTAGAAAATACATAGGTTGTGCCAATGGTATTCCTCAAAGACAGTAAAAACAGATAGTTAACAGTATTTACAGAACTATTAAACCAAATCAAACAAAACAAAGTACATCAAGCAGCAAGTTGAGCAATTCCCTTACACGTAGAGTCTAAAGAGATAATACGCACTCCCAAATGCAGAAGATCTGCTGGAGTCTTAGCACTCCAAGAAAAGCATAAGGATGATTTCCAAAGCTAAATGTTCAGCCTGAAGTCAATCCCAACCATCCTGTGACCTGGTATTTCATCTTATCCTGCAGTTCTTGCTTGAGCAAACCACAAATGAATGACAGCCAATAGCAGCCAGGGATGATTTTTTAAATAGCTTATTAAATAGCTTATTCGTCTTTCTTGTTTTAGTTCTTCCTCTCCTTACAACACAATGGAGTGAGACTGAAAAAATTCCCAAACACTAACAACTACATGTCTGTATGAAAAAGCCAAGTATATTGCTCCCGGATTTTTCGAAAGTGTAACACACTTGATCCCATCTTTAGTGTCAAGTCAAGACTCCTGAGCATGTGACAGTGGTGAATTCCATTCAACTTCCAAACTCCCTGCAGTGTCTCTTCCACTCTTCTTGAACAGTGGAAAGGCACTTTATTCCCCTCCTGATCAAGCAGATGTAAAGGGAGAGGTTTTTGCTACATGACCCAGCCACCAGCTTCAGAGTTGATAGAAATACTCCGAGGACACTTGGTTTGGGTTAGTCAAACCCTCCTCCTTGCACTTCTGAAGCAACAGGAGTGCCAGAGCAGTGCAGATCTCACTGTAATCCACCTAATTTTGAATAGCAGCAATGAAGTGACCCAGGAGCTCATTAAAACTTGTGCTGCTTCTGGGCAAGGCTGTGGGCGTGGAATGTGCACTACAGCTGCCCATATCTGCACATTCTCAGAGAGCTGCTTTGGCTTCCACTTAGGCAAGCTGAGGACTGTCACTTATTTGTTTACCTCTAATCCTTGAAATTTAAGTATTACACAGATCCTTAGCAAAGAAAGTCCACAAATATGGTGTCAAGAAAATAGCTGTGTATAAAATGGGAATTTTTCAACAAGCTGATTGAATCTGCTTGTCTTTTTCACTTTAAATGAAAGGAATGAAACTGCAAGAATGTTATACTTTCAGAAACATTCAAAACCTGAAAGATAGGAATATGTCATGCTCTGTACGTCTGACAGGAAGAACACAAAAGCAGGAGAGATTAAAATAATTCCTGAGCCAAGCAGGAGTTTCTAAGAAGGGAAATGGCTGAGGCACAGAGGGAGAGTTGTTGAGCGACCAGGGAAAACATTCTGAGCGCATCAAATCTGATTCAGTCAAACCCTAAATTCCAGACCCTGCACCTAATGGCATCCCTATGAGGCTTAATGTATACTCAAGGTTAAATCACTGACACAGCAGCTCTGAGGAGCAAGTACCGGGCAGCTGCCAAAAAAAAAAAAAAAAACCCCAACAACGAAAGAGTTATCAAAGCTCTGAATGACTTCAGAATTGATATTGGGCTATAGAGCATTTTTATTGCCAGGTCACCAATTCAGATTTCAGCCCGAGCTTGCAGCAGCTAGAACTCATTATTGTATGACAGCTGTACATGCAATAGTCAGTCAAACCGGCATTAATTAGTGCCCTTGTTGGTCATCACTGCAGATGAGTCTAGAACTGAAGGCAGTGGCTTATATTGCCACCCCAGGGGTCTGCGCTGAGGTGTTCCATCAGAACAAGCAAGAAAGGTGCACTTCTGTCATTCATGGTATGCCCTGAGAGAGGACTACGAATTTGCAGTATGATGACTCCCAAGTCCTTCTCAAACACTATCCAAAGTGTATCTCATGAGAATGAAGGAGCTTGTGCTGCATCAGCTCCAGGAACCTGTTTAGTACCTGCCACAGTCATCTGTTGGAATAAAGATACTCCACAGGCAGTGAAATGTATCCTGGCAAAATGCTAGGATGACAATACTAGCTTTCAGCTAGCCTCATCTGTGCATCCCTTTTGGGAAAACCATGAAAAAAAAAAAAAAAAAAAGACCATTTTTGGTAGTAAAAAAGAGTCTCCTCATTCTTAATCGGTCATATAGCAATGCCTTTTACAGAGAAACGTGTGTGACTTTCAATTCAATTCTAGCAATTACTTGTTGGCATTGTACAGAAAGAACCCATTTACTGGTTGCTCTCAACTCTTCTGGACAGTAATGCTCATAGTTAATTTGAAATCAGCTGCTTTATTATCTTGTTGCCATCCCCACGCTGCCTCACAGTGCTGATCAGCACCCATCACACACCTGCACATCTCTTGAGCCTGACACAACTTTCATTGGAAATCAAGTTTTTACAGGCAGCACTAGCTCCAGTGAATATGAAAGCTCGAAATGTTGCTCCATGTACTTTCTGTAGGAAGACTTCTTTTTTAGGTGACATCAAGAATGACTTGAAAGGATGATCTGCACCAATTTCTGTACCTGTTGCCTCAACTTCTCTCACAAAACCACATAAGAGATGTGAAATGTTTCATTGGTAGTGTGATAATGAATTTAGTTCTGTTTAGGGATGCTACACAATACTGAACATGACTGAGGAGCCCAACAGTTCCCTGTATGTTAGCTGAGTCACTACAACCATCTGTGCAGGTGTGGTGAGCTCCCTCAGATGTGAGGACAAACTGGTGAGCTTAAACCTCTTTCACTGAGGTTTTTGTTAGTGTGCCTGAACCCTCAGCAACAACGACGACAAAAGGAATGCTGCAGGCTCCCAGAGGACCCAGAAACATTTCAGTTTAGCAGCCGCTTCTTCTGTGTGGCGCAAGAAGGCCTGTTTTCTTAAAGTCTGTCAGGGATGCCAATATTCAATCAACTGTCCTTCACCCGTTCTGCCCTCATTTACTGACGTAACTGGGCTGTCCTCGCAAGGCCGTGAGGTGTAAAGGGGTAAAACTAGCTTCATCTCCTATCCTGTGCACTGCCTGTAATGCAATGAAATGTTAGACATCAATATGAAAAGTGGCAAAAATTGGGTGGCTCCTCTATAATTGAATACAAAACTTCCATCAGGTTGGGTTATGTCAATTTACCTATCAGTGTGTGTAGGAAATACTATCCAAGTCAGATTTGAATTAAAAATAAACATTACTTCAGGTAACGGGTAATTGCCTGTAGGTAGCTGTGCTGTGCTCCACTCTTCTCTTTGCCAGCCAGCAGGTATTTTGTTGTCAGCACATCTCTCTTAACAGCACCATTTATCTTCTCTGTCATAACTGGGGCTTGTCTAGTAGAAATGGCTTCTGTTTTCTCCAGTGCTACATTAACCTGCCTTAGAGCATACATCATAACATTTATGGCCTCTCCATTTACGATAGTGCAAGGGATTTGTACCTAGAACTAACTCTGCACCGATCCAGTTTGCATGATGTTGTTTTACAAACATAATCATGGAGGGGTGTCAAAACTTTCATGCAGGATACTGCTACCAAACACCACATCCAGCATCTCCAGGTATTTTCCCAGCAGTGTTTGCAATCCCAGTCATCAGGTCAGAAAAAGAAGGTAGAACTAATAAATGATGACCTCCGTAATCTCTTCCATTCATGGAAATGGAAACAGTGATGCAATGAATAAAGGAGTTGCAGGCCCTTCCCTTTTCACCAACTTTTAACCCCACTTACTTAAATAAATGCCCACTGTTAAGTAAAAATCCTTCACACAGGGTTATGATGCTACAAGTATTTTATGTCCTTGAATTCACAACCTGCTTTTTCATTCCTTATTTTTTATATACACCAGTAGTAACTTACTTGTCAATAAAATCAAACTCTTCTTATTCAGAAAGACAGTAATAAAATTTTTCTTTTCAGATTGACTCTATGTCCCATGACCACAACAATAACTGCACATGTGGAACCCAAAGCACGTTGAACTTGAGGTCAAAGGAAGACTTTATGCTTCAATTATACACACGTTCCAGTTCGGGTGTAAAAGGCAAGTAACATTTTTATGAATGAGGGCTGGGGGACATTAAGCCTGAGCAGTGAAGTCAGATGAGCATATGCATGTTGTGATTACAAGGACCAGTAATGGTACTTGCAAAGGCAACAGGACAGCAACAGCTGTTACAAGAAATGTGTTCCAAACATCTCTCTCTCTCTGTTTCCTTCTTCTTACAAATTTTCCCCTAATAATGGAATTACTGCAACAGAACTCCATTATTATGGCACCGCTGTGTTGCAGAAGCAGCATTAAGGAATTTCAATTACACCAGGAATTTCTATCATCCCATTGGAAGGCACAGATCATAGTAATAAAGCTATTAGAATACTAACTGTGTAGGTGCTTCTCATTTCTACTGATGTGGGTCACAACATTTCTATTAATGCAGCCACTTCATAAAAACAGTATTTAAGAAATAGGACTGGTATTGGTTACAGAGAAGAGATAATCAAAAAAATCTTCAGATGGGGCAAAATGGCTGGTGAAAGGAATGTGCTTGCTGTGAAAGCTGTCAAATCCAAAAAGCATTTTAAAAACTCCTTGCATCTTAGTGGGCATGGGATAGAGTTTATTACCTGGGACAGGTGACATATTTAGTCACCTTGATTTCAATTTACAAACAGAAGTCAAGTCATCCTACTGATATAACTGAGGAAAGTTTCTATACCTTTGCAGTAAAACACAGAGAAGGACTCCCTTTGCTAAGCGTGCTGAGGATAAACCAGCCTACTTCTGTCTGTAGCAGGCACTGGAGAACGACTACAAAAGTGCAACTATTGCTGCTCTCCTGCATTTTCTTAGATAATCAAAATAAATCTGCAATGGTACTGAACTAGGGAAAATCTGAAGGGAGCCTGACAAAACAAAAAAGTGAAAGATGAAAAAAGCGAATTTCTGTAATTACTGAACCACTTTTTGGAGGAGAAGGCTACAGATGGGTTTTAACTCCTGCTCTTCTTTGGAGAGGGACAGTTACAGTTGCCCTTATGATTTAATGTGTGTGTTCCCTGTGTATTTCCAAAGGCATACTAACTTCAGCGACAAGTTTTTATTAATACTTTCATAACTGTGAACCCCACAGAGCCAAATAAGCTTTCTTCTTGCATCAAGTATGAAGTCCAAGTTGAAAAACCAATTAATCAAACTGCTGGAGTTTTTCTGAGGAAAATGGAGTTGCTTTGGCATATTCCACAACACAAATATATGAGAATACTTGATGCAGCCAGAATTTCTGTAAAATGAACCACATTTACCACTTTGTACCTGCTGTTCCAAATCCATCATGGCCAAGACGGTGGAAATGCTATTTCTGAAGAAACAAATTCTTCAGAGCACAAACTGCCACTGCTTTTTCCATAACGGACATCTTAAAACCCTGCTAATGACATGAAAGCTGGCTGATCACAGCCTGAATGCAGCCTTTTGTCTACAGTTTGCAATAAAATTGTTTTTTAATTTGGACAGAGCTCTAACCACCACGTTCCACGCACACATCACCTCTACATTGCTAACTTACTGCTACTAATGTTGACATCTTCAGCTTCTGCTGAATGTGACACCTGAACGTGTCTGTAGTCAAATGTCACAAAAACATCAATCTTGCTCTTCCATTTTTAAAGCTACCAGAAATAGGATGTGCATCCAAAACAGGAACGGTACCTCAATCCGAAATCTTTGAGAACAGCTTTGCTTTTCTTGTATAATGCACAGTGCAGGTTAGAAAGTCACAGACAAAGCCATTTACCCAGAAATAAAGTGTTTTCAAGGGCAACAGACAGAAATGTGTTTAATCAGAAGTTTCACTTTTATTTCCTTTACATCTTTGGGCTCTTCCTATTTCAGGTTTATTCAGAAGATAAATACATTTTCCATATAGTGGTTTCTGTAACTAGGACAGTGATAACAATGGAAAAGAATGTCATAAGATCTGACATGCATATGCACTTCTTGTGCAGAGCTTACTATTGTAACACCTTAATACTACAGAATAAAAAATAACATAAATAACTAGATAACCGAGACTTATTTCATATTTCATCCCTGAAATTGGTTCATCTGCCTTATTCCAGAATATTTACAGTTTTGAGAGGGTGGTAATCCTCTTTTGCAATTTACATATATATTTATTTTTCTAATGATTTAACATCTAACAGAATACATTTTAAAGGCATACCTAAGAAGTCACGTAGGATAAGCATAACGTTAAACAAGAATAGACAACACTGCTGCTACTTATATATAAAACCAGGTTTGAATTACTACATTTAAGAAAAAGTGGAATAAAGCACTAGGTGACGCTCAGACAAAGCTGTGTTTTTAAAGCCTAAACTTCTCAAAAGCATGTAACTTGCATTTAGGATTCTTTAAGAAAATTCTATAGTTAAAAATTGGCAGGTCCATAATTATATTGTCAAGAAATGGCATCTCAGCCATTTTTCCAAGAAAATAAACAGATGATTCTTCTTCCATGCTTGCCAAAATAAGATTAATTCAGTTGTCACCATTTTAGTTATGTAGCATATAGTCTTAATTAATTACTATTTGAAATCTGTTCTTAAGAGATTCATCTAAGGTGCAAAACTGAAAGATCCAACAAGCTGTATAAGTATGGAAAGATTTTGGGACAGATTTCCAACCCTGATTAAAAAATGCTGAGTTCAGAAAAAAAAAATCCAAAGTGGCATTTGATAAATGTGCCCCCAAAGGGTTCACTTTATAATCCCAGGAATTTCTGGACAAGAAGATATTGGGAAGAGAGATTTTCATTGGACTTTTGAGTTTGAAATACTGTAACTAGCAAATGAGATGGCATATATTCCTACCTCCTCTATACAGTTTATCAAGAAGGAAGTATGACTAATAGCTATAACGTTGTCAGAAGACAGACAATTACCACAAGGTAATGAATGGAAAGTAAATTTCTTCTGCAGCAGAGCAGTAGAACACTAATTTGACTATATCAAATATAAGAAGGCAATGAAGTGTCCGTAAAAGTGTGACTCAACCCTCATTCTGAGTTCAGGCCAAGGGAAGACTTTCTTTGTTCCTCATCTCTCCTTACAATTCTAGATGACTGTGATCCTCCATTTAAAGCACCCCACAGTGCATATTACTTGAAATACCATTTGTTGCACCAATACTCTGAATAACTACCTAAACTGCAAATTCTTATTCTTGCACAGACGCTTTAAGACCATCAATATTCTTGTTAATTTTCCTGATGATAGACTCAATATAAGGCTACAAACATTGTGCTGTGTAAAAGCCTGATCTGTCACAAGTTGCCCAAGATTCCTAAGGATCTTCATACACAGCATGGTAGAGTAAGTTTGAACTGGGATTACTTATCACCAGAAAAGTGAATGCTGACATAACAAAGGTGGACAACAGAAAATGACAAAAGGACCTGAAAGTCTCCTGCAAGGCCTTCTCAGAGATGCAGCTAAGTGCTTTGATAACAATGGTATTCAGAGTTTAAAAAAGACTCGGAACACGTCAGTGTCTGACAATGAATGAGTGAAACACTGAGCTCTCTTCTGAGAGCCCAAAAGTTTATGCAAGCTTGAACTTACCACTGCTGTAGAAGTCATAACTCCCATTCTGCTAGGGCATTTTGAGCAGTGTCTGCAACAGTGGCAGGTAGAAAGGTTCTTTTGGTAAAGCAAGAACCTGGCCTTTTCCTGTGGTTCGCTCCCCTTGTACTGCTCCAGCATGTTTGTTGTATTAGAGATGATGGAGGACACATTCACGCACGGTCATTTTGCATCCATTTATGGACAAGTGGTCTCATGAATTCATCTAAATGCTTTTGAACTGCTGATCTGTTAATCTGGATACCAAACTTCCATTTAAATGGCACTTTAAAAGCTTTTCTTATTAAAAAAATAAATAAATAAAATCTGCAGAAGGGCTTGACCAAGAGCTCTTATTGCAGAAAACAAAAAAGGAAATTGTTATAAAGTTTACAACAGTTTTGTGCCCACGACAGTTGTCTTTCATGTGGAGTTGAATTTGTGACATCTATGATATCCATTTCCCTCACACTGTGCAATCAATATTACTGTGTATTTCATTTTTTTCTTCATAGGAACATTCAGTAATGGGGAATATTCAGTAACCAGCTTCATACCAATAATGAATTGCTGGGTCCATACAGGTCTGCTGAAGGTCACTGCATGGGAAGACAGAAGAGCAACCCATCTCTGCCTACAATGAGCAATGCCAGACCAGGGAAGGAACACCCTATTTCATCTTCTCCCTAAAAATCTCTACTTGGGAGGCTCTGTGGAATCTCTCTTGCTAGAGAAATTGTCTGTAAAGGCAAATGCAATGTGTGGCACTGTCACATTTCTTTTTTCCTACAGAAGCAGAGAAGAATCAAGAGAATCAATACTATTACAGTGTAATTCATTCAATTAATTATGTATCAGTGTAGAAATATTAAAACTCCATTTCAGAATAACTGATCAATTCAAGTAACGATAACACTAGGACTTAAAAGTCTATCCTGAATGGTGCCCCAGAAATCAGCAAGGATCCTCCTACCAAGGAGGATTTTTATCTCCATATGAACATTACCCATTAAGCCTCTTCGCTTATTCTATACCCTTTAGTACTAGTCCACTGTTTGGTCTTTTTCTCCCATGAAATTAGTCAGACTAGGTTTATGCCCATAAAGTCTTACTGGGAGAAACATGACTCAGCTGTAGGGCAGCTATACATTATTAATCAATGCTTAGTTTTTAAATAAACCTTCTTGCTAGCTTGTACATTACTATTGTTTGTTTTCAACCACAGAAGTTCAATCTACCAGATAAAATTTTAGATTGAAATAAATATTCATCCAGCTTTTCCATTCTCAGATTCTTCCCTCTGAAACAGCCTTCCAATCCATGCTGGTAAGATTCCCTTTTCTCAGGAAGTTGTACTAATAATTTTCCAAAAATATTAGCAGGGGATCCATAGCAACTGTTGATATGAGTCAAAATGATTTAAGAGAGATCTTAGCAACCTTCTGTTAAGATATACTGTATACAGCCTCCCCCACTTAGCAAAATCCCACAATATGGCAAGAAAGATTTGTATGTCTAAGAATAGCTACCTACACACATTTTTCAAGATGACTGAGCCATAATGATTTAAATCCTCCCTACCACAGTTTCAGCAAGATGTGCCTCTACAACACTATATCAAAGTGTTCTGTTCAGAGTTTTGAATCTTTTTCCTTTTTTAAATCACACCATTAACATCCTTGACATTTTAGAAATAATGTTTATTGATTTTTCTGTTAACATTGCTATAAATTAACTGATGTAATGGACAGGATTATTGAAGTTCTATAAAGAATATGTCTTTCAGATTCTTAACTACATATTGAAAAAGCACAGACTCTGGAAAAATACTGCAGTTCTGTGCTGTTCCTGGGAAGTTTTCATTTGGATGATTACTTTTTATGTGACAGAATGGACATATAACAGAGATGATATTACAACTACCTCCTAAGTACCAAATGACAGGAGAAAAGCACCTGTTTTAGATGAAATTGAGAAGTAAACAATAGTAACAAATCAGACATAGGAAAATTCCTTATCACTTGCTGTTCTGAAATTTAAAATCTGTGGGACAGGGTTGCTAATATTCCCTTTTGTGGTAGAAGTGTTATTAGTAAATGCAAATAGCTTTCTTCATCATTGGGGATGAGAATTGATAAAAGGGCTGAATAGACTGAACCTGAAGACGCATGAACAGTGCAGAAGGAAAACAGCACAATCATCTTCAGTCTCATTCGATTAGCATTGGTGTCAACAGACCACACCTTTCTATTTTAAGGGTAACACAAGGTGAGCCTTTAAGCTAAGACTTGTAACAGTGTGCAGGATCTTTTAACAGACTACCACATAGACAACAATGATCTACCATATTTAGGAATTTAATATATCCCTGAAATTTAAGACTTGCAACTGTCCTCACAAACTACTGCATTGAGAGTCAGAATCAGAATGTCTGATGTCTTTTTCAGAATGCTCTGAATGTCTCTTTTTTTTTTTTTTTTTTTTTCTGGGGTGACAGCAAAGCACTAAAAGAACCAAAACACCAACCTATTGTCAACCAAAACAGAACTGACATACCATACATGAACTTTGTCCGCTCCCATGGTTAGAAGGAGTGCCCTGCAGGCAGAGCCCTAATTCACATTTTGGTAATAGAAGTATCTGGGTCTGAAGAGGTTTTGGTAAAACCTGATAAGGGGGAGGGAATGAGCAAGGCAGCATGTGCTCTGTTAACTTCCATGATCCTTCAGAGTCCTGACTCACAGATTAGTTTTTTTAGACTGTTTCTACAGAACCTTCAAGTCACCAAGCCTTCATTCTTGTTTTATTGGGCAGTTTTTCAACTGCTGAGACTCATGTAATAATGCAATTCGATTTCTGTCCTTGGATGTTTGATTTTACATTCCTTCATTGCTAAGCATTGATTAAGCCTTAGCAGATATACTTGATTGTGTTTATGACTTTGTTTTCTCAGAGCAAGGTCAGGGTTTATGATAACATGCCACTTATAAAAAACAGAATTTTTGGTGATACTTGTTTCCTGACTGTGATCAGGTTTATTCTCCAACTTTTAAAACGATCATGTTAGTTTGCTTTAAAACAGAAAAAAGTAACTGAGACATGGACTGGCACAAATGAGCAGAAGCAAAAATGGACCTGGGCACATATGTTCAGGGATTTATATCCAAAATTCTCTAAAATTCTCACTTTGCTTCCTCCTAGCCTTTGGAAGACCTGTTTCGCAGAGTGCTAAGTCCCTCCTCACAGAAGAAGAAAACATTTTTGTGCTACTTGCCATGGGCATAAACAACTGTATCTGGAGAAGATAAACGTCTGGCCAACACCCCAAAATGAATCCCATAGCCTTCACACAGCATGCCTACCAAACCTGATGTTGTACAAAACATACCAAGAAGAAAGAAGAGATGGTCATTATACCCTACTTTACTCTACAAGCAAGTAAAGAATTCATCTGAGACATGAGACCTAGATTCAGCTTTCTTTTCTTCTTGATTTATAGTAAAGCTCTTAACTTCATAGAAAGTTAGCCATATCACTGTACCACTGAGCTGCTTTTTGGAGGTGGAAACATTTCACTTCTCCCTGCCAAAGTTGTTCTGTGCACATTTTTATAAACACTCCCCAGGACAAAGACAGGATGAAAATGGCTAGTGCCTTCACCCATTGTCCAAACCAATAAATATTCTACTATTTTGTAATAACTTTTGGAAGGTGCCTGGAAAATAAAGGGGTCTTCTTAGTTTACCTTTTAATAGGTAACTATATGCATCATCAGGCCATAATTTTGAAAAGCAGGTATGTAAAAATTAGAGGACAAAATCTGCTATTCACAGGCACTCAGGTACTTAATACTCTGTATTGCCAACTTCTACAAGAAGAACCAAATACCATGTAATTTCAAGACAGAAGCTCTAGCTATACACACAGAGTTATGTTTAACTGCTGCACATCTCCCATTCATGCTGGAGAAGATTTCCAAAATGACAACAGTTAAAATATAGCCTTTACAGATAAACTGAAAAACTGAAACTTTGTTTTAAATTCCTGGTTGTTAAATAATGTACTACCCTGTCGTAAAATATGCTCACTTTAAGAATAAGATTTCTCCACCTTTGTTTCAGTTCTATTCTCTGTTCTCTGCTGTTTGTTTTGGATCCTTTCTCCTGTTCTTGTGGTCTTTTTTTCAAATTGTCTCATCATTTAGCATTTCACCATGGCACGTTTGGAATTCTGCTGATTTACTATGTCTCTGATATATCATACCTGGATTTTAATGCAGTGAACCTGCTGTTCATTTACACGAAGAAGGACCATTATGTTGGAGCTTTTTTACACAGTACCAGTACGTATCTACCTAAAACTGTACTGGCTTCTCTGCTAAATATCAGGGCATATGTGAGAGAACCGTGTCTCTCTTGCTGCCATCCATTATCACAATGATTTATTTCATCATTCATTTGTATAGGCTTTTATTCCCATTTACCGTAAATTTCTTTTAGCTGGATACTTTTGCTTGGAGGTTTTGGAGAACGCTCCTGGGTAACTTTTTTTCCTGTTATTAATTGAAACCTCTCCAGTGTTATTTTTACATTCATCCTATTTGCAGGACTCGGGAAGTGATTGTCCCTCTGTTCTTGGCTCTAGTGAGGCCACACATCGAGTACTGTGTTCAGCTTTGGGCCCCTCACTACAAGAATAACATTGAGGTGCTCGAGGATGTCCAGAGAAGGGCAACAAAACTGGTGAAGAGCCTGGAGCACAAGTCCTGTGAGGAGTGGCTGAGGGAACTGGGGTTGTTTAGTCTGGAGAAGAGGAGGCTCAGGGGAGACCTTATTGCTCTCTACAGCTACCTGGAAGGAGCTCGTAGCAAGATGGGGATCGAGCTCTTCTTCCAAGCACCCAGTGGTAAGACAAGGGGAAACAGCCTCAAGTTGCATCAGGGGAGGTTTAGTTTGGATTTTAGGGTAAATTTCTTTACTGAAAGAGTTGTGTGGCATTGGAATAGCCTGCCCAGGAAAGTGGTTGAGTCCCTGGAGGTCTACAAGAAACATGTAGATGTAGAACTTAGTAGCATGGTTTAATGGTGGACTTGTCCATATTAGGTTAAACATTAGACTAGATGATCTTAGAGGTCTTTTCCAACATGAATGATTCTATGACACATGACATTTCTGTCTTCCTTTGCAAACATCTACATTTCTTATTTGTTCTGAAGGCCAATACATAACTAGCTTAGGAAGTACGTTTAAAAAGTCAGGAAAAAAACAGGGCTGGCAGTCTGAGGTGCCCAGAAGGTCCCCTAGGACAGTGACAAGGCAGATGTGGGGCTGGGATTCCATCCTAATTCATGCTGAATAGGACAAACCAGCTGAGGGACAACTGAGGAAAGCTCTATTTGTTTGCATTTCAGGAAAGTTACAACAGGCACTCAGAAAGGAGCTTCTTAGAAAGAGTACATTTCTAACATACACTAATTCAAAAATGCAAAGCAACATTCTTTCAGAATACGTAGAGAGTAATAGCTAATACAGGATATCCTCAAAAGAATCTACCAAATTACAAGAAAGATATTCAGGACACAAACATGCCATGTCTGCAACTCCATTTCTGACTCTTCAAAAAGAAGCTAAAATCACAGTTGGCAACAATTCTGAAATGCAACAGTAATCCATAAATACTCCTTAATTTTCCTGTCATTGCAGAATTAAGCTACTTCCAGCTAACACAGATCTTACCAGGTGTGCTAAATTGATGTCATTATAAGCCATCAGGAAATACCCACAGAGACCTGTAGCAACATTTAGAAGTTTTGTTAAACAGCTGTGTGTTATAATTGATTTGTATTATTTAAAATAGCTAAAGCAAGTTATCTCCGGATGTAGAAAAGGGATGACTGAAGACTCCAGGGAGATTTAACTCACAAGAAAGCCAATCACAGGAACTTCATTTGAGCATTTTAAGATTATTACTAGAGGAAGTGCAATTAAATCATCACCATTTATCAATTATCATTATAAAATACTATGCAACCTTATCACACTAATTTATTTATGAGAAGGTAACTAGTTGGCTTCTGCTTACTGCAGTAAAAATAATCTAGTCGGTAAAAATATCTGAAGACACTTTCTCTGAAAATGAATATGCCTTTCAAATAATAATCAAAGGTAACAAAAAAAGTTCAAAGTTTTATCTAAAACTTGTTTTCAATTATATTGGTGATATAATTCCCAAATAGTTAACTCTTAGGAGCTCATGCAATGTTTCAGTTCCTGATCTCTGCCACATTTTGCCATTTAGAGTGTAAGACAAAATATAGTTGTATTACAACTGTATGCTGGCATGCTATAGACGTTTCATAAAACACATAGAATGTAAGTCCCAAATGCTTGGTTGAACATCCTGGATCTGTGATTTAAAAACGGCAGTAAGAATCTTTTTCCTAATCTGCCAACTCTTGAATTGAAGTCCAAAATCAGCCTTTGTTAAAAGGTAAGTAAAGTTATCCTTCGACAGTTGTTTGCTCATTTTTTTTTTCCCCAGTGGTGAATTGCTTGTACATGTTTTGCTCTGTTTTGGAGCAAAATCCTGAACCTTCTCTCTCTGCTGTTCACATGTAATGAGAGTTCAAGCCTGTTTTGGTGAGTTTGCCCAGTGATCTGTGTCCCTGAAGGCAAAGCCTAACCCACATAGCAAAACTGGTCAGCAGAAATGCAGGAGAAAAAAAAAAAACAAAAAAACTTGGTATTTCAGTTCAGAACCCTGACCAACTTGAGGGCAAAAAACACTTTTTCTTGCAGACCTAACTCCCGTTTTGATCTGAGCCTTGCAGGCTATTGCTTACTGTAAGTTTTCATTATCTTTTGTAATTCCTTTGAGAATGCTCTGATCTTTACTGCTGTTTTCTATTTGATCTGGCATGTGTATCTCTCAATTTACAAGGGGAAGTGTTTGTTATACCAGCAGTTGTTGGCACTTAAAATACAAAACTGTTGGCACTGTTAATTGTGCTGGTGCTTTGCCTCCCCTCTGACTCAGCCAGAAATGTACACACAAAACCATGCACTCCCTTTGTCTTCTTATCACCTGACTGGATGACCATAAGCCAGTGCATCCTCACTGCCCGGTGCCTTTGTGCTTTCATCTAAAATTAAAACTGTAGACCTCTTAAAGCTGCTTTCCCAGAGGCTCTCTCTCACAGCCATGTGGGAAAGTACATTTTCAATCCACGAATGCAGCTGGGGCCTTTGGACCCGGTTCAATACTGACGCGAAGCAGGCTAACCTCACTCAAGTCAGCAGAATTCAACAGCTTTAAGCCACAGGTACATGGTCTTCAGGGAAATGATGTACATACAAAAGGCATAGGGAAAAAAAAAAAAAAAAAAAAAAGTAATGTAATTCCAAATCATTCATGGAACTGCTGGAGGATCTTACCTTCTCTAGCTTCTACCTGTTCCAGTATTATGCTATCAGCCTGAGGCACAATCTGCAGTATTCTGGGAAAAGCAGTTTAACTGAGTCTGCAATGACTTATTTAATGGAATATCACCTCGATGTTATGTCCAGTAGTGTTTTGCTGCTGTAACTCTGCTAATTTCTACAAAAGGTTTTTCTTTTTATCTCAGTTTCTGTCACTGGACTCATGGGCTGAACCACTTCTGGAAAGGTGCCACAAAGACAAGAGGCTCAGCACACCTCACATTTTACCAACATAAAACCTGTTCCTGCAAGCCCCTGCGTGCATGTATCTCACATGCTTACTTCCCTAGTTAAAAAGATGCAGGCCAGTTTTACTTTACCGTTCCTTAGGAGGCAAAAGTAATCTCCAGGTGGGAGTGACCTGCTTTTCCTTTTGGCTTCCAACACTCTGATTTTACACATTTCAGACATATTCTTTACGCTTTGTTCTCAGTAGTACTGCATTATGATTTATTACCTACACTATGCTGTGGGTTTTTGCAGTGCTTTGCAGACAAATAGAAAGAGACAGTGCTTTCTACAGAGGAGCGTGAATGTGGCTTCAGGCCACAGTACAATGTGTAGAAGTGTAGAGAAGGCGTAACACCTCTGGAGTGCAGATAGCAGACTCTCCTATACATTTTTGCAGGTGGGACTGTAAGCTATCCACAAGCCAGAACAGCTCATCTGGGAAATACCTGAGATGTCAGCCCCAAAGGATTCCTAGCATCTGACTGTAGTTAAGAGTTACTGGTCTGTACCAGCAATAGATTTTCAAATGGATTGAAAGCAAAGTTAATTGAATCCTCTGCCTTTCTATGCAGAAACGGTCATGATTTAGCTCTGAATCTTAAACTTGAGCTATGAATCACAAAACTTTACAATCTGAACTACAAAGCTTTCTTGTGCAGAAAGGGAGTTATCAGCTAATATATTATTTTATTAAATCTAATTTTCTCATCTTCATTCTGCAGAAGACAACCCAGATAATTAATACTTTATTTAAAAACATCTATTATGAGAGAATCTGCAAACTCACAATTAGAATTCAGAAATGCACAACAAACATCTGAAAACCAATGCCTGTTAGGTTCTCAGGGAGCTATTATAATACAAACAATAGTCTGTGGCTGAAAAAACATCAACGTTGCTTGTGTTCCCATGATTGAGTGCCATTTACAAATAGGCATCCTGTAATCAAGTTGTATTAGTTGAATTATGGAAACACCTGTAGACCTCAGTTGAGGTTATATTCCTGTTGCACCAGCTGCTCTCATAAGAGACCTGTGTACCTGGAAGCAGCTAAGATCAAGAAGTCAGTGATGGAAGCAGGGAAAGAAAAGAGACATTGGTATCTTCCTCTGATGATAAAAACCTCACACCTGGAGAGTTTCCACTCTTTGTCCAAACTTGCACTGGAGGTCTGGAGCTGAGGGAAGTACCCACAGTGCACAGCTCAGCTCTGAGCCACATCTCACTCTTCCTGTGCAGAAGACTGTTTTCAAGACAGCCACCATCACAACTCTATGATTAGGACATAAATTGCTGAAATAATCTAGTGACTTTAAGACCACTTCAAATAAAAGTGATTTGAATACCTCTAAAACAAGGCACTGATAACAGAGTTTACTAATCTGTTTCCTCTTGTAAAACATGGTGTTCATTAACCACTGATTCTTAAGTACATTAGTCAGTAACAACATATTATTTGATTGAGAGACTAATTTTCTCTCCTTCAATTCTTGGGATTGCAAGTCTATTTAAAATTGAAAATTACACAGTCTTTTTGGTAATTTGATTAACAGACAATCTGGGAAATATTACACTACTATATTTTTACATAAGTAAGTAAGTCTATCTTTATATTTACCAGAATCCACAATTACTTAGAAACTATCAGTTTGCAGGACTGGCTTTTGAAAAGGATTTTAAATGAGAGGTATTGTCACAATAAGTCTTACGTGGTGAACATCTATGTATTCTTCAAAATCCAGGTCTGAAACTGTTGTTGGTAACTGGCTCAACAGCACCTTGGTAAGACTTCTATATATTTTATTTGTGTCCGGGAGAGAAATAAGGCCATTGAGGATTTGGGCATATATTGCATCCATCAATTTTGTAAAGGACCAGTGGCTTCTCACCTGCTGTGTAATAGTGTCCCAGGGCCCCTCCAGCAGACGAGCCTGGTAGCACACATGAACACTCTTCCATATTTCATCCAAAGTTAGAGGTCTTCCATCTGTGGTAGAGGGGAGGGGGAAAAGCACCCACAGTCAAAGCTCTTAAGCAGGCTATATCTTTAATAAAGAAACAGTAAATCTGAAAATACTGATTATCTGCAGACAGATGGAAAAAACAGCAGAATGTCACTGAGCCGCTTCTGGCCTCAAAACTCCAGAACAGTAATGCTCACATCCTAACTGGATGTGTGTATAAAACTAGCCCAAATTCTCAAAACTATCCTATACTTCTCCATCACCTGAAAGGAACAACTCACTTTCCTGGTTGCAAGTTGTAAAGTTAAACTAACTTTGTAAAATAATGCTTGAGTAAGAGAGAGATTAAAAACCACAGAATAGTATCGTTAACAGTTATTTCATGTAAATACATGTAATTCATAGTGAGAGAATGGAAAAAATGCAAGGAACAAAATTATGCAGCCAAAAGTTCACTGCCCTTTGGTAACTTAGAGGAGGGTTTTTTTTTTTTTTCCTTGAGACGTATTTTGAGACATTTGAGACATTAAGACTTTTTTTTTCTTAAGCCACATTGTCACAGCACGTTTCAGTGGTGATGTTAGAATTATGCCAAGATATTACCACTTTGAAAATAATCCTGTCAATTTTTTCTGAATATTTGTTTTTGACAAATAGCAATAGGATATTTTGATATACTTTCAATAAGTTGCTTCATCTTAGCATCTATTAGGTGTCAGAGACCATTATCCTGTGATAACTAGTTTTATTCTACTGACATTTTCATGTCTGTAAAATGAACAAGATTTATTCATCCAATTAACATTTGAATGCCATGTTTAGATGTAAGTTAAAAACAGCTGCCTACATTCTCTGTTTTATCTTATCTTGTGTGCATTGAAAAAACTGCACCAAGTTCTGCCCTTACTTAAGCACCATATAACAGAAGCATTAAGATGTGCGGCAAATGAAGTATCTGTGAAGGCAACAGAATATTAAGTAGATATGCTATGTCATCCTCAGGAACATGAGAGTTGCTAGACCTGCATCCCCCCTGTCCTGTGATGGCAGATAAAGTTGTTCTGGCGATAGTCTAACACTTGCTAAGAAATTTGTTACTAGAGAGTGAGTGAAGTTTAGAAGGAAATATTTATGTTCAGATCATCTGTGTACAAACAATACAAAATACCACAGATACTTGCAATTTTCTGTTTTCTATACAACCTGCAAAGGCAATTCAGAGTGAGTGTAAATGCAAAATCTAAAACAACATACATTCAAGCAAAAAAAATGATTTAACACTCTAGATTTTACATCTTTGTGAATTTTTATAGCAACACTCAAGCAAATG
Source organism: Stictonetta naevosa (assembly GCA_011074415.1). Taxonomy (NCBI): domain Eukaryota; kingdom Metazoa; phylum Chordata; class Aves; order Anseriformes; family Anatidae; genus Stictonetta; species Stictonetta naevosa. The sequence goes on along the minus strand of CM021729.1, from coordinate 63,125,115 downwards.
GAGATAGAATGGATTACTCTGACTCTAACCATCTCATTTATAGAAATTATCAAATATAGGATCAAGGATTAATCACATAGTTAAAAATTATCTGAGTTTTGCCTTTACCTCATTTGTCTTATTACTGCGTGTATGAAAAGCAGCATACCATCCATTGTATTTCAGTATAAAATTGTTTTCATTTCAGATAAAAATACATATAAACTAAAACCAAAAGTTTTACATCACACTAGAGTGAGATCACAGTCAGTAATACACTTCAGTAGTTAATATAAACTAATTGCAGTGTTTCACATAGGAACAAAAATTGATCTGGGCATTCTGATCAGGCACTTACATATTGAAATATTCTTGGATTTAAGCCTCCCTACATTTTGAAAATTCTGCACAGTTATATTTCACTAAGCTTTAAATGAGTCATTTTTTTTTTTGCTGTAGTTTTGTTTTTAGTGAGTAAGACTTCATACATACTCCCAAGTATTGTATTCCTATAAATTCTCATCTAATTGACTAGCTCAGTTTCCTAGAAGATGGGAAGACAGATACGGCAGGAAATAATAACTTATCAATACTTAAAATGGACATGAGATTTAGCTTCACAGTTGGGAACTGTAAGACCCTTGCAAAAAGACATGTGATTAATGGGCAGTTTTCCCCTTGCCTTTTGCAGGATGAAGACCTCAAAGTCTGTCGTTTTCCCTCTGAATGAAACAAAATAAACAAAACTAAACTAAATAAAATAAAAGCTACACTAAGATCTCAAATGACTGATAGAAGTACTAGTCTGTTAGATAGCAGCTGGAAGTGAAGCAGAGTTTGGAGTTTTTGTAGTCTGCTTTGGTTTTCCTCCTGTTTCTTTATCAAAAGATAAGTATGGATGATAAAACTCATCTCAGGTAATATGACTGGAGGTGTGTTATGTGTTTTAAATGTCCTCATTCATGTGTTTTTGTTTACTTCTTTATCATATAATCACAGAATGGTTTGGGTTGTAAAGGAACTTAAAGATTAACTAGTTACAACCTCCTGCCATGGGCAGGGACACCTCCCACCAGACGAGGTTGCCCAAAGTCCCATCCAACCTGGACTGGAACACTGCCAGGAATGGGACATCCACAACTTCTCTGGGCACACTGGTCCAGAGCCTCACCACCTTCAGAATAAATAATTTCTTCCTCATATGCAATCTAAATATATTCTCTGCTAGCTTAAAGCCATTTTCCCTTGCCCTACCCCTACACCCCCTGACACAGAGTCCCTCCTCAGCTTTCCTGTAGCCCCCTTCAGGCACTGGCAGGCTGCTGTGAGGTCTCTCCGGGGCCTTCTCTAGGCTGAACAACCCCAACTTCCTCAGCCTGTCTTCACAGCAGACTTGCTCCAGCCCCCTGAGCATCCTTGTGGCCCTCCCCTTGACTCGCATTAACAGGTCCCTGACCTTCTTGTGCCGGGGTCCCAGAGCTGAGCACAGGCTCCACTACAGCAGGGCAGAAGGGAACAATCCCCTCCCTCGCCCTGCTGGCCACACTGCTTTTGGTGCAGCCCTGGGTACGGCTGGTTTTCTGGGCTGCAAGCACACATTGAATCATTTAGGTCGATATAACTGAAGCCATGTTAATCCCAATCTCCTAGCTTGGCACAAAACACGCTTCTGTATTCTTTGGGCACTTTCAGACCACTTTTTTCCAGGGCTGCCAGCATTCATGTGTTTAGCAGCCCCATTACACATCCCTGCAACCCACTGAGACCTCCCGCATTCAGCTGGGCTGACAGAGCGGCCTGTAATTGTTGCTGCTAGCAACAAGGGGCCACGGCGGCACCCGCTGAGCCAAGCAGCCGCTCTGCGTCTTGTCGCGCCGCTTCCTGTCACGTAGCTGAGCTCCCCACGTACAGCCAGAAAAAGAAGGCGACGGCAGCAGCGAGCAAAGAGAAGTGGCAGGAGAGGAAGGCGCAGGCATCAGTTTCACCCTACAATGTATTTATCCACCATCCACACAGGGTGACGCAGATGCTGAGGTGCCTGCAGCTCATCTCAAGCCCTGTCCCAGGTATAGCTGGGAGCAGGTGTGTTGACAGACGAAAAAATTTGTGGTTATATGCATGCTTTGTATAATTCACCTCATTAAATAATCACGCCAATTGCCACAGAGAGTAAAAGGAAATTTCTACCACACAGCAGTCGGTATCTGCCTGTGGGTCATGCCAGATTTACCGTACCCTTGACAGGCCACAAGCCTGGCACACAACACATTATCCACTCATCAGTGCCAGGACTAAATTCAGACTCTGATGCAACAAGAAGGGACAAAAGAGCCTGGGAGACAACCAGGTGAGATATTTCTTAAGATAAAAGAAGCTGACGGATAAGAGTCAAGAACTCCTAAATATTGGTTCTGCTTCTGCCGCTCACTAACTATGGGCTTGAATCAATCAGTTCACCTGCCTTAACAGTCAGCCAAGAATAACTACAGTATTCCTATCAGAAACTCTGATTTTTATTATTTAAACTGCCTTGATAGTAACAAACACTTCTTCAAAAGGCTTGTTGAAGGTCCAGTTGGGGATAACTTGTTTTTATCACCAGAAGTAAGAAATAGTTAAAAAGCAGATTTTCTTTTAACAAAATTTTGTATATGTCCAAAACCATGATACAGCCCTTTCTCATAGAACAAGGTCTTAAGAAGAGACATTTTTCTGAGAAAAGAGTGTGCTTTTGACTTCAGAGTGTAAGTCTGATTTCTGGAAAGTGTGTCCATCAGGCCCAGTACTGTTATGAATACAGAAAGTCATGCCTTCAGGGTTGGAGGAAGTCAAATTATCTTCCAAGCTGTCTCTCTCTAACCACTGATTAGCATGCCTTTTATTGGCAGGGATCTATTTGTATTGTCAGAAAGCTAAACATATTTTGAGCAGCTCAACTTGAAAACCCCTTTCTTCACTCTTTTCTAGGTGAGCTGGGGTGCAGTCTGTGTTGACTCCCGATACTCCTGCTCTTTCTTTTTGGTGCTTAGTCAGTATTCATGAATCTTCCTCTACCTCTGCAGGAAAAAGAAGCAGCAAAGTGTGAGACAAGCCTTTCTTTTCTTGACATACGGGGTGTTTCCTGAACGATACTTGTGTCTACCTGTGATTTTGTTGCTGCTACCTCACTGTCAATGCAAGAGGTGTTTTCATGTATGTCTTTAGCTGATGACAATTCAGGAAAAAACTGAAGTTCCTTCACAGCTTAAAGATGAAGAAAAGAGGAAATACTCTGCTGATTAAAGAAAGCTTACTGGACCTAGCCCAGCCCATCTGGCTGATGCCAGCACTGAAGGGGAAGGCTAATTGCCTACACCATCTGTCTCTAAGAGGGCTAATTGCTGACATCAGATCTCAGCAAGGGGTTCATGCATTTCTTCAGCTACCTATTTGGTAATCTTGGAAGCCAGAAAAAGAAAGAAGGGTTCCTGCTTTTCAAAGGTATGGCATACATAAGACTAATATTGGAGAAAGGACACCTAGTTCTCTGACACTCTGCAATACTGAAGACCACTGTCTGGACTTCAGAAGGTCTGAATTTAGGAATATATGCCACATGGGAAGTATCGTAAACTGGCGAAAAATGTTTCTTAGATGTATATATGTATCCCAAAAATATCTTCTTGTATCCTGTAATGTTCCCAAGCATCTTTCCAAACAGTCATCGCATTTAATCATTTTCATCTGAAGTATTTGTCCTTGCACAGAACAAAATCTTCCCTGTAAATCTATCCCCAGAGACTACCAAAAAGTTTAGATGTCTTTCAAAATGTTTTAGTCCTATTGCAATTAAAATGTCAAGCCATTACCTTGTTACTACCTTACATACCAAACTTCTTCTGACAAAAAAGAAAAAAGAGGTTTAAAGATGAATTCCAGAAAATAACTCATCCAATTTAAACAGCAGCAAGGATAAGGTTACAATCCAGCTTTTGTCTTTCTGGTGGAAGGACTGACCTGCAATGTATAAGCACAACTGCTAGCAGAAAGGAGTGAAAACCAGATGTCCTCACTGACACAAGCTCCTGAAGATGCTTACCCTGCTGGAGAGGATGGGAAAAACACAACAACCCTTTCAGAAGCCTTTTTCCTAGGAGGAACTGCTGGAGACAAGCAGTCAGTGAAAAATGGACTTACATATAGAGGGAGAAAGGATGGATTTAATTGTTCTAGAAAAGTTTTTAGAGTCTATTTGGAATAGTGCAGATTTGGACAGGCTGGCACCGGTTGCTATCATAACATACAAAGTGAGGAAGTAAATTGCATTGCAAAACAAGCAAAACTACTTAGTCAGGTTGAACAGAAGAATTATTATTTCCGAGGCAGGCCTCGAGTTATAATGGCCACTTAACATACTGCCTGAGAGGAAGCAGAGTTTTAAATTCAACCTCCATGCCTTGCTGCTGGGGAAGACAAAACAGGGCAGGCCTGTGGAAACACTGGAAGGATTATAGCTCACCTTCACCTCTTGCAACATGCTCTAATTAACATGAGGATCAGTATGGACAGGATTCAGAGAGAACCATGAGCAGCTCGCAAGAGACTTGTGAAGAACCTATTTTGTTAGTTAATCTGAAAACAATAGTAGGAATTTAGAATGAGAAATCGATGCAGGTCTCAGAAGAAGATTCTTCCTTGAAAATTTCAGATAAGGAATGCAGTGAGTATTTCTAGTTGTCTGAGAAACAAGGTGAGGAGCCTATCACAGGAAGACTATGACTTTTCTCAGGAAAAAATCTCAGGGCTTTACCTAGAATTTCCTTCATACTAGGCTCAGGGCAAGACAAAAGATATTTCTCTGAGAGAGCTCAGGTGATTGTGATTGACTGATGTATGCATGTTTCTGAGAAACCCCATGTTGGTGCCTTCAGATAGCACTGCATAGGCAGGTAAATTATTTGCTGTGATGACAGATTTTGCTGTTTTCAAAAATAAACTATCCAGAACTAAAATCAGAGAATAATAGCTGAAAATATTCTTGGAGAAGTACTTATTGCCAGTATTTTGTATCCTTCTCTCTTCCAGAGTCAGAGAATGTTGTATGTTAAAAGAAGCATTAAATGCAAAAGAGAGCCCAGGTAACTTCAGGAATTATCTCAAAATTCTCTCTTTTCCATTGTGAAAGGTTCCCAAAAAGCATTTTAAAACATAATCTCACTTGCAGGAGCAATTACATATTTGTACTGCAAGGGGAGCTGTTGGCACGTAATACTACGATTGTGCATTAGATCATCCACTAGCTTCTGTAATATCCACTTCCAGATATAAGGAGTCATGTTTCAACACCTCCGATTCCCTGATGCTGACAAGCTAAACAACTTGTTTTGTCTCTGGGAGCTCTTCTCTGGTGATTAACTGCTTATGGTGAATACTAATTATATGAAAGTACAGTACAGTAGAAATAGTGTCCTATTTCCTCTACCTGCAGCATCTCCATCTCTTCTGTAGAGACTATACACTATTAATTCAGCAAAAAAGATTTTTCAGGACCACAAATAGGTTAATCTGTCTCTTACAGCAAAACTTTCTTCACCCTTCTGTCTACACGTAAGTTTAAAGGCAAAACACTGCACATTTCTAAATGCCTGTAATAATTCTAGAAATAAATTTGCAGCAGGATGTGTGCAAATGAGTTCTGTTGGTGGTAAAGATAGAGCAATGTCCCCAATTCCCCATGTCCCAGTTTGAAAATTTACCCCAAATTATCCGTTCCTGAAACTGCACCTCTGACTAAAATCTTTTCACCAGGGAGTCTATGAGAATTTGTTCCTCAATTTTAAATCTAAAGTGCCTTTTAAAATGCTAACACTGCAAAATTAGAAACCATTAAACAATATAAGGCAGAGAGTGATTAAATCTACCAAACACATTCAAAGCATCTTAAGCTACTTTTTAATTAAAAAGAAAAAAGATATCTCTGGCAACAGTCAGACATCTTTAGATAAAGTTAGGAGATTATTCAAAACACAAAAGATGCTGATGCTACCATGCAGGAGACTGAAGAAATGACTTGAAGATTTCAGTCCCTCAGCCCTTGGTACGCAGTCTTCGGGCAGAGAGGAACAGAGCACAGCCAGTGCTGCAGTGTGATCACTCTATGTTTGCTGATTAAATAAGTGACACTAACAGTGGCCTTGGAGGGAGGCTCTGTGTTCCTCCTTCCTTCCTGACAGGATGGTGAGTAAAATCACAGTAGCTGTAGCAATTGAGTAATGGGTAACAAGATGTACATTTTAGGAGGAAAAAAAGATCAGTTAGTGTTTCAAGAACCAGTTTTAATAGATAGAAAAAGGCAATACCTTATTATTATAATTATTTTTTAAAGCAGCTGATTTCAACAGAAAACAACATACACTTTTAAAGGTTCATTTATACCCCTGCCTTGTGGCTCAAAGTCAGGCTTCAAAGAAGCAGACACAGTTCTGCTGAAGCACTGTAATTCTCTCCACTTATTTCATAGTCAAATTCAAACCTGCAGCTTTAAGGTTTTTGTATTCATTTAAAGGAAAGAACAAGAAAAATGATCAGCAGTTTTAGTCAACCACAGGCAAGATGCCAGGAGCCAAAGATCAGCCTCCTTCAGGCTGAGATGATATCATCTACTCCAAGGTCCTGAAGCTCTGTGTCTGGAGTATTATAAAATTTACTGGTGAACAGTCTCATCTCTTACTTTCTTATTACATACGATCATTATTATTTTGTTCCTCTGTTTAATATAAAATCCATGTTTTTAATATCTGTGGCATCTGACATTTTTTTATTCATCACTTCGTCTAACAGAAAATTGGTCTTACCTAAAAAGCAAGCCCTAAAATAAAGCACGGGTACTTGGTAGCTACCGGAGTACAAGACATGGTATTCATAGCGAACCACTTCTTCTGTTGTTGCACAAACTCCAGCTACTTGAGAATCATCCAAAGATTCCTAAAACAATAAACATGAACACAGTAATATATCAACTTTTGTATTTTTATCAAGAGGAAGTTAATTGCAACTGCTCTAATTAATAAACATACAGAATAGAAAAAACAGTGATCATCACTTTAACAGCACTATTCTGTTATTACAAAAAGAATTTTAATGAGCAAGAAAATCACAGCAGTCCAAAAACTACAAAGACATCTTGCACACTTACTTTTACACTCTGTGAACTATGTGTAAGCATTTGCAGAACTGAGGTCTTTCTAAGTGCAGGCTGCTTTTGTAAACAAAAGAAAAAAGCAAAAGCTCTCTAAAATCTTTATGGCAGAATACCTGTACAATAAGCTAACTACAGCTGCATCTCTTCTGATTAACATTACTATAAACCATTTTAAAAGTGTATCCTTAAATAATCTGGTTTTGCGTGCCAAAGGACAAATCAACAGTATCCACCAAAAATTTCCTGCTCTACCTTCTTTAAAGGCTTTTTGCAAAAGGCTGGTTTTGACTATAATAGTTCTAAAAGCTAAGACATTTTTCCTTCTGTTACTGTATATTTCAGGTGTAAAGTAATTAATGTATGTTGTAGACTTGAAATAAAATTAAAGAGATGGAATTTATTGCATTGAGATATTCCCCAGCTGGCACACAGATCTCTTAACATGTTTATCAATTTGTTAATTTCAAAATAATATTCAAATGGTGATAAACACCCAGTTGTTTTGACTTTTCTAAAAATCGACACTTTTCAACATTTCTCAATTCTCAACATTTCTGAAAATTAAATTACTAATGCCGCTAAGATTAAATGTTAGAACAAACTTTCCAAGAAGACACTACGGGTGTGGACTTGTTTGGTTTTCAAACCCCCAAATTTACATGCATGAACTAAGCAACCATAATGCCCCATAGGTTGGGTGTGCACTTCACAAGTTTATTATTGCCAACCGTGAATGTTGGTTTACTGTCTCTCCCCAAGCAAAATGAAAAAGATTGAACAGAAAAGAAGAACCAGCATCCTTTGAACGCCATACTGGTTTAACACACAAGAAATTGAAAGCCATTTATTTTTATCTCACACCCATAACTCAGCCATCAATCAATCCATGAAGAGATACATCACCAGATAAACTACAATGGTAATGACACATAAAATACTTTAAGGTTTTTTTGATAGTCCACATAAAAGGTATTTTGCCCAAATTTAGCATCTTAGACAACCAGATACTGTTGAAGCACATGGATAGAAGATCATGAATAAAGAGCCCAGATCATGGGAAGCAACAGACCAAGGTACTGTAAATACAATTTTGGACATTAAATGAGAAAGAAAATGACAGATGGTCATGGAGTAGAAGGCTTATGGGAGGTTCTAGACAGTTGCAGCAATGCTTGATTTTAGCTTATCAGTAAAAAGATATCTGAAGTACCAAAATGGAACAGTAAAGAAAATCCCCTCCGTGTTAACCTAGTTTTAAAAAACTGCATGTGAAAGAAAACACATCAGAAGGAACAATGATGACTGCTGTATCTGACTTCATGGGCCAGATAAAGTTTGTTATGCCATGCCCAGTTCCCCAGTTCCTATAAAACAGTGTAGCAGACTAAGAAAGCAAAGTATTTTCTTCTTCCCTCATGTTGGAACATCTGATCAGATGTCAAATACAGAAGAATACCATTAAAAATATATATATCTCTCTTGAGGAAAAGAGAGATTCTCTAAAGTAAACAACTTTCTTTAAATTGATCTGTTTTCAGTGCTTTAGTGTGAATAGTAAAAGAAAGAACACCAGCAGCAGGTGGTAAAAAAAAAATCAAAAAACAAATTGGCTCTCAAGTTTATAGGGCTGGGAAAGAGAAAGAGTTCCAGAATGGAATGGAATGGTTAAAAAACCCTCTCAGATCAGCCTTCTGGAATCAAAATCATGCTGCTTTACATACATTAATGCTTCATTAGGTATTATGCTTAGTCACTAGCTTACCTTGCCCTAAAAATACTTCTGGAAATGGCAGGACTACCTGGCTATGTATTAGATGTTGTTGTTCTACCAAAAAAAATGCTGTCTGTATACACATACTTCTCTCTCCTGTTTTGTGTATGTAAATGACTCTAAACCCTAACATAAATACTAATATCTAATTTGTGATAATTTTAGACTGAATGATAAAGGAGTCAGATTCTTTATTACCTGCAAATACCTAGGAAAAGAAGTAACTTAAATATGCAAAAATTAAATACTCAAAAGCTGTATACCCCTAGGGAAAATATGTTTTGTAAATACCCTGCTTAATATCTCAGAAAGTCATAAATTAAGCTAAGAATAACTTTGTCATCAAGAATTCAGCTGCTGGGTTAGCAAGGATTTCAGCTGGTAAGCAACTTCTATCTTCATTTTCTGGATTAGGAAAAGGAAAGCGAAGGAGCCAGTCAGTCCTCCTAATTTCATTGTTCCTTGATATGGCCAGTGAGAAAACTCTCAAGAGAATTTCTGCCATTACCAGAAGGATATTAGACTGTGGGCTACTTACCAAAACATCCTATTACTTCCAGAGAAAGCTGATTTTCTCCAGAAGTGGCCTTCCCAGAAGACGTACACAGTTCGATGGCAGGAGAGGCAGCCGACAAGGGAAGAAGGCTGTATAAACAGCTTTACTCTAAACAAATTACTGTTTTGGAGAGCAGAATATTTGTGGACGCATTCATTTTGCATTATCCTGGGGTTCGCTGACTGATAGTTTAAGCAGTGTCTGAAGTCAAGCACTCAGCTGAATGCAAAGCTTGAAGAAGCTTTGAAACTGACACTCTTCTGCTCCGTTACTAGATGGACTTTGGTCTACTACACAGTTTCTATGCTTATTCAAAAATAGTTTCTGATAATCGCATCTCCTTTCCTTCTACTTCTAGTGACAAGTGGGAGCACTGTATTTGCAATCTGCATAGAAAGACAGATAGCTGAATCCTTCTTAGGGCTATTTCTAATCCCCTTTCCTTTTGGTAAACAGCAGTGGCAAGACTTTTTACATTAAAAAATACAGAACTGATGTGTAATCCTGTACTTTACCGCCTCTGTAAGTATGATGCATAGGATTTATGCAGGGAAAGTACATTTTGGAGCCAAAAAGTTCTGATGGTATCTATTTTGCTGATGAGATGAACTTTGCTGATGATATGAATAAAGTGAGCACAGTCACTTTTGGCAATCTTTGGAACATCTAAAAATTATGCATGGCTGTATAAAGCCATGGAACCTCAG
>CM021729.1:63092296-63102918 GCA_011074415.1 Stictonetta naevosa | reverse complement strand
AAAAAAAAAAAAAAAAGGAAGAAAAAGTTGACTTTTTAAAGAACAATTTTTCTATTACAAAAAATCTCTAACACCTTCACCTCTGCCACAGTACTCATATAGCACTAAGTAAAAAGAGAATTACAGGCATATAAACTTAACTGCAATTATAATTCAGAAAAAAAAATAACAGAGAGAGAGAGAAAGAGAGAAAAAAAAAAGAAAAGAAAAAGAAGGCCACTTACTAGTCAAGGAAAATTCATTTATTTCACATTGATACCAGGGACACATCAAATCCTTCCATAAAGCTTTTACTGTGTAACAATAGTGAGCATACTGACAAAGTGCTTCATGAGCCAAAGCAGACATTTACATGATAGACTGTAAAGCCAAAATCAATTTATTGCAGCTCACTACATACAAACCTCTTACATCAGTTTTGCCCATTGCCTCTGCCAACAACAGGCTGCAAACAAACCTGCATTAAGATAAAACCAAAGACCTAACTTCAAAATGGCACGGTCTCCAGCAGGGCCTGGAGCACCTACTGCCTCTCCAGGCACCAACCAGAGCAGCCAGGGTGCACGGTGACATGGAGAAGCGAGATGGTGGCCTCTTCCACAGAGAGCAGTGCTGTCCTGACAACAAATCCCAGTCTGCATCCGCCAAATTCATCTCATTTGGGGCAGGGTATGGTCCTAGAATGAGAAATGGCTTGCTGCAGGTTTGGCCTATGTGCCCACTAGCAGCACTGCACTGGCACGGCCTGCTGGTTGAGCACACTTGGGGCACACTTGCCTCACCACTGAGATATTTTCAAGTCATTTCTTATATCCTTCCAAAAGAGCTTTCTAAAATGTCTGTATTTCAGTGGAATTAGAAACAATGTTCCCGCTTTTCCCTCAAGTATAAATGTTCATACCAATCCATTCCACCCTTCCCACCAATTACAATACATTTAGTAAGAAAAAAATGTATTTTCCTCCCACTGCCATTAGAGACCCAGACCTCCAACAGGAAGTCGTATTTCAAACTAAATTCAATGATAGAGGGGGGTTAAGCTAGCCCTCTAGTCTTGCTCTAATGCCATATCTTTCTCTTCATTTTTGAATTGTCCTCCAATTGCTCAGAGATATGGGTCACCAGAGAAATGTGTAACTACTTACAATACGATATGCTAGTAGTCGAACAGAAAACATGGTTGTTACTCAAGCCGAATAACCAACCTGCAGCGGGGGAATCTGGAATGATATACATGCTCTCATTACTGCAGAAAATGCAGGAGGAATTCCTCACATCACACCCTGCGTTTCATTTGGACAACGTAATGTTTCCCCTCTCCCCTGCTCAGGGAAAACTGCAAAATTAAAATTGGATGACAATAAAAACAAGACAAATGGGGTCAAATTTATCGCTTGCTTAATTTCACTGATTTTAATGTGTAGCATGGAAGAAAAATGTGCATCACTGCAATAAACACTGCTTATGTAGAGCTTTATTGTGAAATAGTTTGGTCTAAAGTTAGGTCGATCATCTGTAACATAAATATTAAATTCTGAGATTTTTATCTTCACAGTCTTTATGTATACAATGTTTTAAGTTACACCATTTTTCATTATTCTACAGTTCCAGCTTAACAAAAAAAGGCAAAATTGTCAGTAGTTAGCCTAAAAGGACCAAAACGTTAACAGTAGAAGATCAGACCCTAAATATATCTATCTGTTCACTGTTTAAGATGGGAATGGTTGAAAGGAAAGTAAACACAATGCAAAGAATGATTCACTCAAGGTAAAGGTCTTGCCTTAGTAGTTTTATTGAGTATCATGAGGACTTTTTTTCCATAAAAAGTGTCATTACAAAATATACTCCTTATTCTGTGTCAAGATAACAAAATAAAATAACTTTGTAAAGAGTTAACTTCTACCCCCTACAAACACAAGCTATTCTGTGAAAAAAGTCAGAAAGGTAAAGCACTTTGATCAATCTTACACCATAAATTCACAAGAAAACAGAGGGTACAAATTAATTACTGACTCCTTACGCCAAAATGCTGCGCATTTCCAAATACTCAAAACAATTACCTACTTTAGAACACTGTATTTTAGCTTAAAAAAAAATAAATCCAGTTCTGAAATTGTCTATGAATATCAGCAACCCTTGAAACAATGGTAAAATACGTGACAGTAAAATACTTAAGGTATCTTAAAGAATATTTTTGTTTCCTAAGCAATCAAACTTTCCAAAATTAAAAGCACATATTATTCACTGGTAAAATAACAATGTGTTTGGAAAGCCCTTTCCATAATAGTTTAAATTTAAACTGAAATCAGCACTAACCATGCTTAACCATTTATCAACAGTCTGTACAGCAATCACAAGACAAAACTAACATAACCCTGCCTTAGTAGACTTTTGTATACATCTTCAAGCCTTCACAGCTTTAGCCACTGCTGAAATCATGCTCTGAAAAAAATCTAACAAAAACTTAAATAGGAATTATGAGTCTCTGTATTATAAAATTAAGTTTAAGAACAAAAAAAGACTGCCAAATGGTTCTGTAAACTATTAGACAATGTTATTTCCAAAACTGGATCTCCCTACATCAGGGAAAGTGAAATTAAGTTTTCAGCAACCTTGAAGAACTAAATGGAAAAATACTTGAACCTGAAGACACCAAACCCTGTGAATACCCCAGCTGGCAGAAGATAATTACTAGATATAACCAAGAAAAAGCATATCACTGTACCTGTAATTTCTAGCATGGTAAACCATAAGTTCCGTAAATTCTACCATGGTAAATTCAGGCATAGAATTTGATGCCAGAGAAGTAACAATACAGGCAAGATATGTTTGGATCTTTAAGTTAGAACTACAACACTAAGACAGTTAGCTCTTTCCCAAATTTGTCTTCTATTCAGATAAGGGTTAATCACAGAAGTAGGTGCTGTAAGCATACTTAAAACATAGTTTACACACTCTGATTTAAAATTCTCTTCCCATTTTCCTGTGTTAGAATTCCTGTTAGCTCTTTAACATAGAGTTCTTTCCATGGCAAAGGATCTTAATTTTTTAACACAAAACAGTAGCAGAAAATCTCTAATCTTGATATATTCTTTGGAGGAAAAATAAAATAGAAAGAAAAAAAAAAGAATTTACAAGAACTAAATAAGAACATATTTACTTATAACTATGAAACTGAACTTTGTATGCTAGTATGAGCTTTCCAAAACTGATTGATCAGCCACAGCACATGTTCTTGCCATAACTACTGACTCCATTGGTGATTTGCTTTGTTTCATTCACTATGGCAGTGGCATGAGCAACCTTCCTGATGCATGGCAGTTTTACACAAATCCACCTGATTTGGAATAAAAAGGAAAAAGCATACAAGTTATGTGCAGAATACCTGAATCATGTTAGCCTGGCAGACTGTATGTTGGGCTTTACTGAAGTCCAGGTTTTACAAAATGAGGATGTGTTAGATAAAAATCATGCCCACACATTAACTAAAATACTCATTGTGAGTTAGATGATCGTGCACACAGGAACAGCACACAGTATCAAGCCTAGTACCTGTCTTACACAGCAATCTTACATCATATACTCCCTTTCAGATGCTAGTTCCATCCAGAAACCATTAAGCCTTCTTGCCTCACTCTTCCTCCTAGCATTCTTGAAACATCATTGTGAGAAACAATCTGACTTTCAACAATATTTCTGCAGCTTTCACCCCTTTGATATCAGATGCTCTCAAAATAACTAACTTTTTCCAGCTTATATCTTAATCACACTGGCATTGAGGGAATTGTTGATGTTACAGGTATTAAATAACATACATATTACTGAGCCAAAAGATATATGCCTTTTGGAACACACAAAAAAAATAATCAGATGCTAGATAGAAAATATATAACTTGGCAAACTGCAAGTGAAAGAGTTATACTTAATCCTTTGTTATGGAGATAAGACTCAAGGAAACAGAAAAAATCATATAACCTGCTGGGAACCTAAAAAATGTATTATTTTACGTTTTATTTTGGTTTTAAGGTTTAAGGTTAGAGTCTATTGAGAAATAGCAGTAACATAAGTTATCCTACTTGTGTAAATTCTAAAACCCTTTTTTCTCTTCCTAAAAGATCACGTATGTATGTACCTAACACTGTTCTAGTTTCATGTTACCAAGCCTCTCTGAGACACCACACACAAGCTCCATTCTGTTTCAAATTTCTAAAGGGTATTTATATGATATGTCATTAGCTACTGCTGTATATGTTGAGCCTGACTTATTTTTTTAAAGTCCATTCTGTTTTATATTTATGCTTTCCTATTTTTATATAAGTCTTTGTCTCTGGTACACTACACATGAATTTCTTCAGCCCCCATGAACACATTCTTCAGAAAAAAGCAGAGCAATCATGCCTCTATCTGTGCAGAAAAGCAAACAATTATGCTGTCTGCTCTGAGGCTTGTCATTTTGATGAAGAAACATGACTTAGTGCTCATATTATTGCTATTGATTGCCAATCACAATTGGGAACTGTCTGAGTCACTCAGACAAAATTAACCTAAAAAGAGCACATTAATATTAGATTTTCTGGTATAAAACCGTAATTCTATAATCAAGGTTAATTTTTTTTCCCGTACAAACCTCTACTAAGAGGATGAGTATACAAATGATATACCTCTTCCACACTTGTGCCAGCATGGACACACAGGCACACCCGATCAGTGAAAGAACAGTCTTCCACAGGTCCCTATGGAATACGTACAAACCTTGCATGTCCTGGGAATCCTTCTGTGTCTTACAGCAGGGGAAGAACACTAATACAGGTCAACAAAACAGTGCCTACACAAAGCCAGAACTACTAGCCTTACTTCTAATATGGAGATAAAGGCTGCTGAGCAGTCAGGTATAAAAACGAAATAGTAGTGAAGATAATATCTCTGAAAAAATGCAAAATGCTCCTCCAGTTTACCAAAAGGAAATGGAAATTCAACACATTTGTAGATGACATCATCTATTCAGTCTTAGTTTTATCACCATCAAAAAAGTATTCACCTCAAACTCTCTACTATGTATTGGCTCATTTTTTTCTAACATGAAAGTAAAACAATAAGGTTGAACCAAGATCATAAAGATGTGCAGGGTTGAGAACAAAGGCAAGGGAAGTTAAGAACAATGCTAATATTCAAAACTCATCTATTTCACTGGGGCAAACTTTCAGCACAGATATGTAAAATGGCACTTTCAAAAACACCTGCTCTTCTTCCAAATGACTGCACCTTCAACCAGTAGCAGGTAAGTAATATGGACCATTTAATAGCACATATGCTTCAACCTGTAGCATGTTTCCTGAATACCAGTAATTTGTATGATTGGTTAAAAATGCTTTTCAGAAGCTGGAAGCACACAGAAGTGTCCAATGATCTGGGGGATTGCCCAAGGCTCTGCTTTACTGCACCTGTTGCTTGCCTGCCAGGACACTTCCTATCAGTAAGCAGCTGACGCCAGGTGCACATGGACAACTCCAGTTGGCGGGAGTCGTGCCCAGCTCCAGAAAATCCCTGCCTTCTCTCAGATTGTAGATCCCTGCTGATTGACAGTGTTACGTGCTGCTTTCCTAGGATTCATCTCCGGAGAAGAATGTCAGTTCTGTTCATTTTTAACACTAGATGACTCCAAAATGAAAACAAATTTCATCTAGCAAAGCAAAAGATTATGTTCTTGGCTACAAAGTTAGAAACAAGATTGCCAAGAAAAAAAAAAAAAAAAAAAAGTAAAGCTAAAGCTATGTAAAATCTGAAATTGTATTTCATTAAAAATAGCATTCTTAACTACCAGAGTGTTTCCTTTCTTAAAGGCAAAGCTCAGCTAAAGAGTTGAAGCCAGTGATGAACTTTGCTGCATCCTTCCTCCCTCTTTAATCCACCAGAACTCAGCTCTGAAGCTACACTGCAGGAGTAGAGAGCAAGTTTTCATCCTGTGAGGCTGCTCCCTCAGTAATCACTTCCTGCTTCTTTTTATCAGATAGGAATGCAGCTTTTGGACTGAGGAACTACCATTGACTATAATAACTCACATGTTAACACACACACACACACACAAAAAAGGCAACCAAGGGGATTTAAACACTCTTTGGTCTCATCCCACCACAATTACTAAATGCCTAACTGCTCATTGCAGAAGTGGAGGCCCACAGGACTGCTAAGCATTACTAACAATAACACCTGGCAGTAGTGGTCTTTGTTCCAAGCCACCGAAGCACAGAAGCTCCTGGGCCAGGAACATCTAGGGAAAAGCAAGAAATGTACACCAAAATGAAGTAAGTTTTAGCAGGGAACAGTATCTATTCATTCTGATGGCTGCCATCTTATCCCAGGCTTTCTCCATATGTCCCATCCATGTCCTTCCTCTGCAGGGTCCATCTGTAGAAAATGCTTCTGCCCCCCTCCTCAAACGTATATAAGTGTGAGCATGCAATCCCACTCTCAAATTCTCATCCCACTGTCTCTCACTAAACCAAATTCTTTCTTCATTTTCTTCAGAGGAGAGTTTCCATGATGCAGATGCTCCTGAACAAATAAAAACCAGTTCAGAGCAGGGCCATAACACAGGAACTTTTCCATCCAAGCCTAAGCAGCTATAGGCAAGATGAGGAAGAGCTACCCACTGATTTTGCGTAGTTTTGGATCCTCCCAGGAGGTGAGTGAGCAGCAGGAGGATCAGGCATGGTTTGGGCCCAGTGGACCTGTCAGGAGCTCCTCCAGCTGATTCCACAGCCCCTCAACTTTATCCTTTTTTGCTCATCTAACAGGCCTGATTGCTCATAGAGACCCCATCCAGCACAACACAGGTGATGTGAGGAAGGAACACCTCATTCGGGTTCTCAGAACACGTTTGTATCATCTCAAACCACTGTGTAGTCACCGTGTTTCCAATGGTGATTTCAGGTGTTAATTCTCTGCCTCTTTCTCTCTGCAAAAGTTTAGCTGGGTAAAGGATCCTGGGCTGTGAGAAGCATTTCATTAAAAATACAATACTGTAACAGCTTTGGTGCATGAAACTCAAAAAAAGAATTCTGGTACGAAAACCAAGTAGAGATGGGTTTGGAGTAAAGGAGCCTTCAATTCCCCCATCAATGTTTCAGTAAAGGAGGAGGTCTCCCTGCTCTGCACCCTATCGCAAGCTCTGTAGGCAAAAAGGACTGCCATTTGTTTAGCCAAGTGTCAAAGTCATTAGGACATCCTAAGATGTATATTCCCCACAGTGTTGGTGTCTCAGTAATAAAGGAGAACTCCAAACATAAAGGGAAAAATGCTTGAACAGTGAACCATTAGGCTAATTCTTGATAACCTTCCCATATTTTCTTCCCTCTGATTCTTCTGTTCTGAAAGTAGGTATCTCTGATTTGTTTTTGGGAAGGACGTAAAGAAAGAGGAATCCCTAGCTCAACCTCACATGAAAACAGAAGCCAGATTTTAGAAGAATAACATCTGAGAAATTTTGAGGATAACAGTTTCTCAAAATAAGTTTTTTAGGACCCTTTATCAAGAGCAAAAGTGAAAACTTCTCTTACTTAGATACTATAAAGATGAGGCTTCTATTTTACAACAGAAAACATGCATTCTTGTGCAATCTGTGCTCTCATTTCCTAACCCTCCAAGCAGCCTTGCAACATCTAACAACAGCATTAACTTTAGTCTTTAGCCACAGTCATGGATAACAACAAATGACTAAAAACAGTGTATGAAACAGGAGGGGAAGGAACCTTCTGGGTCATTAAGTTTAGCCCCATTATCACAGGTATCCAATGTCATATTGTGCCTTACACTGAATTTGTAGCTTTACCTGAAAACTAACTGGCTTCAATGCAGTACTCTTTCTTTTGTAAACCTCCTGCATCATCTTACTTCTTCACTGATTCTAGTGCACATTTATCCATGTTCAGTTTATAAATTTTAATTCCAATGCCAACATGTTAGTTGGGCTTAAATAGCTCTTTCATTCACTGGCATTTCAAACCTCTTTTCACCAATGTATTAACAGAAATAGACCATATTCTTTTTCAGGCTTTGTTTTTTTCCAGGCTACATAAGATAGATTCTTCTCATTACTTCTCGATTTTGCAGGCTTTTCCCAACTGCAGTTGAACTACATGATCTCTGAAGGTCCCTTCCAAATGAACTATTCAATCTCATTTTCCTAACCACCAAAACAATTCTGCTTTTCTTTTTTTTTTCCTCAGTTCCCTTATTTCTTGAGAGGGAGTAGCTGAAACTCTAGATGTACAGCACTACAGATGAGTTTTCAACTGCCCTCTTGTACAATGCCTATTTCAGTTGCGAGCACCACCTAGACAGAACCTTTATGTCCATTATCAGCTCACAACAATCCTATGATCAACTAATACACTTCTTTCTCCTCCTCCATCATTTCCAACTAATGAGTCACAAGCCTATCAAACGGAACTATCCTCTCCTTACACCCTAAGTGCGTGATCTTACACTTTGCACCGATAAATTTCATCCCATTTCTGTTATATCAGTCCTCAAGGTCCTTTGGTTCTCTCCACAGGAATTTCTTATCTTCTGCTTTATTAGCAATGCCTCCAGATTTTTTGCCATTGGCAAATTTAATTAACCCACTCCTACATCCTGTACTATAATTACGAGTTAAAATATAAGATCTACCCAACGAACATTTTTTGTGGTATTATCACTCACTTTTATTTTCCTCTGTGCTATTAATATAAAATGTTCTATTAACTCTATATGGATTAGAAGCAATGTATTTTTCTTTCCCCAACAAATGAGTAATTTCGCCAAATAATGGATCACGGTTCAGTATATCCACTACCTTCTGTAAACCCATATTGCATGCCAACCTATATTCATTTTCAACCTTTAAATATTTCTTAAAACTTCTTTCAACAATCTTGACTACTACTTATGTCAGGCTAATAAACCTATAGCTTTTTGCCTTTTTAAAATACAGATTATTTTTTTTTTGTATTTCAAAACTATGTCCCCAACAAGACAGACACCTGACAAGAATTCTAGGATGGAAGTTATCTGTTGTGTTCTACCTTACTACCATCTCTCAGATTTTGCTTTCACCTTGATCAAAGTAAGTCCTGTCTATATACAACCTCATTCTTAGTAGTTATCCTGCCTTCTATGAACTAGTCTATACTGAAAATGGGAATTTATTTTCATTTATTTGGAGAGAGAGTAAAATATAATTGTCTGCGATCTTTTCCCCAGGCTTGTTTCTCTTCCTTTGATCTTTCTATATGCCGGGTTAAATAACCTTCTGACATTTGTCTTAGCATCTTTTCAGATCTATTTTCAAGATATAATGTAGGTTCACTTTCTGGAAAAACTCATTTCTTATCTAAAAATTCTAAGCTATATCTTTACACCTTTCCTTACAGTTGCTTTATTTTCCTGCAAATCTTGCTACAATGGCTGAGTTTCAGACTACCGTGCGCTTTTAATTCAACGGAAGTAAAAAGCCTATTTCAACCAAAATAATTAAACATAGTTAGTAAACTAAAAAAAAAAAAAGAAAAAAAAAGTTTGACCTTATCAAATTACAAAACATATAAAGAATTAAGTTGGTTATCTACTTATTTAAACAGAATCAATTCATGATATATCCATACAAGTTTGTTTTCTCAGGCCAGCTATTCCGTAATTCTTACTAAATGCTAAAACCGGATTTGAAAGAGTTTCAGTTTTAGTTCATTAAGAAACCCAACTGATGGAAAAAATTCACCAGCTGTTACATCTAGAACTCTTATCATTTTTAGAAATAACAACCAAGTAATAATTAAATTTAATAATACCATAATTATGAACAAATCACTTCCAATAGATAGTGGGAGAATACAATTCTACAAGCTTGCTTTCAAATGTTATTATTGACATGCTGAAAACTTCTCATTTCAACTGTTATTTTAACCAAAAAAGTTATAGATACTCCAGAACTGATTTCTAGCTCTGTAATATTTTTCCTAATCTATTTTTGTATAGAGAGAGAGTTTATAGTATTTTTTTCTATTCTTTCAAATATTACTGATATGATTGCTATTTATCTACCACTATGAAAAATACTCAAAAATATTATCTATAAAATGTAGTAACTGGAAAGATTAAAAATAAGGAGAGAGAAAGGACTATATGTATTCCTGTTTATTTTAGAGTAAGACTCAAAGAATAACGTAGTACTGCAAACAAATACCAAAGGTATGGACAGATGGAAACTATTCAGTGTATGCAGTCATTTTATTATATTGTTTGGTTTCCTGACATTATCAGTATGAATCATCTGTTCTTGCAAAAGCATTTTCACAACTTGTAGAGATATATGGCTCAGGTACCAGAAACAACACAGCTACATTAATATGATACTCTGCTTGGGCAAACATAATATCCTACTTCTCTATGAGGCTAATTATGTCTAACTAAGCAATGCAATAATAACTACTCTGTTTCCAGGAGTAAGCCCTCATAACTTCTTCAAAAATAGAAGAAATAGAAGGTCCCTAAAAAAACAGCTTACCATCTAAGTTAATTCCTGGTTACAGTCAGATTTTGAAATACCTGAAAATGTTTTATCTTCTCTCTTCTGTGTACTTTTC
>CM021729.1:63042860-63092196 GCA_011074415.1 Stictonetta naevosa | reverse complement strand
ATAAACTATGCAAGGGTATTGGGGAAATGCATTCACAGTGGTTTTTCCCACTCTCTAATTCAGTATCTTTTATAAAATTTAATCAATGCTTTGAATTTCTATCATTCTAGTAAATTATTAAGATAATTTTATTTTGGTACCAGCTGAACACAACTGTATTTACCCTACAGTCAGAGATATTTTAAATACCTGTTCTTAGATACTTCTAGGTGAGAATTTAAGAGAGATCAAAGAAAAAAGAGGGGGAAAACACCATTCTGCTCTCCTTTCCACTTTCCTGACGCTAAAAATGAAACTACTCTTAAACTTCTGGCATTCTGAAGCTGCTCTAAAATTAGTCTCCAAATGACTAGAATGGGTTCATCCCCTTCTCTACCAACGTATTGCATCAGCTCAATTACCTCTTACTTGTAACACTTGTTTATATTCATCCACTCACTCCTCGTAAGTATATCTACATATTATTAGCAAGTTCAGTTCAAAGTGTAAGTGCTCATTTCTTAATAATTATTATTTTAAAGTTTCCTAGGCACTTGATTTTGATTTGCTTAAGCAAATTGTTACATTACTCATGTAAGATTACTAAATGTTCTTCAATCACTAAAAAAAATAAGCTTTTTAATTGCCTATTATTTATTTCTTTAAAAGGTGTTGTCCTTCAAGAGGGACTTCACACATATAAGGGACCAACTCGCCACAGAAAGATTTCTAGGCCATACTAAAAAAACAATACACCATTCACTGGACCACCTACAGCATAACCGGCTGTCAACACATTGGAGTCTTGGAAAAACTGTTGCTTACATGCAGTTATGAGACCTATGATAAAGGGCTGACTTTGAAAAACAACTGGCAGAAGTTAATTCTCAAAGACACGGCTTACAGTAACACCAACAGGTGAGATCTGAAATTACCAGCTACAAAAAAAATGAGGACACCTCCCAGAAAAAAGTGTATCGGATTACAACAGGGCTTTTGATTGAAGACAGTAAGGTTCATTAAGTAAAAGACATAAATAACAACCCCCCTCATGTTATTTTTCCATTTCTTCCCTTTTACCAATACTTTCATCACAGTGGTATCCGCAGTTTTGAGAAAGATTACTTTTTTTTTTTTTTAATGGCATTGAAGTAACTATTTTAAGAGATATTTGTAGAGATGGGTTTGAAATAAAACTCTGTAACAAGAATCTACTGCAGCAGGAAAATGCCCTTTTCATGCAGAAACAAGGAAAATATGTAACGGTAGTAGAAGAGGTAAATATATATATATATACCAGAATAAGTATAAAATGTGAAGCAGTAAATAAAGTCTAATATTAAAATCTGATCAGAAGTGGTAAAAAAATAGCCTGTTGAAAGTACTGACAGCCAGGCTAGTTTAGGTGCCTAGAACAACACTATATAAAAATACAGACTGGCTACAATGTTTGAAAACATAGTTTTCAAACATAAGTCTCTTCACTTCATCAGTATGTTTATGATTCGTTTTGATTCAAAAACTTGGATATTGGAGAGCTTTGCATGTCTGGCTATTAATTCTGTTACCTATAAAGCAGGATCAGATACAGTTCACAGAAGTGTGAGTCCCTATATTAGCTTCAGCAAAAGCTGGGAAGGATTTCAATACACCCTTTCTCTGAAATCTCCTACAGCTACCAATGCCCATGCAACACTATAGCTATAAAATTATGAAATCAACCAGAAAAAAAAATAAATCACAAAATAAGAAAGACAGGGAAAGTAAGTATTTATCATATTGCATTAAGAAAAAAAAAAAAAAAAAGAGTATTTCCAGTACATTTTCCTTTCAAAGATGGTCATGTACCATAAGCATGAGACACAGCACTACACAGTAAGTCTAATTTTTCCCTGGAAGCATTGAGACTTTTTGCAGTTATGAAGAACTGAGTAATAAAGCTTAGTGGAATTACTGGGGTTTCTGCACAGATCCTGGATTTACTTTGTATGTAAATTCACTAGTTTATACATGCATAGCAGCTTTGGCTACAACCATGTATGTCCAGAAATTCAAGTCAGATTTACCAAGTCCTGAACATCTGTTTAACATAGGATCAAAAAAATGCTACCAGAAAGGTTCAGCACAGTTTTGCTCCTTGGAGACACTCACATCTTCCATTCCTGGGGACAGGGATGCCATCAATTAAAGCACAATGGGCTCCTCTGAATAACACAATGGTTTAATATCCATACACTCAGCATACTGCCACGGGGCTGCCCATCAGGTGTACAACTTACAGTTAGTCATATGCACTGTCTTCCCAAAGCATGTGTTTTTGAAGAAAGACATCAATAGCAAAAAAAATAAATAAATAAAATTTATGTCACCATAGTCCTTTAATCAACTCATGTTTGTTTTTCCATATTGCATCAAATCCACATGACAAAACATTTTGAAATTACTCATCAAGTTGCTTGTTAAATAGTGTACAATCTGAATTACCTTGAATTATTTTACAATGCTTTGTCTGACTGATTTTTCTTTCCTTCAGATTTGAATCTTGTGGTCAACCGAGTGTTAGGTCCAAGGAAAGGCAGGGCTTTTACTTCAGCTGGGACATTTACAAGGTCTTTCTCATGTGGATTGCCTGGCACATCGCAAGTTAACAGCACATATTGTAACTCTGCCCTCAAGCAGAGAATTTTTTATGTTCTCTGTCCTCCACTCAGCCATTTAATTTCACAAAACTTACAGGAACTTAATTGTCTTTAAAAACCCCTACCTTGCTCAAATACAGTTAACATCACTCCACTGATGGAAGAATTTTTGAGCAGAGGCAAGGGCAGAGATAAATACTGCAGAAAATCAATACAGTTTTTCTAAAACAAGTGAAGAAGGGTGTTGTACTTTGCTAATTCTTGGAATATCAGACAATTTGCATTTTCATCTTCCCAAAGTTTAAAAATTTTCTTAGAATTTTGTATTTATGGTTTTCTCAGAAACTTGAGCAGTTACGGTTTACACAGAAATTGTGTCTTTGATTTTAAATGGCAAATATGTTTCTGTCCTTTGAAAGTATGGCAAAAAAAAAAATGGGAAATGTGAATACTAAGCATCCATTAACAGACAGAAAGTAAGAATAGTTTAAAAACTAAAAATTCATGGGAATTTCTACCATTTACACTCAAATGGTTGCAGTTTTAATGTTTGTTTTTGAAAGCAAAATAATTCTAGCTAATACCACACTGCAGGATCAAAGTTTTGATTGCATGCAGTTTCTGTTGTTCTGTAATTGTATTTCTACATCTTCTGTATTGTGAGTAACCATTTTTGGTTGATTTCCTACAGCAGCAGGAAAACAGTTCCTCAACTGTATTTATAGACCAGTGATAACTGGACTGGTTACAACTTTTTCAGCATATAGACAGATGTTGAGACACTGCTGAAGCACAAGAACCCCTGAAAAATAAATGTTTAAATGTGTTCCATGTGTCCTGCCTGGGATTTAGGAATTCATATAGGAAGTTTTCACTTCCTCTTCTGTTCATATCTGCAAATCTATATAACTACTCAAGAAAACTAAAACTAACCTTACCTTACCTTCCAAGCCTTGGACAAGACTCTTATAATCAGAAATTAGCAGGTTTCTATTTAAGCACCTATCTGCCTTATTTTCCTAAGAACTATGTACTCAGAGGCTTCCAATAAAGGCAGCTGAAGGACTTACCACTGCTAAATACCAGGTCAGTTCAGAAACCTACACTTAGCTTCTAAGGATTACTGAAATTCCTATGGTCCAGATGAAAAAAAAAAAAAAAAAAAAAAAAGGATGATACTTAGTCATTTTTAAATAATTCTTTTGACACTCCTCACTTCCAACATGATCTGTATTATCTGCTAACATCTGAAAAGGAGGAAAATCAAAGACTTCATGAGCAGAAGATGGAATTCCATTTGCTTAAGCTAGATCCTTAATTCAGGTTTGCTCTGCATTTAGTGACACAGTCCTCTTACAGGGCCTAACTCTCAGTTTATCTGTTTCAATTACTTACAGGCCTTAAGTTTCAGTTTAGACCCAAGATGTCCCTCATTCTGCACAAAAGTGACAAATCTGGCAACCCCAGTACTGCCCCCAGTTGGCAACGAATAAGGAAATAACATGGCACATTTCAAAATAAAATTGTCACCTTTTGTTACTGGGATTGAAAAAAGCCAGCTCCAACTCTTCCCCATCTTTTAGTTCAGAAAACTGTTCTTCCCTCACAGAATGACACCTTCCAGGAGCTATTTCACATCCTGAAAATTAACTAGTCCAGATGTAACAAAGAAAATAACTATCAAATCTCTAAGAAAGAAAGAAATTTTAAGGCTAGGATGTTATTTAACACAAGCCAGGAACTTTAAAACAGAAATTGAAATTTCAGTCTAAGACAGACATTTTGGCACAGACAACGCATGATTTTCCTTTGAGTATTGTCAGTCAAGATCCTCTCTCCTGGGACTACACCTTCACAGTACATTCCAAATACATACAACATGCGGAGATGTTTTAAAATTCGGTAGTATTTGCATTTGGACTGACATCTTCTTGTAATATGTTTGACACTGAGCACTTCTGCAACAAAGAACTGAGCTGATTTCAACTCAAGTCTTTTCCAAAGAATAACGGGCAGCTACACATGAATGAATAAGTGAACAGTTTGCTACAGTAATGAATGCCTCAGAAAACAGCAAGTTTGCAGGCACCAGATGGAAGAAGAACATTATTGCAATTCCTGCATCCCATTGTGCAACAGCCAACAGAGCCGTTAATGCTTTCTGGTGATTTCTAAGCTTTTTAATGTGCTTTCCTTTGAAGGTGTTTTTTTGTTCCCTGTCAGTCTGCAAGCTAGGTTCAGCTGTCTTGGAAAGAAATTTTATTGGCAAGCCATCAAATAGGGAAAAGTACAAAATATGGATGGAAATAAATACTATTAATAGTATTACAAAAATCACTAGTTGGACACAAAGCTTACACTATAAAAATATGACCTATTACCTACGACACAAATCTTTTACCTCCTGCAAGCCACAGCTTTCTCCCTCCTATGCTAGAGCTGTCTCTCTGCATCTTAGTTTATCACTGATCCCACAAAAATGTCTATATCATGATTCTGAAAAGTCTTTACTCTTTACTCTTTTTCTCAGAAATAAATCTTAAATCTTATTAAGCATGTGACATTAAGTTTTTCTCCAGAATTCAGGGCAGAATGGTAAAAACTGTTCAAATCCAATTCATATTATTTAATTTCATTGCTACCACCACAGATCATCAAGAGAAAGCTTCTCATTGAGCAAAAAGAAATACGCCCAGTTACAGACATGAGTTTACACTCGGCAATACATTTTCCCATCCCCAAATATATATGATCATTTAAACAATCTTCCCTTTACTTGGAATGTACAAGTGAGAGTGTCTCACTGAAATTGTCAATAAACATGTCTAAGCAATGTCTGAACTAGTTCCTGGCAAACCAGGGCAGAAAGATTACACAACATTAACAAGCTGAATTCAAGCAAAATATACGTGCTATTAAGATATATTGCCTTATTCATTCAGGAAAACACCTGTATCTTATATAAACTCACAAAATCAAATTCATTCCTGCTATAAACTAGAATAGTAATTCTGAAATTGGTGGATTCACAATCCCATCAGTACTAAGTTTTAACATAGTGCCTTGGTAATACCATGTTGAGTACCAGCCCAATATAGAAGGAAAAGAAAACAAAACCCAACCTTATTTTCACAGCTACGTTTTTATAGGCCATGTGCTACAACTTGGCTATTACAAGACAAGAAAGCAGTGTCTCCTCATATTGTGTTTGTCTTTATGATGCTAGGTAAGTTACTGTTATTATTGATATTGACATATTTCATAACTACAGAAAACATTATCCTACACGCAATTTCCTAAATCTCAATCAACTTCAATGCTACTTGGTTACAGCTAGGAAGGATTAGACCTCAGAATCACACACAGACTACACAGTATGTATAGAATATACATGAGGAACACTTTGCATTCTGACCTTGAGAAGAAATGTATATCACTATATTGACAATACTAACAATAAAACAGCAGTGGCTGCTTTTTCTTTTTTTCTTTTTTTAATTAATAAGGCTAACAAAATTGACAGTGTAGGAAGATTTAAAACATAGGGAAAAAAAGTATGGGACTGCCTATTTTTCCAGAGTAGGAAATAAGGACAGTTCTTTGTAACACAGGGTAAAAACATTGTTTCATGTACCTTGAGAGTGACTCATATTAACAGTTCAGAGACAATGATGGTGAGATGGTTTGGGGGTAAAAATCTGAAAACCCACAGTTAGAACTCACAGCAAAAATGACTGTGTCAAAGACTAGAGATTGTTAAGGCAGGTAGGCTAACTGAAAAGTAGAATCATAATCGTGTGGCCTAACACTGCAATAATGCCAGTGACAAATAATGTCAGTCTTCTTAACTTTCAAGATAATTTGCTGCTTTACACTTCTGGCAGATGTAAATTTTCAGTAGTGTAACTTCAGCATCCCTAAGTTGGGATCAGGTCTTGGAGCCCCACCACCAAAAGCAGAGTTGCCAGGGTTACTTGCTGGGCTGCAGTCCATGCTACATGATTTAAACATAGCTAGAGGGACAGTAACTTAGGAATCTTTTTAAAAGTAGTAAAATAATTTTCAGAAAGAAATAAAACAAGTAATCTAAGAGCTTCCTGACTTTGGAATTTTCTACAATGCAGCAACATGTAGAAGTTCAGCCATTTTGCCTGGTTCTCAGGAAAAAAAACGCTCACTGCACAGCCCTAAATCTCCAATACTCACTTCAAGCCAACGTGACCTGTATGTTACAAGTGAATAGTGCAGATACACTAACGTGAAAAATGAATCATATGATGCTGCTACAAAACACAGGCACTTAGCCAAAATCAGAGTATTGATCCAACAGATGAGCATTTTCCCTAGAAAATTAGAGCATAACGCTGTACCAGTGTAATTTAATTTAAAAGAAACAAAGGAAGGCATATATGCAAGGCTTGCAACATGAAGTATTTGGAGGTTCACCATAAAAAGCAAAACGTTAACAACTGACTAGACTGTGATTTTGCTTCCTTTGTGGTAGAACAGTATTGACAAATACTACAGTGTCATGTTTCTCGTTTGTGAGCTAATGTCACAAGCATTTGACAAAGACAGCCTGGACAAAAAGACAGTGCTCTGCCCTGAGTTAGGGCAACACATCATCAGACCACCCCCCGACCAGACAAAAAATCGTGATCAGAGAGCACTGCAGCCTCCCTCAGGACTCCTTCCCACTCTGGGAGGGAGCAAACTAATTACACCTGGCACAACACATACTGCTCAACATGCTGATGCAGCAATGCCACACGGAGTGCTGGGAGCAAGACTCATTCTTCTTCACACCGTCCAACCCCATGCACTATCACTAAGTTATGACATAAATATGGGCAGAAAACAGAAGCACGCTTTAAAATCCAGGCCTCCAAAATGCTACTCATGATACAGGCAGCTCTCTTAGCTCTCTCTACCTTATACTAGTCAATCCAAAATGTAGTTATGCATCAACTATTTTCACAAGTAATCCTATTTCTCCGAACTACCTTATCTTTACCTTCACAAGGCCAGATTATTCCAAACACATGGGTTTTTAGGAACACAAAGATTTTACCATTAATCTCCTTTTTATTATATTTAACATCACTGTCAGTTTCAATGTATATACTCAGAGTATATTCCTTTTACATTGGGCATATCTCAGTGATTAATCAATTCTGAACAACCACCACCAATTTGTATCACACATTCTACTGAATTTTGAACTTAAGAGTCTTCATACACAAACCCATACAATTAAGAGATAAAGCAAGCTGTTAGAGTAAAATTCAGAGTAACAAAAATGGGTCTTTTATTCTTTCTAGTGAGCTGTTAACCACATGCCTGTTCCCATTTATGAGCTGTACTGAGTAAAAACACTCCAGCATATAGCTTTTTTCAACTACTGAACACAGTTTTGGAGACTTCGATGGTGAAGTGTGTGGTATCTACCTGCTCATATATAAGGAAGAAGCAATGTTTTGTACTGGTATGTTCCTCCAGTCTCTTCATTCGCATTATCCCCAAGCAAAGCAATGCTCAGGAAATGAATGCCACAATGGTGCTATGAGGAGAGGCTGAAAGGGTTGGGACTTTCAGTCTGGAGGAGGCTCCAGGGGATGTCATCTATACCTATAAATACCGAGTATAAGTACCGAGCCAAGGTCTTGTCAGTGGTGCCCACTGCCAGGACAAGAGGCAGTGGGCACGAACTGGAGCACAGGAGGTTCCCCTGAGCACCAGGCAGCACTTCTGTGCTGTGCATGTGGCTGAGCACTGGTGTGTGCTGCCCAGAGGCTGTGGGGTCTCCTCCTTCGGGATCTCCAGAACCCACCTGGACATGAGCCTGGGCATCCTGTTCTGGGTGGCCCTGCTGGAGCAGTGGTGGGACCAGATGGCCTCCAGAGGTCCCTCAACCATTCTGTGATGTTACACATCTGTAATATTTTTAATAATATAATATGATGCTAGGTGCTTACCATAAGCACTGTTGATATGCCCGTCACTCTTCAAGCTACAGTAGCTCATATCAGACTTTCTGGTTTTATAGGAAAAAAGACGGGAGAATTTTCTTTAAAAAAAAAAAAAAAGCATAACAAAAAATCTATTTGTATAATGTTTTTCTTAATAAGACTATTAAAGTGATATCATTAAATTGAAAATAGAAAAACAGATTTTAATTTCTCACAAGCCCTTCAACGTACAAAACTGTAGAAGCTAGACAAACATCAAGGCATGTCAAGCATATCACATCAAAACTATCAACTATGGGTATTAGCCTATCGGACGCAAAAGTTACCAAGGCTTGTAATAAATAAATAAATTATAAAAGACATTACCCTGAA
Organism: Stictonetta naevosa; assembly: GCA_011074415.1. NCBI lineage: Eukaryota > Metazoa > Chordata > Aves > Anseriformes > Anatidae > Stictonetta > Stictonetta naevosa. The sequence goes on along the minus strand of CM021729.1, from coordinate 63,083,237 downwards.
AAACCAAGAGGGAAAACAGAATGGCCAGGTAGGTTACAGTCTAAATCTGTAGCCTGCATATCTCTAAGACTTCTGCACATGCAACTACCAGCAGTTTTAAGGTAACTTTGGCCACATAATTTACAGGGCAAAGACAACTGTTATTGAAGTATACTCTCATGCCATTTAAAAAATATTATTTATGATTTAATAATAATGACTTATTAAAAAGGCACACATAAAAATACAGTCTGTATTCTTATGAAATTAATTCATACTTTAAATTTACTTAATAAAATCTGAACTTCAAAAATTAAAAAAAGTTCAAAGCTCTCAGTGTAATTTTTCTTTTCTAGATTCAAAAAAAAAAAATTTTTTCAGAACAACTTTCTAGATGTCAGTAAACAATACACTGAAGTAGAAACAAAACAACAGTATTTCTTTCCAATATCTGTAACACATGATCGTGGGCCAAATGAACGAGCTTATAAATAATTTTGTCAGTGGCGCTATTAGTCTCTCAAAGTTCAGGCTCTGGGAAAACCGTCTTCACTTAGTAGTCTCAACGTGTGCTTCAAAGGAAATGGAGGTTTATTTATTGCAGAAAGAAGACATTCTGCTGGGATTATGGCACGCCTTCAACCACTGTAAGTCTAAGTGAACTGTCACATTCAGTTACCCTAGCTGAATTAGAACATTTTTTTCCCAGTGCTTGATGTAGAATTTATTTGCTAATATTAAGTGATGCCTTTGAATACTAAGCACATAAAAAGTTGAAAACACTTTGCACTAACATCTAAACCAAAAAGAAATTACTTTTAAAGGTCATACAGTGTGCTTCTTCAGTTCTCCCAAAAGCTTCATAATTAGTTTGTATTTGCTTTGATATCATTTCTAAGGTTTGTAAAAACACACTAAGTACATTCTAGTGGGTAAAACTGAACAACAATCAAAGAATGTGTAAAATGGGGAATACAGATTACAGTCCCACCATACACAACAACAGCCAAACCAACAACATGTCATCAAAGCTGTTGAAAACTAAATGTAACTACTGTTAAAAAGATTTGCCAGGATACAAAAGTCACACACAGAAAAGTCATCTGCAAAGGTATGGGGGGAGAAACTTCCCGTGGCTCTAGAAGTTCCTAAGAGTAGAAACATTTAGCCTCTTTCATGAAGACTGAAACATCCCACCAATGAAAGAGTCTAGAAGCAGGATTTATCTTGGACTCAGACGACTTCTGTCACCATAGCATTCCTCCTTTGCTGAGTTTTTTTCCAGCTCATGGAAGGGAAGTAATCTCTCCCGCAGCTTATTTCAGCTTTAATATTTCTAAACAATGTCATTCTTTTGCCAAGCTTTTTAACCTAAAACAAAGTTAATAAAATCCACACCAGATTTTTTTCATGTGGCTTAATAAAAGCTAATTCAATTTTTAGATTAATATAGTTTTAAGCAAAATCACAAGCATCTTTGCTGCATTTTGCAACTCACTTTAGATCTCCTTAGAACAGGTGGTTTCTTGATTTATTTTTTTTACAGGTTTCCATCACCAGTTTGGGTTTTCTTCCTGTGACCTGGCATTTTAAAAGGTTTGTGGTACTATGCTAGAAAATGAAGCATCGAGAGAATTTGGAAGATAGGGCCAAACAGTGGCCTGGCTAATACAGAATTATGGGGCATAGCCATGTACTATGGCACAATTAAGGCTGCCCAGCAGTATTTTGGGCAAGAGCATTAACAGAAGAGCTGGTTCCAGGGAAACCCAATGGCAGAGGAAGCCCAGCATGCTGAAAAGAGTCTGAGTTGAACTGAAATTAGAATTCCTTCTTCCTGTCAAAACTACCAAACCTTCTTCCATCAGGGTTTGGAGGAAACATAATTTGGGTTGAGTACATATGCAGCATGACCTACTCACTCCTCGGAGCATCAGGGTAACTATGGGAAAGACTATGGGTAAACTCACCTGCTTCTGGAGCAGCTGTTCCGCTCTTCAGCTGGGATCATTCACTAAAAACTGATGTTTGGGGGGGCGTATGTAATACTTGATTGTCTCCCTGTGTACTGATGACCTTTTATTATTTTCTCCAGTGAGTGCTGGATTCCATTAAATATATTTACATTTTTCTCCCTAAGTACTTTTGCTGGGTTTTTACTTCACATTTTTTAACCATCCAACAAATACTGTGGTTCTGCATATGTTTACACTGAGCTCATGCTATTTACTTTTACACAAAAAAAGGAGTTGTTCTTAATTCTAAAAATACTGGAGTTGTTTAGAGAAAAAATGATTAATAATTACTAAGATTTATAATTTTCTAATTGTTATAAACTGAACAGCACAGCTGAACAGCAAATCACACAGTATTATGAAGTACAAGAAAGATGTCAGGCTCACTCCCACACCCTTCATCAGGAAAATCTTCACTTACACTAATGAACATCTGCCAGCAAAGGTAAAGTCAATATAAAAATAAATATATAACTTAATACATAATAGTGAAGCTCAGAGCTCATTTTCCAAAGGCAACATCAGTTATTAACAGACCTTCTACATTCCCAACCTGCCCACTCCTACATAAAGCAGCAATGTCTGTAGCTTCAGAAATGGTTCCACGCTGACTCACTACTTCTGCAATACCGAGAAGAGCTGAGACAAACCACACACAGAGAATTATTACTCCAAGTTATTGCTTCCCTTAAGCTATTTGAATAATAAACAGAAAGAATGCATAAGTGAATCCAGATTTTCCTATTTCACTCTTTCAGTATGTAAGTCCTTTGAGTCATGAGGACTGTCCTCATTTTGAATTTTGTACAGAATTTTTCATCTTGTCAACAATCCACATAATAATATATGGTAGTAATCATTCTGTCCTTGCTTAAGAGGTGTCTACATAGCACTTAACAAAGGCTGGAGTGGGATACAGTTCATGGTAAATACTGATGTCCAGAATGAAAGCCAGTGTTTCAGTGCAATTGGCTGACAATAAAATAAGCAATATATCACTTCATAGCATTGAAATAGCTTCAACTATAGGAAGAAAAAAAAAAAAAAAAACATTCCGTTCACTATGATTTTACTTAGGAAAAAAGGATGATGGAAAAGGGAAAAAAATGTAGAAAAGTTTCCAATTTTAGAGGAAGAGGAAGCTATGGCCTCAGTCAAGATATTACTGCCCCAGTATTCCTCAAAATCAAGCACATTTTAAGTTCATCAAATTTATTACTTCCCTTGCACTGCTGGTCATCGTTGCATTTAATCTCAGTGAAGAGTTTGTGATGCACGAGTTCTATGAATCTCAGTTATAAAATTGGTTAACATAAGGGCATCGACATAGAAATATTTTAAACATACGTTCTACATATAAAGTATACAAAAGATGATACAATTCCGTGTTCCTTGATACAGACCCTGACAGATCTCCCAGCAGAACAGATTTGACCTGGATCAAGAAAGAATATACACCAATATTTTTGAAATAACCAGAATGCAGTATGGTGGTTATACATGATTTCTTCCGTCTGCAGAAAAGTTTAGATGATGCTCACCTGGCATAAAGTCAGGATAGCACAGAAAGACAATTGACTCAATAAAAATCTAACCAGATCAAAATTGCAACTTTAAAATTTTAAAATAGCACCATGTATTTGTATCAGTTCTTGTTTTGCATCTCATGCTATTTTTCAATTTATTGAAAGATGCTCCAGAAGATTTATGATCTCTCTAGCTGTTATCCCAAGGACTAAATCCCATCTCATTAGTTAGAAGGGAGTTTCCTTCACAAACTTGGTTAAAAATTTGCATATAGTTAGCCACAGTGTCATTAGCAGTTTCTGTTTACCAGTATGGATAAGTATACTATCACATGGAGCCATGGATGTAATTCTTCCAGAAAAGGAGCAAACGTCCCTTTCTCATGTGAAAACAAACATTTTGGTTAAACTAAACCCACAGAAATTAGAGAATGGCTTTCCAGAGAAACATTCCCAATTATTTTCTAGTAAGACAACAAATGGAAAGAGTGAGGGTCTGCATAAAACAGGACAACCAGGCAATGGTTAGAAAAATGGCTTGACATCTCAGTTACTGACAAGTACAAAGAGAAAAACATTCTGAAACTGCTCAAAGTAGGTATTAGCATTTAAGCTTACCTGTTTCCAAACACCCTGTGTTTAAAGTTTCAGTGTGTCTATGCAGATGTAAAACCTTCTTCATATTTATCTTAACCTAAGCTTGCTCTAAGGGTCATTTGAATACAATGAACAAAATCCAACTCATGGCTCTAACATTGTACCTACTTAAAAGCAGGGCATTGTACCCTCTCACAGCTTCCAACACCCTACACAGCCCTTATATCAGCTCATGAGACAATTCCTCTACTGCCTAGGACAGCTCAGAAATTATGAAAAGTGCGTCTGGAAACTAGCAGGTGTCAAAGGCTCTCTGGCATGTGAAAGGATAACGAGGAGACAGCCTGAATCCTGCAGCCTTGCCAACGAGCTGAAGCAACCATCAATTAACTACTGTGTGCATGGCAGAAGCCTTCAAGTTCCAGAAAAGGGAAAACCTGCTTTGTAATAGATAGCATGCCAACTTGCAGCACTGTGGCTCCCAAACCTGTTCTTAGCTTCTGCTGCATTCCTGCTGGTCCAACAGAGCAGGCAGCCTCACATTACAGAAATCTACTGCCAATCAGCTTGTCATTAGTAGCTCACAACACCTGCAACACAGGGAAGCTCTGTGAAAGCAAGAAGTTCCCACAGGAGCTGGAATACAGCAATTGCCCCCCTCCCACTCCCACCCCATAATGGTGATGTGCCACCAGAAGTACTTTGCCACACCAGTACATACAGCTCCATCACACGTGCCAACTGTGATACCACTGGTATCACAAGGGCCAGAGCATCCCACTATAAAAAAAAATGAAGTTTACAGCTGAAGTCAAGCATGCCAGTCTCGATGCAAGGACTCTCAATGCAAGCTGCTCTGATGGCTGATCCTTACAGTTCTGAACTAAGTACAAGCTTTACTGTCCAAGTGAAATCAACAGCAACAACTGCTGTGGCCTTTAATGAGCATCCATCCATAGTTTGTTGTACAAAATTCATATGACAAAATGCAGACTCCAACAGTTAACCATCTTCTAGCTTTCCTTGATCAATGAAGAAAAATATACTCTTCTAGATTCATCCTCCCCTAAAATAGGTTGACTGATGTATACAGAAAACTGCTTTTTCACCTCCTCAGGCTTAAAAAAGAGATGTAAGTGACAAGCTTTATGTTGCATCTATCTAAAAACAGCAAAAAGAAACCTACACAGGGTTTTATTCTTGGTCTTCAGATGCTTTTTCTTCTCTTTATTAAAACACAAGTTGTGTAAATGGAACCAAGCACAACACATAATATAGATCACTGTGCAGAAAAGACCAGAATACACAGCTATTCATTACTCCCTCCCCACAAAGACTCCAAATATTTAGATAGCAGAGAATGAGGTGGAAAGTTGAAAAAGTTAACCGTCCATGACCAATGAACTGAAATAAACTTTTCAAATAATTTGATCAGTGTACCCTGGGATCCCATGATATTAACACATTTTTGATAATATGATATCCAATCATTGATTTTCTGTTTTAATAAGGTTACTTTAATTCAACTATCCTGCATATCTTTTGCACTGTATCGTTACACTTTAGCATCTCAACAGATTAAAAACAAACAGAACAGTAACTATTTTGTTTCTCTGTAGTTTCAACATTGTATTATCTTCTTTGCTGTAAAAGGATATACCCACTGGATTATTCAATGTCACCTCTGGTTCAATTACTTAAATGAGAGTTCTACCCTTATTATGGATAGCTTTCCTATATTTTCATCCAGTTTCAAAATTTTGTCTTCATTATCTTCCTCCTAATTTTCACTTTGCCTGCCAAAACCAACATTCCATTCATAATCTCTGAACTGGATTTCCCAGGAACACTCTGGAGGGAAATCTTGTGGCCTTTTATGACATGCCATATACTTCAACACATTTTTGCCTTGTCTTTTTGTCAATGCTTGTTGTTCCTAACAATGGATATCGATTACAAGAACTTTTAATTTCCTAATTTTTCCTTTCCGACTGTTCCTAATTAACTACCTTACATAAAACTGTGTCCTATCTCCAACCACACACTGAAGGAGAAGATCAGATCTTCTGATCTCAGTGACACACAAACAGTAGATATGATATAGTAAAGATCTAGATCACAACAGTAATTTGAAAATTGAAAATTCTGAAATGCAAAGCTATCAGTCAATGGCCAGATGTTTTGCAAAAGCAACTACAATTCCTACTTAGAGCTCCCTTAGGTTTCAAATATATAAAAATACATTTTCTAAAATATACTAAAAAATATGCTAAACACCGACTGCATATAACCATGGAGGACTTCTCTAGTTCCATCAAAACCCCCACTTTTGTTCAAAGCTACTCATCAGAATCTATTTCAATAAAGTGTTTTAAAAGACTGTAGTAGCTCTGTAAAACCATGTGATTTATGGGTGCAATGTGTACTTTTACAAAACAAAACCTATTTAAATAAGAGACTGTTAGTGCAATGAAAGCTCTCACAGTCTTCATTTGTGGGGAAAAAAAAGCATACTTTTCATGCATGCATTGGTTTCTTGAGCAAATTTATCCCCCTACAGTCACTGCCTCTATCTTTCTGCTTAGCCTTCAATACATAGTTTTACTTTACATTTCCATAGCAAATTTCATTCCCTAACTAATCAGTTTGCTTCTACAAAATTCTAGATTAAACAGCTACACTTTTAACAGCATGGTTACCCGTCAGTTCAATGAAGAATATAAATTTGACATAATCGTTGTTGGGCGACTAATATTTTGGAAAGGAGACAATATTTTCTTATGCATACTATTAGGTCTTATAACCTACACCATCTTCTAAGACATTCCTCCTGCTTGATTCTTCATCTTTATTGCTACTGTGCAACAGGAACAAAGATTTCTCCTCAAAGAGGACCAGCTGATGTTCAAAGTCCCTGCCAACCTAGACATGTCTATGATTCAAGATATGTAAATCTGTCACAATATTTCAAGATAAACCATAGAGTTTGACCTAAAACTACATGTCAGTACATTAAAGACTGAAGCCTTTTCTTTTGTTGTCACACTCTTTCTATAGCTGATACCATTTTCTAGAGGAAGAACTAAACAGCTTTACAAGATGCTCTTTTAAAATACATTCTGTAATGAAGTCTTGATTCATTATTAAAACAGCTCCAATAATAAAAAGCAATTTTGAATATAAACAGTAATCTGTTCTTACAAGCCAGGACTAAAGTACACAAACCTTGTTGTAACGACAGCTAAATAACAACCTCTGAAGCACTGATACTAGCCTACATTTTAAGAAACACTAGAATTTAAATTAAAGAAAACCCTAAAATGCTTAAGATGCATTAATGCTATTAATTTGCAGCTATCGAACAAATGCTATTAATTCGTAGCTATCAAACAAATATAAGATAATGATTTTAAAGATTATATGGATTCCAAATTGTATCAAATCTGGTGCACCAGCAATGGGGTTGTAAAGTTTCCTAACTTTTTTCAGAGTACTAACAAGCTGTCTTAACAGCAACAGGACTAAGTCTTGTTTGCAACCTACTTGTGTCATTTGAACCCTAGATGCTCCTCAGGGTACCCTGAGGGACCAAGGTGCTGCTTCAGTCCAGTCCTGTACTTGCACTGATCAGCCAAACAGAGCATGAAGATCAGCCTTCTACCTACCAGTAAAGTCATATTTCACCTATTCAGACATCAGTTCTCACAAAATTTTTAGGATTTGAAATATCTACCCCTCTTCAAAATACAGCTGGAATCCATGAGTAAACTGAAAAATCAGTAGAAACAACTACCTAGTAGATGGTATGATTGTTTTACGTGGCATTTCCTTAGAAATCAGGCCAAAAGAATACTTATCTTAGACCCTGTACCAGAGTCTCCGTGGGGAAAAAGAAAAAAAATTATTGTGATGATGAGAAAAGAAAAGGAATTGTTACAGGGAAAGGTAACTGGAAAATACACTCTGTCAATGTATTCAGCGGTTTATAATATAAAGAATCCATTGTTTTCAGTCAATTATAATCCAAAAGTTCTTTTTATATCTATGATAATAAGAAAATGAGTGAATTTCTACTGTTTATATCTTGATTAGTCAATAATCTGGAGGTCTAATGCAGAGTCAAACAAGCAAATAATTATTCTAATCAGTCACCCTCAGTTTAATGAACAAGATTCATTTTCTGGAAGAAATCAGTTTATTTTCCTCAAAGAACACCTAATATATTTTCTTTCCCACTACTGGTTTCAAAAAATTGCTCAATATTTTTAAGATTTGGTAAGAATTCTTACAGCAGAAAATAAGTATAGAAGTATAAAACTCTTATACACATCTTATTTCTTGAGGATATCATTTCAAATGAACATAAACCTGAAAGTTTAATTTTTTTTAATTTTTGCCTCTAAGATAACTAAATAATAATGCCTTATCTTTTCCAAAAAAATAGTTGTTGTTTTTAAATGGTAGTGAATTGACGTACTAAGAAATATTATCCTTCCACGATGAAACTATACATACATATACAGGCATATACAAATATACATGCTAAAGCCTTTCCATTTCCTGCCAGTTTTCCCCTCCAAGCTAGCTGCACACATGAACAAGAAGAACTGAATGAAGAATAATCAAAAGCCACTGCAAACCATAACTTAAGAACTGAAATCTTTCTGGAAGGACTTAGTTTAATAATAGATTATTTTTTAAAATCCTGTTCATGATTTCTTTTATTAACTCAGAAGTCTAAAATCTCTACTTACTTCAACATGCAGAAACAACGCTTGTTCAATGTTATCACTGTTTTTCTCCTTGAGATCTGGTGGGATGCCTCTGTTTGTTATTCGGAACTGTGTTTTACTGAGATAACCATCAGCAAGGTCCTGTGTTCAAAAAAATAAAAATAAAAAATACAAAATCTGTAACCAAATTGCTGAATGCTAACACTGTTCTAGAAAATGAACAGCATAGCATTTAAGCACAAGCTCCAAGTCTTTTTATAGGAACCAACCACTGCATTGCTTTTCATCATCTTCTCACAGGCAGTTTACACTAGTTCTCAGTGTTAAAGGAAGTCATAGATGTGAAAAGTGAAAATAAATTTCAATATAGTAATTAATTGAATGAGATAACTGATACTTTGGGAGAAAGGGTGACTGCCAAGGAATCAGAAGACAGTGCACGAAAGTCATGAAGAGATGGGCAGCTAATAACTTGCAAGGCATTGACCATACCAGTATAAATTTCTCAATTCTTAGTAGTTTGTTTTACTTTAGGACTTTATGAAAGTTACATGGTAAAAAGAGCTTAAAAAAAGAACGAAAACAACTTCAGAATTTGAATGTGTAGAGTGACAGCTTTTTTCCCTCCTCTTGATCACTTCTGAGGGTCAAATGTAAGAGAAAACAGCAAAGCTTTCCCTTCTCCCAATTCCCTTTTTATCATTCTGCTTCCCAGACCACATGGTCTACTGTTGCAATTCTGAGTGGTAGGAGAAGCTTTTAGAAGCTTTCCCTCTTTGCTGACTTGACTATCTGCACACATATATAAAAAATATTTTTTCAATTCAAAGAAGAGAGAAAAAACTTCACTAACAGATCACTGGAGAAACATACACTCTGAAAGGAAGAAAGAGTATACAGAACACAAAGAACAGTAGTTGCATGTTAAGAACATATTTCTCAAAGGAAACAAATAAATTGGTGTTTTATTAGCTGTTTCATTACATTTTATTTTAGACAAACACAGAAAGCACATGTGCAACATCTGATGAAAAAGAATTCTATTCAAAACAGTCTCTCTACAGAATTCATTAATGTAGCATTAAATTGCTTGACAAGGCCGCAAATTTAACCATAATTTAACTCTTTGGTTAATCTATCATTTCTGACACAGTTTATTTCATGTATTTTGACCTTTAAATCAACACAGGTTTTATTCAGACACGCTAGTTCTCTCCTTTCAGTGACACTGCAGTATATGTACCTCCATCATTTGTTATGCCTATACATGTACTTTGTTCTTATCAAGTTTCACACCTTGAATAAAACAATAATGCCATCTATGTGTGTTTTCCCTGTGAATTTTTAAGCGTGAATCATCTTATGAGCAATTATATTGCTCATCCAGAGGATGAATCTGCCAAACTTTGCTGGATGTCCTGGTTTTACAACCAACCAACTGTATCCTGGCTCTGAAGAACCAAGCATGCAGAGGACAATAGAGGTGGAAAAAATTACGCATATCTTGGTGATACAAAAGCCACTCCATTCATTCTCAACACCCTCTCAAGTCTCTCCCTGGGGAGTTTCATGCAAGCATAAGCAGGAGTACAGCTACCTACATTGGTATTTATCACCCTAAGAGCAGCAAAGAAAGTACTACCACCACCCACAGAGGTGAAACACCCCAAGGCACAATGAGCTTTGCTGGAGAAGGGCTGGATATAACATTCACCTCCCTGAACCAGTTTTTCCAGTGAGGGGAAAGGAGCCAAACCATATAGCCTTTGTGCTTTGTAGTATTTGAATGCCATGCAAAGTAGCTAAATACAGCTGGAAACTCAGAGTTAGAAGTCTCCATATTTAACAGACAGCAGTGGAGAGGTGGCTAGAAAGAGGAGCATCCTTCCCGTTGCACTCTGTACGTAATTTGTACACTTCTGCCTTATAAATAAATCAGTATTTTAGTAAGGATTTTGATCCTGATGAACGTGGAAAAGAAGTCCCTTTCTTTTCCAGCTGTCTTTTAAGTATCATAAACAAAAGTGAACCGATACAGCCTTTGATACGACCACCCAGATTAACCTAACGAAATACAATTTGTACTATTTAAAACAGAAAAAAAAAACAAAAAAAAAAACAGAAAGCGAACAGTGGCACAGCCATCACAGATGAGATTTAATTGTCCATCCCTAATAAAAGTCGATGTTACTATCTAAATTGAGGTCCTAAAATGGAGGTTCTCTTAGCGTTTTATACAGCTTTCTTTCTAGGGGAAAAAGAGAGATTATAAAAATGACACAATTTAGAACATTTCACTTACAGCTAAGAATACAGGATTCTGCTTGGGTCATGTAAGCCTATGCCACAAGAGCAGCTTGGCAAAAACAATGATCATTTCATCACCTAAGTTTAATCTCTGCTGAAAACATGGGAACACAAGAACACAGTTCTACAAGTCTGATTTACTTGTGTGGTCTTATTGCCATCAATGGGTCTATTCACGTGAGCATGGAATGAGGAATGGGATCCAAGTACATTACATCAGCAAAACCAAGTGCCCCAAACTGCCCGTAACACATACATTGTTAAAAAAAGGGGGCAAAAAGACAATGAGATACTTTTTTAACGAAAAAAATTCCTTCACAGATGATACAGGATAAATGAATGGTCTCAGTGGCCAGGTTTTTATCACACTCTGAAATCACAGAGTCACCAACTTGGTCCATTAAAGAAAAAAAAAATCAACTCTCATGTGTTTTTTTTTTATACATGAGAACAATAATCTATCTCATTTGGCTATTTCCAACAAAGGTTCATATTTCACAGAAAGTTCAAACTTTGACCTATGTATTGAATTCCCAATAGAGGCTCATAGCATCTTTCTTTGTTGAATAAATCCCTCATAAATAGAACCTTGGACCAAAATCTAAAGTTTCAAAAGGTTGCCTACAAGAAAGGGTACGTTGTAACACTTGGCTAATAACTGCACTGTTTTAAAAACTTCTGAAAAGAATATATCTAAGGCCAAAATCCTACTTCTTGCTGAAATTGTTTTATCTGTGATGAAGGGATTACAAGTGGTAACCCCTCCATACAATTATATGGAAATGATATTACGTATTTACTCTGGGAATTCCTGCATTTTAAAATGATACAAGCATGATTTTTCTCCTCAAAAGTCATGAAAGGATAGGGAACTAGACATTAAAAATAATTTTTAAAAACTCCTAGAGATGTAAATTCTATATAGCAAATTGAAGAAATACTAAGATAATGAGTATCTCAAACCATCCATTACTGAAAACCAATCACAGAAGCAAGAAAATGTAAGAAAGCAAGCAAAAAAAATGAAGAAAAAGGAAATCCTAAAACAGCATGGCCTTATTATTAAGTGGAAAATAACAGAAGCATTCAAAGTAGAAAAACAAGTGTTCAAAGTATTTCTGTTGTACAGGAGATAAAATACAAACAGTGTAGCCATGTGCCATAACCACTACAAATTCTTCATGTCAGGAATAGTTAGTTAAGCGGGACATTGGCATGAAGTGGCTATAATTATGTATTCTCAAATCAGCACATAAGAACTGCCGATGTACTTCAAGTCTTCGAGCACTGTGGAAGTTTAAGAAAACTTGGGAGAAGGCCAGCACATAGCCATATTTCTTTAGAAGTATGTATTTACAAAGTTGCATAGCTATACACACATTAGCTTGACATCATCCCAAGCAAAGACTTCATATGGAATTCAATCATTAATGAAATATATTCATTAACTGGAATTATTTAAGAAAAATAGTTTTTTGTTATGGTAACTTAAAAAGATAAGATTGCTTGATAAATATCATATAAGATACATGCATACTTCCGTAAGATAGCCATTGATTCCAAAAGCAGAAATTAAAAATTAACATTATTCCAAACTAAGCTGGCACCTACTAAAGGATGAAAAGCCATTAATTCAGAGATCTCAAATATAACTTAAAAAATGGGGAATCATCATGAAGAAGTGATTCTAATGGGGTCCTGTGGGACTAGTCTATTTCAAATTTTGGTTAATGACCTAGAAACAATATGTAATTGTTATTGGTGAGGTTTAAAAATGATGGGAAAGCAAAAAATAATGAGGATTGATCACTAATACAGATTCTTCTGGTTGCTGTATGCAAGTAATTAACATGTATTTAAACACAAAATATATAAAGTCACACATCTAGAACAAAGACTGCAAGATGAAGGATTAAATCCTTAGGCACAAAATCCCTGCATTTGGTTTATGGATAATTAGCTGAACAGGAATACTCTATGTGATATTTTAGTTTTTAAGGTTGAAGTCACCCTTTAGTAGAAAGATTTGGACTTCACAGTGACACAATATCCATCATCTGGTTCTGACCACGGCTGAAGAACAATGTTGACACACTGAAAGGATTCAAGGATCCACAGGAACACTGGAAAACATGCCAAACAGTCAATGAGGTCAATGTGTTTTGCTTAAGACAGACAAGGTTAAGGGGTGAGTCAATCTGAATGTGCCTGACAAATCTGGTGACCTTCTATGATGGGGTTACAGCATTGGTGGATAGGGGAAGAGCAACTGGCACAAGTCTACCTGGACTTGTGCAAGGCATTTGACACTGTTCCCATGATATACTTGTCTCATAGTTGGAGAGACTTGGAGTTGATGGATGGACCACTCAGTGGGTGAGGAGTTGGCTGGATGGTCACACTCAAAGAGTTGTGGTTAAGAGCTCACTGTCCAGGTAGAGATCAGTGACGAGTGGTGCTCCTCAGGGGTCAGTACTGGGACCGGTGCTGTTTGATATCTCTGTGAAGTGACACAGGCAGTGGGACCGAGTGCATCCTCAGCAAGTTTGCCAATGACAGTGAGCTGTGTGGTGTGGCCAACGCACAGGGGGGAAGGGATGCCATCCAGAGGGACCTGGGCAGGCCTGAGAGGTGGGCCTGTGTGAACCTCATGGAGTTCAACAAGGCCAAGTGCAAGGTTCTGCAGCTGGGCCAGGGCAATCCCAAGCACAAATACTGGCTGGGCGGAGAATAGATTGAGAACAGCTCTGAGAAGGGGTGGGGGTGTTGTGTGACAAGAAGCTGAACATGGGCCAGCAATGTGTGCTTGCAACCCAGAAAGGCAAGTGCACCCTGGGCTGCACCAAAAGCAGCATGTCAGCAGGGCGAGGGAGGGGATTGTCCCCCTCTGCTCTGTGAGACCCCACTTGGAGCCTGCACTCAGCTCTGGGGCCCCAGCACAATAAAGACAAGTCCAAAGGAGGGCCACAAGAATGATCAAGGTGCTGGAGCACCTCTCCTGTGAAGACAGGCTGAGGGAGTTGGGTTTGTTCAGCCCAGAGAAGAGAAGGCTCCTGGGATACCTCACTGCAGCCTGCCAGTGCCTAAAGGCGGCTGCAGGAAAGCTGGTGAGGGACTCTGTGTCAGGGGGCGTAGGGATAGGACAAGGGGGAATGGCTTTAAACTAATAAGAGAGAAAATGTAGATTAGATATGAGGAAGAAATTCTTCTGTCTGAGGGTGGTGAGGCTCTGGAATAGGTTGCCCCATCCCTGGAGGTGTTCAAGACCAGGCTGGCTGAGGCTTTGGGCAACCTGGTCTGGTAGAGGGGTCCCCGCCCATGGCAGGAGAGTTGGAACTAGATAGTCCTTAAGGTCTCTGCCAACCTAAACCATTCTATGATTCTGTGATTCTATGAATCTAGAACTACTAAAACAGGAAGAATTCTGATAAAAGATGGGTCCCCAGCTTCGAACGCAATGTACAAGTTCCAGCTGCTGGAAGCTGAAGCTAGGCAGTTCAGATTAAAAGTATTTTTTTCAGATTTCAAGCAGAGGCAACCGTTAGATAGGCTTGTTAAGAATTATAATCGTTTCCTCATCTTTAGGAATTCTGAAAATGAAGACAGAATAATGCCTTAAAAACCATTTTGTCATCAAAGCAGAAATCATGAGATTATCCTACCCCTTTGTTACATAAAAAGTCCATCCCAGCAGTTGTTTCTCGATTCATGAGTTCTATTCAATAGATGCCTTGGCCTAAATCCTCAGATAAACCACCTCTGCGCTCTTTTGCTGTTGGATCAGCTCAAGAAAATGCCATTTATTTCATGCAATACAAACCACCCCAAAAGGTTGTGCTAGCTTCTAGTGGTTGCCAACAGCTCAAAAAGGCCAGCAAGGGTATCTAAAAATTAACACTTCAGTTATTTTTACCTTGGTAGTTCTCCACTCCCAGCCATCTCCTATTTGTTGTGAATGTTTAATAAATTCTTCACAGTACTGCCTGAATCTTTTTTCTTCTAGAAAAAAGTCCTCTTCAACAGCCATGCTACAGGACATCTGCAGAGCAAACTAAACGTTAGTACTGACAGACGAACACTAAAAATAACTCGCATTGATTTATAGCAATCACATAGCGAAATAACAAAGCACTGGGAAACATTTTGTTTCTTTAAAACAAAAGCGCGTTTCTTCAAGTGCGGCGCATTGGAGAATCGCAGAGTGGCTGAGGTCGGAGGGATCTCTGGAGACCGTCTAGCCCAGCCACCCCGCTCAGAGCAGCGCCAGCCCCAGCAGGTTGCTGAGGATCACTTCCAGTTGGGTTACCATTACCTCCAAGGAAGGAGATGCCACAACCCCTCTGGGGAACCTGTTCCAGTGCTTGGTTACCATAGCAGTAAATATTTTTTTTCTTATGTTTAAACATAAGAAATAAGTTGGTTTGTGTGCTGCGTGTTGTCATTTCATAGGGTAGTCGTGAGAAAAGTCTGGTTCCTCCTTCTTTATTCCCTCCTACCGTTTTTTTTTTTATACCCATTGCTTAGATCCCAAAGAGCCCTTGGTTCTCCAAGCTGCACAACCACCGCCAGCAAAGCTCCCCCAGCCTTGTTGGCTCTCTCCAGGATGAAGTCCCCATCTTCCCATCCTCACCCCGCTCGCCAGACCCCCGTGGCGTCCACCAACCAATCTACCTCACCTCCCCATGGCATCACAGGTGCTGGCGACACCAGAGGCAGAGAGGGGTGCGGATGCCACCCCAAAACAGCACCCTGCTTTTGGGCCACCCCCCTGGGCTGCACCCAGCGGGCACCTCCGGACCCGTGGCTCCTGGGGGCAGCGGGGGAGCCCCCGAGGGGCCCTGCCCGAGCCCCCTGCCCTGTCGGGGTGCTGTGCCCGCCGGGCACCGCCGCGGTGCAGGATCCGTCCCTTCGCCCGCGCCCGACCGCGGGTTCGAGCCCCGCAGCGGGACGTGTGCGCGTTACCTGGATAAGGAGGAACGGTAAATTTAGGGATGGGGCTGCCCTGCCCCAGTCTGCCCCCTGGCCCCCGTCTCGACCCGACCCGGGTGCACGGGGGGCGGCAGCGGGTCTCCCCCCCCGCGCACACACACCGGGGACGGCCCCCAAGGGTACGCGGCGAGGAGGGGCGGCGGGAGAAGGGCGGAGGGGGAAAGGAGGGGGAGGGGAGGCCCCGCCCACATCGCAGCGCCCTGCCTGCCGCCTGCCGCGCATGCGCACTATGCCGGCGGGCAGCGCTGCGGCTCTGGGAAGGGGGGGGAGAGGGCGCGCATGTGCGGAGTGGGGCAGGCGGCCCAACGGTCGTGGGCGCTGAGGGGCGGCGGCGCCTCAGTGGCGGGCGGGCGGGGCTGCCGTCTGTCTGTCTGTCTGTCAGTCAGTCAGTCAGTCAGTGAGTCAGTCAGTCCGGCTGTCTGTCAGTCCGTTCGGCAGTCAGTCCGGCTGTCCGACCCCCCTCTGCCCAATGCTTCTCAAGGGCTTTGTTTTCTTAAAGAAATGCACCTCAACAGGGCAAGGGGTGCTGGCTTTAAACTGAAAAAGAGGAGATTTAGGTTAGATGTGAGAAGGAGATTCTTCCCTCAGAGGGCAGTGAGGCACTGGCACAGGCTGCCTAGAGAAGCTGTGGCTGCCCCGTCCCTGGAGGTGCTTAAGGCCAGGCTGGATGGGGCTTTGGGCAACCTGATCTGGTGGGAGGTGTCCCTGGCCATGGCTGGGGGTTGGAACTAGGTGGTCTTTAAGGTCGCTTTCAACCCAAGCTATCTAAGTTTCTAAAATTCTAGCATTACTTTTTTCCTCAAAAGTCCCTCTTCCAGTCTGCAAGGTTTGGCTCCACATGGGAAGAAGAAGTCCCTGACTGCCACGGCACAACCAGGCAGCACCAGAGGGAAATGGGGACCCAGGGGTGAAATGTGGTGTGTCGGTCTTCAGCCCATAGCACCTACACGTCTTTTGGTGATCTGGGTAATGCAACAGGCATCAAGCTCTCCAGCAGAAGCATAACTCCAGAGAACTCTTCATTGAACTCTCCCTCAGACCCCTCCTCCCACCATCCAAAAAAGAAGAGATGTTTGAGCAAGATAAATTTAGTTCAGCCTGGCCTTATGCCAGAAGCTCAACAATGCCAGTTTTATTTGAATGTTTCTAATTAGTTTTCCAGACTTAATCTGAGTTCTCTGCCTGCAATATAAATATATAATTGTACATTATGACTTTTCTCTAATGAAAACAAGGAGGAGGTATCATGAAATTAAAATGGCCAGATCACCTGAGCAGCAGTAGAAAAGTCATGCAAAATGGCTATATAGTTTTGTGGATGAAAATATGAAGAAATGTGGGGTCTCATCCAGACTGGAATCCTGAGCTATGTTCAGGAGATACCTAATGCAGATTTCTGTAATGATTTTGTTACTCTAGCTGTGTTACAGGACAGAAAACAATGGTTCAGTTGACAGGACCTTCAAAGACAATCGAGTCCAACTGCCTGACCACTTCAGGGCTAAACAAACGTTAAAGCATACTAATGAAGGCATGGTCGAAATGCCTCTTGAACACTGACAGGTCTGAGGACTTCAACCATCTCTCTAGGAAGCCTGCTAGACAGATAGTGTGCACCTTGTGGGCTAAATGTGCATCTATCTGTGCTGGACAAATGCTAGAAGAATTATTTTTAAGCTCATGAGTATCAGACCAAACATTTTTCTGTAGTGAGATCTTGTCCGGTATGACTAAACTATCTAAACAATAGTAATTACAGAATGCACAATATTTTGATAGACTTAAGTAGAACATTAAAATGTTGGCTTTACCAATTTGGCTGTAAACTAGTATTTTAAAGAGTTCTTTAATTGTTGTAGAAAAAATAAATGAGCTGTCCCATCATCATTGGAGCCCATACTGTTCAGCATTGAGGCTCCATACGCAAAAATGCATTGCTCGAGCTGGTTAAAATGTGGCGTTCTCCAACTGTGCAGTTCCTGATTGGCTTGTAATTTGCTGGGTGAGGAAACCTCATGAGGGCCAAAGCTTTTTGCTGGAATATTCTGAGGTAAACCATTTCTCTTTGTTCTCAAAATTCCATTTTCTGGATTTTGGCTGTTAGCAGCCTACTTCTTCAAATATATACCATGATTCATATTTAAATATAATTTTCACAACTCCTCATGAAAAATAAAATGTTCCATGTAAGTCCATAATTTTAAACATTAGGTATATTTGCGAAAAGATTTGTTCCACTAAACTATTATTCTGGAGAACATTTAATTGTGTGATGTGCTTTGAACAGATTACTGTACCCCCATAGATTATTTTTTTGACTGAATATATTAATTTTGAAAGCAGTTGTGTAGCTACTTGGCTTGTAATGGCTTGGGTGATGCCATCAGAACTACAAATTGTGATCATATAGTCATTATTTAATCATTATCAGAATTAATTATTTATATTGATCTTGGCTGTTCCTTTTAAATGTTGGGGTTTTGAAACTAGGTAAGTAAACACCATGTTGTCCTCCATCCCTGAGTTTTGAAGGAAGATTTTACATTGTGCAATATATTCTGTAAGCCATTTTTGCTAACAGAAAATGCCTGTGTTATTGAAAAAATGTCACGTAATGTGCATTGCCTTGGAAGCTAGAGCTCCTGATTTCTAATTTTAGCTTTGTTACTGTCTCTTTGCATTTTCTCAGGCAGAATCACAGGTTTAAAACATAGCGCATTTAAAAAGTGGCTGCTAGGGCCCCAGATTTTGCATTGAATTTAGCAGAGTAGCTGCCACGACTGGCAGATTCTAGAAAACGAAGCTGTAATTTCTTTATATTTGGATTCATTCACTTAAACTAAAGTTTATGTAAGCATATATTCAGGTACAGACCCTGTAAAACTCAAGGACAGCCAGCAACTACGTTCTTGCCACCAGAGGTGATTTTTAAAGGCAGTAAGCTTTCACTATAGTGTTCACATATCTCAAACGGGTAATATTACCTATGAATCTGAAATTGAACATACACAGTGTTAATAATTTGTGTATTAATAAACGTAAGAATGAACAATGTACCCGAACATCCCTGCCAGGGCTCGCCAGCTTACTCATGGTAAGCATAGCCAACTCTTCAGGTTAAGTTAAGGTCTAAAATGCTTAACTTGAAAAACTGTTGGTATCCATAGGCTATGCTTGGCAGTATCAATGAAATACTATGAATCTCTTAGTAGACAGGATACTGTAGGGGGTGGATTTTAATCCTGCTTCTGGTATTGACAAACTGGGGCTAGCAGTTTCATTTTTCTACATCTGTTTCACTTTTTGACTGTCTTCAAAGTAGATCAGACCCATAGTATATTCTCACAGTGTCTGGGATCAGCTGGGTCATTTCAGTAAACTGTAGCGAGTGCCTCTTTATCAAAGGAAACATGTTTGCCATAGTTCTAAAATTACTTTAAAACAGGCCCCAATGTGCCGGTTTCTGTCCTTTCCCTTCCTTCTCTTGCCTGTACTCTGAATAAATGCCCATTTTCTCTCTCGTTGCACTGTATGAAAGCATTAAGTCTTGTTCCTTGTGTTGCTACTTAGATGTTGATTTACTTAAAACAGATGCAGGTCATCAGGCCATTCTTAACTCTAAATACATTAATATGTATGAATATATATTTACAAAATTATCAAATGTTACTAATTTTTGAGAGCAAAATCATTGTAGGAGCTTTGTTGGTTGGGACTTAAAGAGCTAACCTGAACAAAGATCATGAAGAATAATGTTTCATCAGCTAGGAGGTGGACTGAATGATCTCTGAAGGGTCTTTTCCATCTCTTTTTCCTGGATTTTGGTCCCAAGAAAGAAAACTTCCTTCACAACTAATGGATCAATCAAGCAACTCAGGCAACACTGTGCTCGTAATGTTCTCTAAAGAAAAAAGGTAACCTTACATCTCTTGAACTGATGGAATTAACATGATGTACTTTCAATTTCACAAATCCTACTTAGTTTGATTCAGATCCTGAACAATTCACAGTAATTCTAATGCTATTTCTTCCACTTTGGTTTTTGATTGCCTTTAATTTTGAATGGTGAGCAATGTACCCAAGTTGCAAAGTGTTACAACAAAGGAATATCACGAGATAAGCCAAATAAGAAATTATGGATTAGCCAAAGCAAAACGATCTTGAAAACCAGATGAGGCTATTTGACAGCAGGTTCAAAATCAAAATGTCATTTGTGCTATAACAAATCCTTTCCTCATTTGCTCTACAGATACGGTTGCAGGAGCAAATGTATCTTATTTGCAGTTAAGGATTGCATATGCAGGCAACATCTGCAAAAGTGAAATGCTGGACTTCATTCCAGCTGAAACTAGTGTTAGCAAATGTTAACCAGGGCTGATCACTTAATTTAAATCTCTTCATTGTCTGTCATTAGATTAATAGACCTCATAGAGATTCTGCACCAATAATACATAATAAGAATTAAAAATATGACCATCTGCATTATTCTACTTAGTTTGTTTAGGAGACGTCAGAGTTGAAATTTCCCTGATAGAGATTGTTAGGTGAGAGTCACTATTTCAAAATTGCTAATGGAGGTACAAACCTATTTTTCAGTAATAACTGTAATTTCTGTAACTTCCAGTGCCCTTATGAGGTAGGCAAGTAGTGTTATTTTCCTTTTGCTGGTAGAAAAAGAGGAATTAACTTGTTAAAGGTTGTGGTGACTCATATTTAGGTTGGCGAATGGAGCTAAATTTTGTAGATCCATGGTCTCTGCCTTCAACATATTTACCTTTTTGGTACTATGATTATTCTGAGAGAAAGTTCAAAAGGAAACAAACAGGGAAATATACAAACAGTATGCATTTTTCATGGGTATTTTTCTTTTACTCCAGTAGCTATGAACCAGCACTGAAGAAAGGACTGGTATAATGCAGCAATTCTTGCATTCTTCTGGTTTTAGCAATTTTTCTACTTACTCATTTTACTCTAAGAGCTTAATCATTCTTTCAGTTTTCAGATTTTTTTCCCATGTGTTTTGTATTCTCTTTTTGTTTCTGTTACTCATGTTCCACTCTTGTTTTATTTCATTTTTTTCCTATTAGACCAACAGATATTGAAAACAATTTGAGACAGGCTGCATAGGAAATTATCATGTCATTAATACAGAAGATAATAGCAGTTGAAGGCCTCAAAAATGATGCTCCTAAGCAGGGAATTGGATTTCTGGGACTTTGAGAATAATGAGGAGGACTAATTGATATAGAAAAATAAATTTTTAAATTGGCTTACAAGTTCATGGTCAAAATGGCATTAAAATATCTGCAGACAGTAGAGCAAAGGTCATTAATAAAAATGATTATATGAATACTGTTAGAATATATAGTAAATATGTACATATATGTAATAAATAACAAGGTACCATCTCTCTCTCTTGTTTTATTAAGCCAGCAAAGCTATGCTACCACTGTCAGCTGAAAACACTGTTATTGAAATCAGTAAATCAGAAATCATTTCTGAATACAATATCTGAAATTTGTTCAGGCTACTAGCTAGAAAAGATCTAGAATTCATTCTAAGTGTGGGGAGTAAATAAAGCCTAGTGTAAAGCTCCAGAATAAATTATTCCAAAGACATAGCGTATCGGGTATAGCTCTGCAGGTCCACATCTCATAATTAACACTGAACTGAGTCAAAACTGACAAATATTGAAGGAGCATTTTATTATTGATTTCTACAATATATTGTGAAACTAAAATTTTATAATGTAACTTGCAAAGCTGTGTTGAAAATATTTTCCATGGATAAATATGAAGGTCAGGAGGAAAGTTTTCTGGATAGAAAATGACAGGCAAGAGCAGATCAATTATCATCTACCTCACATAGAGGAGATACTCTGGCCTAACAGAAAGATTTACTCCAAAAGTTAAGAATTCTGTTATTTAAGGAGACTGACTGAATTTGAAATATGAGAGAATTTCTTCATGAATGAAGAGCAAAGAATGACAGTTTTTACATTTTTTAAAATTACTTCAAGAATAGACGCTATCCAAAATAGGAATGAATGAATGAATAAACAAATAAATAAATTTTGCACCATCCACTGTCATTTTGCAGAGGAAAATACATGTATAGATTGTCCATTTAGAAGCAAGGCAAAAAAAACTGTAAAGCTGGTAGTGGACATCATTCAAAGTTAGTGCTCATTGGTCAAAATTGCAAATTAATTCCTATAATTACAAGGCAGATAATTTTGAGTAGATGAATAGCAGCAAGAATTCAAATTCCACCAAAATGCATTGGAATTGCTGCTTTTAAATTAATCAACTAGAAGTCATAACACAAGTATAACACCCAGTCATATTTACAAACATATTTTGTTTGGCATCTTTCTGACCAATCTGATTAATGTGCAGCTAGTACAGAACCATCCTACTGCAAAGATCATCAAGTGATCATCTTGTCTGTCATGGCAAATTCCTGGCTGCAGATGTGCAGCCTCATCCAGCGAGGTTTGTATCAGTAAACGCTGCATTCTTAACAAATCCTGCAGAGGTATCAACTGAAACGTACTCCAAATCCTGCCCGTGACACAAATTGCACAATGAATCAGGACATTAGCGTTACCTGTACTGACAGTGCAGCTAAGTGAAAGAAAACAGAGGAGGCATGAGGCCACCTTTCCTCATTCCAAGCTGTCTAGTAGACAAAATTTCCCTTAGAGTTGTTCTAATTTACTCTGAATGAAATAATCCCTTCAAAGCAGTACTCCAATCCGTATCAAACCCCTTTCCTACCTTGGAACCCCATCTGAGCTTTTAGCTTACAGTCAACAGCATAATGAGAGAAAATGTCTTTTGAAAACTCTGAATTCAAGTTTATGTTGTATCCCAGCAAGTTATTTATGTTGCAGCACTGCATGCACACAGGGTCCTGTACATGGGGCAGGGGGGGAGGGGGGTGTTATTTGATGGTCTTGAGATTTGATTTCAGGATTTATAAGGATCATCAGACATGCCTTTCCAGGAACTAGATTTTTTCTTGGTTTTCATTTTGCTTTGCAAAACCTAGTTTTCCCCCTTATGGTCTCAAAAGGGGAAACAAATGTCTATCAAATAATGTTTTTATAGCTGAGCAAGGTCCTAGATAGTTCTGGAGGTACTAAGGGACTGCAGATGTCCCCAGTTTGCGCTCAAAGAGTTATGCCAGCCAAGAGTGATGCACTGTAGTTCAACAGAAGCTTGATGGATAAGGACAGAGTTCTGAACATCAGTGTGGAAAATATATCATCAAGTTCTGTGACACCGAACTAATAAAGCCTAATGCTTCAGCTCATACACAAAATTAGGTCCTTCCCAGTAATGGTGTTGCCCATGGGGTATTACTGCTCACTGTTATTTTAGTAACAACTAATTTATCTTATTAAAGATCATGAAATCTTTCTCTAACTGCATAGATCCCAAGAGAAAAATTAGTTACATACCTAGCAGTGGATCAGTAGGACTGGAGCGTGCATTTGGTTGACTGAAGACACACTGGTGCTGTGAAAATAAGTTATGATGTCACTTAGTTAAAAGCAGTTGGTGTGACTGTGGACTTCTGTACCCTAAAAATGTTTGTGGGGCTATGGATGTAGACCTACAATACTAAAACCAAACTGATTTGTGCATTCAGAAAATACACCTGTTAACACCAGTGCAAGATTATGAATAGTAGATTGGGGACATTTCTGTAAGAAAAAATTGTTTACTTGGAAAAAATGTTAATAATTCATATATCAATCCAAGTGCATATCATGTGCTGATTAGACTCCTGTTAACAGTTCAAAGACATTATTTGAAATGTAAGCTAAATGGATGCAGAAAACAAAGTAAGCTAAAACACAGAACTTAGAGTTACTGTGCTACAGTTAAATGAATAAATGAGACTGCAACCAGATGTAATGATAATTGTTTGCTGCCTGGTCTGTTTGTAGTTCCTGATGCCTCATCTCGCCTCTGCGATATTGGTTCAAGAAGAGGGTCAAGCATGTTGGCCTTTCCTATGACAATGCTGAAAGCCTCTGTTTCATGACGTTTCAAATTCCCGTACAGCATGTGTACAACTCGGACAAGCACATCTCTTGCATAAACACCTGTAGAGCTAGTAGTCACAGTGGATATTTGCAGTGGCCCACAGTTCTCCTTCAGACCTCTCCACCCTGAACTTAAGTCTTTTTTAACATTTTATTGCTCTCTAGCATCCCTAATACAGTTGTGGATGCTGAGGAGTGGACCACAGGTGGTGGTTAGACTCGCTTGTTTTCCTGAAATGGCCTCTCCTGCTGCTAGTCAGCCACTAGGCTAGTCAGCTGCGTGGGCTGTTGGGCTGACCAGCTAGGCTGCCTCCTAAGTTTTTAATTTTGGCTCCAGTTCCCTTTCATAGCTGCTGAATCCACCTCTAGTCCTCATTCAGTATTGATTCTCAAACACGCTGTCTACTCTTATTTTCTAAACAGCTGGACCATTCACTTGGTTACTGTTCTGAATGGTGTATCTGGCCATTCTCATCTGGAAGTGCCTGCCAAAGAAATGAAAAAAAGAGTCTATTTATCTGATTTGATGTAAAACACTGGAGAAGAGCCCTATACTTTCTCATCTTCATCAACATAAGGTCATGGCCATTGACATCACATTGTTGGTGTATCTCTTTCTCCCATTTACAGTAAATCTAGCAAGTGAGTATCCTCAGCATAGGAGTGTTACAGTCCTTTTTAAAATTACACGTCTTATATCATTATGGCATGTACTACAAATTGAAAATAAGGTTGATACTTACATGTTGTCTTTAATTGCCATCAGACCTGTTTCCAGACTTACTACCAAAAATCTACATGTGCTGAATGTTTCAGAATGCAAGACAAAAAATTCAATTCAGCCACTGATGGTGTTCTCATCAGGATATGCAAATGAGATTTTCAGAAGCCCAGTGGAAGAACAGCATATCAATTATCAGAGAGTTTAACATGTTGGAGAAGTCAGTCATCTGCAGAGATTTGTTTCTTTATCAGTTTGAACTGACAAAATTCTGGTTTCCTGAAAAATACAGATAAGTATCACCTGTCAGGACTGGAAAAATCAGAAGCCATACTGATAAAATGATGAAGTGAGCAGTGAGCAATTGACTGTTCAACTGACATTGAACTATTAATGAAAAAAATCAAAAAGAACAGAAATAACAAATGTCAAAGCAGCACGGTATGGATATCAGGCACTATATTATGTTTTGCTGTTCTTCTGCCTTTTCAGAGTGCTTTTGGCATCATCTTAATGTAGGTCCTAGGTAAGCCTTGTCTGGGACAAGCCTGAGCAAAACAGAATATGAGCTGGAACACCTTGCCTAGCAGGTTGGTCCTGGTTAAACATGGTTTAATCTGGGTTGCCCCCAGTCTGCTCCCAAGATTCCCTTTCAAGACCATCCTCTGTCTCAGAGATCCTGAGTGGGAAAATGGACCCTAAGGAAGTATGGCCTTGTCACTGGGAATCGAATTCCCAGAAGGGTAACTAAGAATACTCCTGGAAAGGATACAGGAATCCTTAAGCATGACCGTGGTGAGGTAACTGCAGGTTTCAAGCCATCCTTAGCTCGACACGGCAGTTCACAAAGGGAAAGATGGGCTAAACACTGAGTGCAATGACACGGTATGCTGGTAGCTTGTAGGGAAAGATGGAGAGAAAAAACAAAAGAGAGCATAAAGAGCTAGGAGATGAAAATAAAGGGAACAGAGAACACCTCTGAAGGATTCTCTGTACTGCCTACACATGTAATATTTCCAAGTTCAAAAATTATGCTAGTTGCTGACGTGTGCTCATCAGCTGAGATGGTGAATTTCTCCCAGGTACATGTCTAAGGGTTAAAAAATACATGATGGAGATAGGAAGCTGTATACACAACTGGGCAGATTCTGTGCTGGTGTAGCCCCACCTCAAGCACAGTTTGCAGTTTTGGATGCCACAATATGAGAAGGACATAAAACTATTGCAGAATGTCCAAAGGAAGACTATTAAGATGGTGAAAGGTCTAGAGGACAAGATGCATGGTGAGCAGCTGCGATCCCTGGGTTTGTTCAGCCCAGAGCAGAGGAGATGAGGGGAGGCCTCATGGCGGCCTGCAGCTCCCTCACGAGGGGAGCAGAGTGGCAGGCGCTGAGCTCTGCTCTCTGGGGACAGCGACAGGACCCAAGGGAACGGCATGGAGCTGGGACAGGGGAGGGTCAGGCTGGGGGTTAGGGAAAGGTTCTGCACCCACAGGGTGGTCAGGCACTGGGACAGGCTCCCCAGGGCAGTGGTCATGGCACCAGCCCTGCTGGAGTTCAAGAAGTGTTTGGATAGTGCTGTCAGACAGATGGTCTGATTTTTTGGGTGGTCCTTTGGGGACCCAAGAGTTGGACTCAATGATGCTTGTGGGTCCCTTCCAACTCAGGATATTCTGTGTTTCTCTATGGAACTGCCAGTTACGCTCTTTGTCTTTACAGATCTGAGGAAACTTGCCTATATCCTCTGTTCTGACAACTGCACAGTCAGAAGAAAGCTTGTCTGAAGGAAAATATTACAGCAAGATGTTAAACAATGTGGAAACAATACAGAAGTTGGCTGTAGACAAGAACTCTCACTTTAAAATGTGCTAAACTGGGTAACATAAAAATCACTCTTATTCCTTGTCTTTAAAATGAACCAGTTAGCCTGTGCTAAAATATCATCTGTATACTAGATTTCACAAAATTCTCTGTACTAACACTAGTTAATATATGACACTGATGCTTTTGTTTATCCTTATTTGGACACAGTCAAATGCTTTTTTCAGTTATTTGAATTATACTCCAGAAATTTACCAGATCTTCAGAATTCAAATCAGATATTAAATTACTGAGATATTATCAACTCCAGCATGTAGGTTTTTTTCCAGAAAAATTGCACATTTATTCAGATAGAATTTACCTTATAAAACATGAAAGCATTGAGTATATCAAGCATAATGATAATTTGAACAATACTGGGATACTTTCCTGAACCTGAAACTGCTGTTGATTGCCACTGAAGAAATAAGTGCAAAAGAAAAGAAGATCTGTAGGGGATCCAATCCTGTAAACCTCTTGTCAGTAGAATTCAAAATAAATTACCATGAGAGCTCAGTTCTCTTTTTCACCCTAATATACCCCTTGTAATTTTTTACTTTTTGCCTGTGATTCTCAAGTGCATTGACCCAGTTCACCAAACTCACCCTGGTATAAGAGGCTGCAACTCCTCTTCTTTCACTGAAGTTATATTTACCTATAACACAGTTATGCTTTGCTGGAATATTTCCTGCAGGGAAGGTGTAGAGGTTAACCAAACCACTTCCAGTCCTGAACTTCAGCCATCATACTTAAGAGTCACATGCAGCATTTTTACAAGGTAAATAATACAGTAAGAGTCAAAGTCAGGAACTCAAGAGGATGAAGAGCAGACTGTCATGGAAATTGGAATGATTTATTTAATAACACTGTGAAATAGCACACTGTAGCTTCACCAACTCTTCAGTGTCAGCTGCCCTTATCTGTACATGGCACTGACAGCTTCTTAATATAACAATGAAATCCATGGGCCAAATTCACCTCTGCTGCAATTTTGGTGAAGTTGATGCAGGTATGTCAGAATTAATTTCGTCTGACAATTACTCTCCATTACCTGAAATAATAGGGGGGCTGCACACCTGACTAATGAAAAAACAGGATGATACAGGTACTGTGGCACACAGTTGACAGCATCAAAGTGACCCTGCTTGGAAATAACCAAGTCTCAAGGTAGGCAGCACAGGCCCAGATCTGGAGGTGAAATGACTTCTGCAGAACTCCTTAGACATCTTTCCATGGTGCTCCAAAACACTGCGAGAGAGGGACACATTTCGTATCTACTGAGTCCTCCAAGAGCACTGAGAAGCACAATGCAAAGACAGCCAAGTGCAGGAACCACATTCACTCCAGCCACTTGTTAGGTTCATTTCAGCATCAGCCAGATAGTTTACACAGAACCACAAAAGCAACTGCAACCCAGTGTCCAGGTAGCTGGAGGACAACACTGAGACACTGCGGCTGGATTTGCACAGAGCTGACTTGGATTTGTAGGGTTATCTAGCTTGTATGTAAGCCGAAATACATCTTGCAAGCATTTAGCTTGCATACATCTCTGTACCAAAATGGGCCACATCTGGCACATATTGTCCATGGGTAACTGATTGAACAGGGTATAATACAAACTAAATCATTTGTAAGAGACAGATTTCTTTTCCTAGGAATTTTTGTGAAAACAGCCAAATTCAAGAAGCAAAGCCAAAACAAGATGTAAATTTAAGTTGTTGATCCCCAATGTACAATGTATACATATTGTATCTGACTTGTAATTTAGAGGCCAGAGAAGTAGTAATTTAATGTGTAACAATACTGGAATGTACCCCCAAGCACAAATTCAAATGAGACCCACCCAATACAAGCAAACTGGAGCACTGTGTCTCCCCAGCCCTATTTCTTTTGTCTGTCATTGGGAAGGCTTATTCCAATTCATGTCACTTTCTGTTTGATCCCCTTTATCCCAAAACTTTATAACTTTTCATGTCTTTATTCCTGCTCCTGGTCAAGCAATATTGCTTTATTGACAAATGCATTTTGTTACACAAAAACATTTTAACTTATGTTTTCAATAGCATTTACAAATGTTGTCTGTCTAGTAAATGTCTTCCTTTTTTTTAGAGAAAGTGTTTAGACACAGAAGCAACTAAAAGCGGTGGTTAGCACCCTGGGAGATGACAGCTCTTCATAGGTATCCAGCAGTTTAGAAACAGCTGCTGTATTCTGTTTTATCAACTACAGGATTACTGGGGGCTAATGATGAGGGTGGTGTCATCTGCTTTCAGCTCACATCTGCTGTCATCTCTGCCACTAACTTTGGAAGGTTACTTCTTGCTGTCATTTTCATCTATCTGCAGAATGAGGATGAGGATGATAATGTAACAGGTGTTTTGAAGATTAACTCAACAGTACTTAAGGCCCTTTCAGATACTCAAGTGAAAACATGGGTGTATAGAAAATCAAAGTATAATTATTATGAAAATGTACATTATTGTTTAGAGTAAAAGGGAATCGAAGATAGGATGATGAGATAATCAGACCACTGCAGCTGAAGGATTTTGAGACTTGATATTAAATAAGTAAAAAAGCAGAACTCTTAATTGAGCTTAGAGAGGATTTTCCTAGCAAGCACTGTTCATTTTTTTTCTTTTCTTTTCTTTTTTTTGGGGGGGCGGGGTCAGGGGGGCAGTATTGCTATCTCTAAGGAAGTTGTAAAACAGTATTGTAAGGACCCAATCCTGTGACTATATTCACAGGCCCAGTAAATACAATATTAACAAGGTAAATCCTGATTTAGGTCCCTGTTGTTTTATTATTATTGGTTATATCATCAGATAAAGATCTACCGGACACAGTATGAGTTTATTATAATTGCAGGACTTTTAAAGAATTATATAATCAGAAAGTACCCAAAGGTTTACTATATTTCTATTTATTGGAGACCAAAGGTCTGAACTAACCCATGCTGCTATCAAGTCCCTAGGCTGCTGCTAAGAAGCCAATGTTACTTCTGTAACTAATGTTTGTTGTTGTTTTTTTTTTTTCAGAGAATATTTAGTACTTCATGAAATGGAGTATCTACAACTCAATCCAGAAAAGGCTAAAGGGATGACATTTATAAAGCTCGGGTTGCCACAAACCAGATTTAACTATAACTGTACTACAAATGATGTAAAGTCAGACATAAATGAGATATAACACTAAGAGAGTGGAAGTTATATTACCCTACATTTCATTTATTGAACCTTCTTTAATTTATCGGCTTGTTTGGATTATTCAGTATCATGAGCACTCCAGTAGCAACCCTCTAGTTGGGATTTCTATTTATAGCATTCTCTCTCTTCATTGGATGCCCCTCCACATTAGTTTCAATGAGGCAGTAATTAGGCCCTTAAAACAGAATTAAGATATCTCTTCTAACTGAAATTAGACAGAAAGTTTACCCAGTATTTTCTTCAAAAAAACATTTTTATAATTCTTTGAGACTGTGACAAAAGACACATTTCTAAATGTTCCTTTTAATTTTTTTCTCTTGCTTTTCTTTTATTTTTAAGTATTTTGTGGCTAAGCAGCCACCATCTCCACAAATTTCTGATTTCACACATACGCTTATTTAGCCATAAGGCGAATCTGAACTTTCAAAATTAAGCATAAAGCTATTCCCTGTAGGATAGATTTCTTTTGCATTCTAAATAAATTCTGTCATGATAGCCAGGGGAACTACTTAGCTCTACATGATGCTTAACTAGAGCTGGACCACAATTTTAAAGGAAAAATAAAACAAGAAGTATTCACAGCCCTAATCCTGAGTATACTTGCCAGTGCAGCCCTACATGCAGCTTTCATTATTGTAGTTGGTGCTATTAGAAATGTCAAGAGTGGTATTACAGAAAAGTATTCCTTCCTCACCATCTATTGTCTGATATTAATTCAAACACCAGTTAAGAAAAGTAAACACAGTAGTGTTCAGTATGCAATGCATGCAATCTACACCAACTGCACTCATCATCAAAACTAATTGTACAATCAATGTACATGTTCTGGTGAAGAAGGCTGCACATTGGTTGCTTATGGTATGGGGATTCAATACGTCACCTGCAGATGGTGGGAAAGGCATGGCAGAAGTTTAGAAAGGAAAGTAATGAGTGTATGTGCAGTTGAATGACACAGCTGTGTATTTCTTTACTCTGACTTTGGGTTGTTTTTTCAGTGTGGAAACATTACTCCAAAACTACCTTTTTTAGTGTGGGGGAATTAGACAGATAGCAATTTTGAGTATGTCTTGAGGGAGCAAGTTGATTTGAGTGATGAGACTCATAAGCCTTGTAATTACAGTAATTATGAGGCCATACCTTTACAGGTAAGAACTCATAAGCAAAAACATTAGCATGACCATTTAAGAAGCTCAGTAATTCATTCCAGGGCATGTGGTTGCAGTGCAATGCTTAACATAACCTTCATGACTGCACTGGCACCTGGTCTTACCTCTGAAACATGTATCCATCTTCTAAGCATATATCCCTTTGTGCTGTACTATTTGTATGTAGTCTTTTTAAGATGAGTTTAGAGTATCTAGCAGCTGCTGGTTACAGGTGGTCAAACCCTACTACTTGTTTTAGACATCATTTGTCCTGCAGCTTTATAAAGAAATCACCTGAAACACTGGAATGTTCTGACTCAGCCAGATTTTAGTCAGAGAAATGCATATTGGAAAAAGCATTTCCTCCACAAAGGGAACTTTTTTTTTTTTTTTGTCCTACATGTGCATTACACTAGCCCTGACCTGCTGGCTAATGGGATGGATGAGCAAGGAAAATTTGGTAGTATGAGGCATGCCTCCTTCCTAGTCAGACTGTCATCTTTTTTTGATTTATTTGCTCAGCACTTAAGTACCAGGTATGTCTTCTGTGACTGTGAACTAAAACGCCACAAACCTTTTGAATAGTACTGGGAGTAAAGCTTGTTAGAAAGAAGAAAGCTTCTCATTAAGTAGGCATGCCGAGACAGAAAATATAAAAAAACATGGGGTCATTAGATGGGATATTGTTAATATTCTTCAAAGTTTGTATCCATGAGCTATAGCAATAAATGCCAGTCATAAAATGATGGTATCATATGGAAACTGCAGAAGAGCCTTTTGATCGCAGCAGTATATAATATTTCTTGAAGGTGTGTGGAGGACAAGTTTGTACAAATTTGAGCTTGTTTCATTTTTTATTTAGTTTCATATTGCTTTGTTGAATTTCACTCTCACTGGGGAATACCTGCATTGTTCATCATTTATATTTATGAAGCTAATAAACACATTTTATCATCCAGTTAATTTTGTATTTCATTGTTACAATTTTGTTTGGAATTGGGAGCATTCTGGTCATACAAAATTACTGCTTCGTACTAAAGTAATTTCTTAACCCAATCAGTTTCAGCTGCAGCTGAACTTCTGTATCTTTTTAACATGCTTTCAGCAGGGAGTAAGAAAAAATATTTGCAATCCAATTAAAATATATGATTTAAAAATACTGTGGGCATAGGCTGAAACAAAAGAGGTTCTGGCTAGATACCAGGAAAACACTTTTTCATCATGAGGACAGTCAGGGTTGCCTGGAGAGGCTTTGCAGTCTCCAGCCTTGAAGGTTTTCCAGACCCAACTGAGAAAAGCCCTGAGCAACCTTGTCTGATTTCACAGCTCATCCTGCTTTGGGGAGTAGGTAGAACTAGAGAAATCTTGAGGTCTCCTCCAGCATGAATCATCTTATGAGCCTGTGAGTTATTTTCGTTATCTGAAAAGATTGTCAACAGTGTCAGCACTCAGAACAATGGGTGTGGATTACACTTTTGAACCACTACCAGAACAGCTGGACATTTTAAGGCTTCTGTCACAGAGCTCAGTTTTACTGTACAGTTATACATTATGCAATTAAAACATAATTCATTAAAAAAGCTTCCGTTTTCAGTTAAAAAACAAAATCACTGCATGTCTTACCAAAACCTGTAATATGAAGCAAAACCAGCCTCATAATGTTTGCATTATCTGTTTCTTTACATTTGTGCTGTCTTGCATTAAGATGTAAGGTTGCAAAAACTACTTTCCAGATAACGTAAGAATTTGTTTAAATATAAGTAATATAATAATAATATAATAATAATATAAATATGTTTTTTAAGTATTATCAACTCTCTGGCCTCTTAAGCCTTTGTGTAATAAAACAACTCTCCCTAAAATTTTGCATCTCTTCTCATCCCCAGATATGCTTATACATGAGAATTTGGTAAAATACATAAAATAATATCCTGAATTACACTGTTGTGAAAACATGCTGAGAATTCTTCTGTGTTTTATTTTGGCTGAGCTTTTCTCTGGAATCTTTGCTTTGATTTTTGTTATGTTGGCCTCATTAAGTAGAAGTGTCCTTTAGTATTTTAGAAAGACTGCTGAGGGATTAAAAATATTTACAGAGTTATTTCTTCATGAACTTTTATGTTTATTATTTCTTTGGTATTATAAAAGGGGGATTTATCCAGGACTCTCCCACTAGTAAAGTGGTCCTCTAAAAAGCAACATTTAAATTAGGAATACTATCAACATTTTTACATATTGTACACAAAAGAATATGTTAAAATAATACTATTCCAATTGCAAAGTCAAGTACTCAAAAGTAACTTAATACAGAGTTAAGCTTTAACTTGTCCCCCTTACACATAAGCATTCCAGTATAGTAATTAATGACTGAACTGTAGAGTATTTGCCCACCTTTTGGGGGCACTGAATGAGTGGTATTCCTTTAATGAGCAACAATACATTTTTAATGCTTTTTCTCATTCTCTATTATGTTGTTGCAGGCCTTATTTACTGTACATAATGTAAACTCTGTTTGGAAGACTGAACCAGTAATTGCTTTTTAGGGCATCTCATAAAGAAAGCCTAGAGTTTCATCAGATTAATCTCCATTGTTGCTGTGTGAGATGGGGCAGAACCCCTTATGACCATACACCGCCTTATAGAAGAGAACTGCAGTGCACAGAGGGAAATTGGAGATTCCTGATAATTTGGTGTGCCTAGGACTTTATTTTTTTCAGAGAACTTACATATCGCATGGAAAGTCCCTGCTGATTTGCTTTGTAACCATGAGGACTCAGAAATTCCACAGACCCTAGTCTCCAGTCAGGAACCTAGAAAAAGAGAAGGATACAGTTGATGAGCACCTGTGGTAAATTTGGTTAAATGACTTGCTTCTTGTCACACATGAATCCTGCAACAGGGACATAATCCAATCTTTCAGAGCAGCATTCAACTGTATTAATAATTAAAACATCCTTTCTGTGTCAGCAATTTGTCTGACTCACCAGACAAATATGTCCTAAGTTCCAGATCAAATAAGTTAGAGGTCCTACGGAAAACATTCACCCTTCTTACAAGCCATGATTCATGGAAGCAGGTCCCCCCTGGCCATTTATGAAGGAAGAATGCTGTGAAAAATGCTGCATGATCATGTAACTTCAATATATGACTGTTTACAAGTCTAATTTGGATGTGGACAACTGGCCTGGAAAATTTCAGCCAGGAGGCTCACAAAGTTATTACCAACTGCACACCCGTTAGCAGAAATTGTGTCTGAGTAACAGAAAGTAACTATCAATACCGCTCACAATAAACTTTTAGTTAACAAATACTGATGAAATAGCTTAACACTCACTTCAGGATTACCAGAACACATGAATCAAGTGTGTTAGGCCTGGACTGGGACACATTGGGAAATACAGAAGGGACAGAATACAGCAGAACACAAAGCTCAGAGAGGACAGACTTGAAGAGATATATACAGGCAAACAGAGATGCTGGGCACACAGCAGGTAATTCTCACAGATTTTAAGGAAGGGGTTGGTTTGAAAAATTCTCTACAAACACAAAGATATTAGGTAAATGAGAGAGAGAATTGTCCCTTGATTGAATTGCAGCAGCTCCTTGGTCCTTCAAACACCAGAGCTATGTGATGAGACAAGGAGAAGAGCGGTGGTAGAACATAAGCAGGTGGGTAACTTGAACCCCAGATCTGGAAGGAGCAATCCCACTGCCACATTGGGAGCTGGTCTGTCACTTCCAGCCTCTCCAAATTGCTGAGTACCTCCTCATGGATTTCAAAGAAATGTGCCCTGTAACCTAAAAGTGCATAAACACTTTAGTAGGGGGACATCTAAAATCAGGAAATGCTCTTCTGGTACTATCATCACTCTTTCACAAAGACACAAAATAAGTCAGAGCTAGCTGAGCATGCATGATTGCGGGTCCCTCTTTTATTTGTGTCCTCCTCAAATACAAGAAATAACTTCTTAACATTCAGCAAGAGGATTTGTCTTTCTAGGAAAAGGAACAGCACTTATAACTATTCCCTTTTTTAAAAGACAAATAAATAAAATAACTGATTTATTTTTTCTTTCTTCTTTCTCAAATAAAAGTTGTCCAAACATTCTTTCATTCTTTCTCCAAATTCCTCACACACCCTGTTTTAAAAGACAGCAGCACTAGCTCGGCTTTAGTTTCACTTCTTCCTCTTCAACCCTCAGAAATGAGTCTGTGATTAGTGCACCCCACTCAGCTAATTTGTTTTAAAGGGACTACAGCCTACACTGTACAATTGAGTAATCTGCTTTTTGAACCCTGGCTATATAGTCTTCCATGCTCACTCTATTCCCACCCGTCTTACAACACGTACATTTTTAGAATACTTGCATAGGTCTATGCAAGTCTGATGATGTTACAGCCATTTATTCTCTCCAGCCAAAAATACTAGTATCCACAAATGTTGCTATAACAGCAACAGTAACCATTTCCCTCCCCAGAAACTGAAAATATGAAGGGCACAGGACACAGTCCACACAAATTAGTGGTAACATGCAATAGTTAAAAAAAAGGCAAGCATGTAAGTCAGCAATACCTTCTTAATCATATAATCAACACATATCCTAGTACTACATTCAATTCTGTTTATAAAAAAAAATTCCTTTACTGCTCTAGCTAATCCCTGCAGAAGTGCACCTGCAAGCTAAACTGATGTACATTAATATCCTTTGGAGAGAGGTTTTCTTCTACATCTTTGCCATGTCTACCTAATGGTACACAAAATAACCAGAATAAAACTTTTTACTACCTCAGAACAGTAAATTACAGTTAGGTTGGGGGTGCAGCCAAGGATGAACACTTGCAAAGCTAAGGCAAACAGGTTAGCTCTCATGAGACTTTTGTAAACAGTTGTGTCAACACTGTAAATTGTTGGTACATATTTGTCACAAAAACATCATACGACATTTGCTGGCTAGCTGAACACTGTATCCTTGTGTTATCAAATTCAGCCCTTAGATGACAGATTTAATCTTCCTCGTTATCAGTGGAAACAATTTTAATTTGGGGACCTATTTAATACACAGCCCGAGAGCATCACAGCACTCCTTCAAAAATGCGCAGGCAAAAAATCAGGAGTGTTTTGCAAGTGGCTTTTATCCCTGGTTTATCAAAATGTAACTCTAGCCAGAGTTTGCGAGAGTTGCTTTAGCAGACACAGCTATATGGAAACAGTCATTTTGCACTACTCTAAAATAACTTTTTCCATACTGCTTCAAGGGGGAGGTACGTTTGCTCCTCCTCAGCTAAAGACCAGTTCCTATTATGCTACCAGTTAGCATGTGGTCATACTGGTATGGGACACTATTACCACAGAAGACTAACACTCTCAGCTATACGTTCCTTATCCATATTGCACCACGACAATCTTTTCCCTGTTCTGCACCATCTGAAGTCAACACAGAAGTCACCCACATCACACCTCTAAAAGGTTCTCCTTCTCCTCACCAGCTATGTGTTGACTGTGACCTTTTCTTTTGGCAGAGCAGTCACTCTCAGGACCAATCTAACAATTCTCAGGCATAGAGTACATCCGAGCACAGAGGTGCAGTAGGGTTTGAAATCATGGGGCACAGATCAAGATTTGCCCCCTGATAACTGATCAGAGGAACCAAGCATTCCCAAAGTGTCACCCTCACTCAACAGTAGACAAGACAGGATCCAGACTAAAATATTCTGACAAATGTTACTTATTGAAATGTTTTAAACAGTCAGAAGACTTACTTGGCAGAAGCTGCATCTTGGTAGCTCCAGGATTCACCTCCTTTCTGTTTTTTGTTAGATTTGTTGTAAACAAAAATAAACTCTAATACAACTGTTAACAAAATGCAAACAGATAAAGTGCACAAGGAAAGAACAGGACAGGATGGATCTTTGTGACTTTTATGCATCATAACATGTATAGTAGAAAGCCTCTGACCAGACAACAATAATTAATAAAAGTGTGAGCAAAAAGGTCTATCTTACATATGGACTCTCAGATAGAGGATTGCACAGCCACCATCAGCATCCTTTCCTCTGTAGCTCAGACCTGTATCATGAGAGGGATGTGAACACAGATTGCAGATTTTACTGAGTTCATTTTCTGACCATATTCACTCTTCACAGAGCCACTTGTATAAATTCATGAAGCAAGCCACACGTTAACTGGTGCATTGTTTACGTCATTTCCTAACACACAGTAAGCAAAAACATCTCGTAAGTTCTGCTGCAAGAAGGAAAGATTTTAAATTTTGTCCACAGGGGTTATGTAAACACTCTGCCATGATTCATGACTAGAAAATTGTTAGCCACTACACCAGTCAATAAACTGCTGCCCAAATCTAAGGAACTTCCTAAGATAATAACTGTAGGTTATCTTTTTATTTTTTTTCTCCAGCGTTTGTTCCTTCTAGGCTAAGAAATTTCTCTAACACATGGACAACACAATGCAGATTTTTTCACCCCAAAAAAGTATACATTGAGTATCTGTTACAACTTAATTCATTGCCAACTTGTTATCCAAGCATTACACACGTTTTAGCTAAACATAAAATGAGCGCACCCTCTGCATATCACACTTGCATTAGCACTACTGCTAAGCATGTAAAAACATATATTTTATAAAACAGCCACAGACTCCAACTTCAGGCAAGGTATTTGTGGGTTAAAACTGGCATCAACACTAACATAAAATTACTTTTGCACAAAACATCACAGAGATGGTTATCAGCGGCAGTGAAAAAGAACAAAAAGTTAGCATGATAACTTTAGAAAAACTAATTTCATCTGCATAAGCAATAGAACCTGGTGTTTTCTCTTTTTTTCAGTTGTTTATTCTTTTCCCCTTCTATTATTTTTTCTGTTTATTTGTGCCACTACAGTATTTTCAGAAAATTATTCCTGCGACTGTGAGATCTCTGGGAACTTTATTACCAACTTCATTGGAAGCAGCTGTAGGCCCTGCAAAGATGCCTTATGTTTATTACAGACTTAGCTCATGACTATTCTGCCCAGATATTGCATTGCACTCTTCATTAATGAAGTTATTGTGCTTTGATTAAAAATACATGCAAGATGTACTTAGAGTTACAAGGCAGTCAAAATAAAAGGTTTTTTTTGTTTGTTTGTTTGTTTGTTTGTTTTGTGAGGTGTGGAATAGCTTGGATTAGATTCAGAATAATCCTATAACTGATTTCAGAAGTTTTGGACACTACCTGGTTACCACCAGGTAACATGCAAGGAAAGTAATTTACATTTACTGCTTTGAGGACTCTTTTAAACATTAGCCAAATTTCTACAATGCAGTCAATTCTGATGTTTTTCTTCAGCTGCATTCGAGTAAGGAATTTAGATTCAGCCTTCACTGAATATACAGCATTTAGATTCTGACTTTAAAGAAAATGAACTGTTTTGTTCCAGATGCTTCCATTTCATCTGTGTATAAGATTGGTACACCAACTACCTATGGACTATGAATATAGTGCATTTTTCTGTTTATCTTAGGTATATCTCCCGCCCCATCACATTTCCCTTGTGTAGAACAATGTGGCACCATACTTTTTGTCTTTAGTCCCAAGAAAATTTTTTTTTACACCTCCCTTTTTTTTTTTTTTTTTTTTAAAAAAAAAAAAGAAACCTGCAGGATATAATTTATATAGTATTTGCTGTAAGAACAGTTGAAAACTTACTTTATGAGAACAATAAACATTGAATAACAAAATATATTATTATTCTGGAGATTATTTCAACAATGTTTTTAAAGAAAACACCAAGTAAATGAAAAATGAAAGGTGTGCACTTAAATATTAACTATTGACAGGATCAAGAAAATTATAATCACTGTATTCTGGTCAGCCTTGTGTGAATTCTCTTTCAATTGGAACTTAACAGTTATTGCTGCTAAGACTGTTATAAATGGAAATATTTTATAAACACAGCTTGTCAAAGTGAGGTTAGGACTGCAACTGGAGTAAACAAACTAAGAGTACAGGAGACAAACTATTGCACTGAGGTTACCTTTCATTCCTCATACTTTTTTTATCCTGTTTACCCCATGTTGGACTAAATTTACAAATCTTTTTCACGGGATCTATGTGACTAATGACAATATAATTAGAATGGTTGCTGGTTTTGAGCCCACCGTGCAGGCACAACTTATGCCTACTCATGTGAACGAAGCACAGATTTTGCACTCAGATTTGTGCATCCTGCAAACAAAAAGGTGGTGAGTGGGTGGAGTTAGTTTTGTTATTCTCAAAGAAATTTTAACGACAGTCACTAACATGCCTCAGCAAATTTAAATGATTGAGTGGGTCATCTTAGCAATCACTAACATCATATACTGTATAAGCATATATGAAATTATTTGGTCATTCATTTCCCATTACAAAAATGTTTCTGTAGATATACATTAGAGAAGAAACCCCTTAAAAACCTCAGAAGGAAATTTCTCACAATGATGAATGTGCGTCTTGAGACCTTACTCAGAAACAGCTTTGATAAACAGTTTGATTGAATAATTTGTGCCTCTCTATGAAGACTTAAAATGTCAAACACACAAAAGTCATTATTTATCGCAATGCTAAAACATTATATTATCCACAGATTTCTTAATGGCAGACCTACTGCAAAGAATTGAGACAACATGCTTACGAGAGCCCAGGGCCCAATCCATCAAGGCGCCAACCACCTCATGCACAGAGAGCACCACTGGTTCCAGCTGCAGTCAAAAGGAATGACAGTATCAGCCTTGCCAAATGCCTGAAGAGCTTACAAGGTCTTGTGTTACAGACAAGAAGTTCCAGTAGAGTTACATAAAATCAAACATGTCTGAAGGACCGTTCTGAATGACTCCTTAGCTCAAAATTCATGTGGATATGTAGGTCCAATGGGAAAGTACAGTTTATGATCCTAAAGCCAAATTTGTTTCCTATCAGTTCTGAGAACACAGGGTTTGTATCCATATGATGTTAATTTAAAGCTTGCTCTAAAAGCAAGCAAACTTTTTTGAAATAAAACTTTTTTTTTGGAATAAAATCAATGCAATTACAACCTGCAATTAACATGTGACTTTAATTTGCGATACAAAGTTTCAAGAAAATACTCAATTAACAACATGTCTTCAACATCCTCTGCACCTGGCCCCACATGCCTTCTGTACTCAGATGTCCTAGTTTGGCCCTATGCTGACTAGGGCATCTGATACTGACTTTTGCAAATTAATTAATTA